>JAULUF010000148.1:7500-50414 GCA_031834385.1 Semotilus atromaculatus | reverse complement strand
AAAATGAAGTCCAGAGTACGAGGCACCTGGCTGGATTAGGGGGAAAACGATCCAAAATCCAGACCTGAGGTCTGAATCTGGTTAGGCACTCTCCTTCGCACGCCTGGCCGCTCACAAATAAACACCAGGAATGAACCCAAACAGTGTCCAGAGACTGTATAAAATTATAAAAATGTAGAAAGGGCTAAATGGCCTGGGGTAGTCCAATTAGGGTTGATTTACAGCAGACACGAAGGGTAGGTGTCAGAAAAGATGTGTGAAAGGGCATTCCACGAGAACAAACATTAAACAGACTAACTCGAGGCCTGTTTGTGGGCGACGAGAAAAAAATATTGGGCTCTGCAACATCACACCTTCCAATATGATTGGCGGCCATTTTACAGTTTTACGGTCTGCGTCATTCAGGCACATCTCGCGACGCGTTTCGGCCATCCCACGGCTCTCATCAGGCGAGTTCGAACGAACTACTGTGTCTCATTCCCTCAGCACTTTGTATTTATGCGAAGGGCGTGGCCCCTCCCACACTCTCTACACACCATCAGCATTGGTTTATGCGTCATAAATCGTTTTTTCTGCTATCAACTTTGTTGTTTTTAATTTTAAATTTTTTTTACTAATTTTTATAACTCCACACATGCACCCACAAACACCCCAGGAACACTCCAATGCCCAAAATGAAGTCAGAGTACGAGGCACTGGCTGGATTAGGGGAAAACGATCCAAAATCCAGACCTGAGGTCTGAATCTGGTTAGGCACTCTCCTTCGCACGCCTGGCCGCTTCACAAATAAACACCAGAATGAACCCAAACAGTGTCCAGAGAGATGTATAAAATTATAAAAATGTAGAAAGGGGCTAAATGGCCCTGGGGTAGTCCAATTAGGGTTGATTACAGCAGACACGAAGGGTAGGTGTCAGGAAAAGATGTGGAAAGGCATTCCACGAGAACAAACATTAAACAGGACTAACTCTGAGGCCTGTTTGGGCGACGAGAAAAAAATATTGGGCTCTGCAACATCACTACCTTCCAATATGATGGCGGCCATTTTACAGTTTTACGGTCTGCGTCATTCAGGCACATCTCGCGACGCGTTTCGGCCATCCCCACGGCACTCATCAGGCGAGTTCGAACGACTACTGTGTCTCATTCCCTCAGCACTTTGTATTATGCGAAGGGCGTGGCCCCTCCCACACTCTCTACACACCATCAGCATTGTGTTTATGCGTCATAAATCGTTTTTCTGCTATCAACTTTGTTGTTTTTAATTTAAATTTTTTTACTAATTTTTATAACTCCACACATGCACCACAAACACCCCAGGAACACTCCAATGCCCAAAATGAAGTCCAGAGTACGAGGCACTGGCTGGATTAGGGGGAAAACGATCCAAAATCCAGACCTGAGGTCTGAATCTGGTTAGGCACTCTCCTTCGCACGCCTGGCCGCTTCACAAATAAACACCAGAATGAACCAAACAGTGTCCAGAGAGATGTATAAAATTATAAAAATGTAGAAAGAGGCTAAATGGCCCTGGGGGTAGTCCAATTAGGTTGATTTACAGCAGACACGAAGGGGTAGGTGTCAGAAAAGATGTGGAAAGGGCATTCCACGAGAACAAACATTAAACAGACTAACTCGAGGCCTGTTTGGGCGACCTGAGAAAAAAATATTGGGCTCTGCAACATCACACCTTCCAATATGATGGCGGCCATTTACAGTTTTACGGTCTTGCGTCATTCAGGCACATCTCGCGACGCGTTTCAGGCCATCCCCACGGCACTCATCAGGCGAGTTCGAACGACTACTGTGTCTCATTCCCTCAGCACTTTGTATTTATGCGAAGGGCGTGGCCCCTCCCACACTCTCTACACACCATCAGCATTGGTTTATGCGTCATAAATCGTTTTTTCCTGCTATCAACTTTGTTGTTTTTAATTTTAAATTTTTTTACTAATTTTTATAACTCCACACATGCACCACAAACACCCCAGGAACACTCCAATGCCCAAATGAAGTCCCAGAGTACGAGGCACTGGCTGGATTAGGGGGAAAACGATCCAAAATCCAGACCTGAGGTCTGAATCTGGTTAGGCACTCTCCTTCGACACGCCTGGCCGCTTCACAAATAAACACCAGAATGAACCCAAACAGTGTCCAGAGAGATGTATAAAATTATAAAAATGTAGAAAGGGCTAAATGGCCCCTGGGGTAGTCCAATTAGGGTTGATTTACAGCAGACACGAAGGGTAGGTGTCAGAAAAGATGTGGAAAGGGCATTCCACGAGAACAAACATTAAACAGACTAACTCGAGGCCTGTTTGGCGACGAGAAAAAAATATTGGGCTCTGCAACATCACACCTTCCAATATGATGGCGGCCATTTTACAGTTTTACGGTCTGCGTCATTCAGGCACATCTCGCGACGCGTTTCGGCCATCCCACGGCACTCATCAGGCGAGTTCGAACGACTACTGTGTCTCATTCCCTCAGCACTTTGTATTTATGCGAAGGGCGTGGCCCCTCCCACACTCTCTACACACCATCAGCATTGGTTTATGCGTCATAAATCGTTTTTCTGCTATCAACTTTGTTGTTTTTAATTTTAAATTTTTTTACTAATTTTTATAACTCCACACATGCACCCACAAACACCCCAGGAACACTCCAATGCCCAAAAATGAAGTCCAGAGTACGAGGCACTGGCTGGATTAGGGGGAAAACGATCCAAAATCCAGACCGGAGGTCTGAATCTGGTTAGGCACTCTCCTTCGCAACGCCTGGCCGCTTCACAAATAAACACCAGAATGAACCCAAACAGTGTCCAGAGAGATGTATAAAATTATAAAAATGTAGAGAAAGGGCTAAATGGCCCTGGGGTAGTCCAATTAGGGTTGATTTACAGCAGACACGAAGGGTAGGTGTCAGAAAAGATGTGGAAAGGGCATTCCACGAGAACAAACATTAAACAGACTAACTCGAGGCCTGTTTGGGCGACGAGAAAAAAATATTGGGCTCTGCAACATCACACCTTCCAATATGATGGCGGCCATTTTACAGTTTTACGGTCTGCGTCATTCAGGCACATCTCGCGACGCGTTTCGGCCATCCCACGGCACTCATCAGGCGAGTTCGAACGACTACTGTGTCTCATTCCCTCAGCACTTTGTATTTATGCGAAGGGCGTGGCCCCTCCCACACTCTCTACACACCATCAGCATTGGTTTATGCGTCATAAATCGTTTTTCTGCTATCAACTTTGTTGTTTTTAATTTTAAATTTTTTTACTAATTTTTATAACTCCACACATGCACCCACAAACACCCCAGGAACACTCCAATGCCCAAAATGAAGTCCAGAGTACGAGGCACTGGCTGGATTAGGGGAAAACGATCCAAAATCCAGACCTGAGGTCTGAATCTGGTTAGGCACTCTCCTTCGCACGCCTGGCCGCTTCACAAATAAACACCAGAATGAACCCAAACAGTGTCCAGAGAGATGTATAAAATTATAAAAATGTAGAAAGGGCTAAATGGCCCTGGGGTAGTCCAATTAGGGTTGATTTACAGCAGACACGAAGGGTAGGTGTCAGAAAAGATGTGGAAAGGGCATTCCACGAGAACAAACATTAAACAGACTAACTCGAGGCCTGTTTGGGCGACGAGAAAAAAATATTGGGCTCTGCAACATCACACCTTCCAATATGATGGCGGCCATTTTACAGTTTTACGGTCTGCGTCATTCAGGCACATCTCGCGACGCGTTTCGGCCATCCCACGGCACTCATCAGGCGAGTTCGAACGACTACTGTGTCTCATTCCCTCAGCAACTTTGTATTTATGCGAAGGGCGTGGCCCCTCCACACTCTCTACACACCATCAGCATTGGTTTATGCGTCATAAATCGTTTTCTGCTATCAACTTTGTTGTTTTTAATTTTAAATTTTTTACTAATTTTTATAACTCCACACATGCACCCACAAACACCCCAGGAACACTCCAATGCCCAAAATGAAGTCCAGAGTACGAGGCACTGGCTGGATTAGGGGAAAACGATCCAAAATCCAGACCTGAGGTCTGAATCTGGTTAGGCACTCTCCTTCGCACGCCTGGCCGCTTCACAAATAAACACCAGAATGAACCCAAACAGTGTCCAGAGAGATGTATAAAATTATAAAAATGTAGAAAGGGCTAAATGGCCCTGGGTAGTCCAATTAGGGTTGATTTACAGCAGACACGAAGGGTAGGTGTCAGAAAAGATGTGGAAAGGGCATTCCACGAGAACAAACATTAAACAGACTAACTCGAGGCCTGTTTGGGCGACGAGAAAAAAATATTGGGCTCTGCAACATCACACCTTCCAATATGATGGCGGCATTTTACAGTTTACGGTCTGCGTCATTCAGGCACATCTCGCGACGCGTTTCGGCCATCCCACGGCACTCATCAGGCGAGTTTCGAACGACTACTGTGTCTCATTCCTCAGCACTTTGTATTTATGCGAAGGGCGTGGCCCTCCCACACTCTCTACACACCATCAGCATTGGTTTATGCGTCATAAATCGTTTTTCTGCTATCAACTTTGTTGTTTTTAATTTTAAATTTTTTTTACTAATTTTATAACTCCACACATGCACCCACAAACACCCCAGGAACACTCCAATGCCCAAAATGAAGTCCAGAGTACGAGGCACTGGCTGGATTAGGGGAAAACGATCCAAAATCCAGACCTGAGGTCTGAATCTGGTTAGGCACTCTCCTTCGCACGCCTGGCCGCTTCACAAATAAACACCAGAATGAACCCAAACAGTGTCCAGAGAGATGTATAAAATTATAAAAATGTAGAAAGGGCTAAATGGCCCTGGGGTAGTCCAATTAGGGTTGATTTACAGCAGACACGAAGGGTAGGTGTCAGAAAAGATGTGGAAAGGGGCATTCCACGAGAACAAACATTAAACAGACTAACTCGAGGCCTGTTTGGGCGACGAGAAAAAAATATTGGGCTCTGCAACATCACACCTTCCAATATGATGGCGGCCATTTTACAGTTTTACGGTCTGCGTCATTCAGGCACATCTCGCGACGCGTTTCGGCCATCCCACGGCACTCATCAGGCGAGTTCGAACGACTACTGTGTCTCATTCCCTCAGCACTTTGTATTTATGCGAAGGGCGTGGCCCCTCCCACACTCTCTACACACCATCAGCATTGGTTTATGCGTCATAAATCGTTTTTCTGCTATCAACTTTGTTGTTTTTAATTTTAAATTTTTTTACTAATTTTTTATAACTCCACACATGCACCCACAACACCCCAGGAACACTCCAATGCCCAAAATGAAGTCCAGAGTACGAGGCACTGGCTGGATTAGGGAAAACGATCCAAAATCCAGACCTGAGGTCTGAATCTGGTTAGGCACTCTCCTTCGCACGCCTGGCCGCTTCACAAATAAACACCAGAATGAACCCAAACAGTGTCCAGAGAGATGTATAAAATTATAAAAATGTAGAAAGGGCTAAATGGCCCTGGGGTAGTCCAATTAGGGTTGATTTACAGCAGACACGAAGGGTAGGTGTCAGAAAAGATGTGGAAAGGGGCATTCCACGAGAACAAACATTAAACAGACTAACTCGAGGCCTGTTTGGGCGACGAGAAAAAAATATTGGGCTCTGCAACATCACACCTTCCAATATGATGGCGGCCATTTTACAGTTTTACGGTCTGCGTCATTCAGGCACATCTCGCGACGCGTTTCGGCCATCCCACGGCACTCATCAGGCGAGTTCGAACGACTACTGTGTCTCATTCCCTCAGCACTTTGTATTTATGCGAAGGGCGTGGCCCCTCCCACACTCTCTACACACCATCAGCATTGGTTTATGCGTCATAAATCGTTTTTCTGCTATCAACTTTGTTGTTTTTAATTTTAAATTTTTTTACTAATTTTTATAACTCCACACATGCGACCCACAAACACCCCAGGAACACTCCAATGCCCAAAATGAAGTCCAGAGTACGAGGCACTGGCTGATTAGGGGAAAACGATCCAAAATCCAGACCTGAGGTCTGAATCTGGTTAGGGCACTCTCCTTCGCACGCCTGGCCGCTTCACAAATAAACACCAGAATGAACCCAAACAGTGTCCAGAGAGATGTATAAAATTATAAAAATGTAGAAAGGGCTAAATGGCCCTGGGTAGTCCAATTAGGGTTGATTTACAGCAGACACGAAGGGTAGGTGTCAGAAAAGATGTGGAAAGGGCATTCCACGAGAACAAACATTAAACAGACTAACTCGAGGCCTGTTTGGGCGACGAGAAAAAAATATTGGGCTCTGCAACATCACACCTTCCAATATGATGGCGGCCATTTTACAGTTTTACGGTCTGCGTCATTCAGGCACATCTCGCGACGCGTTTCGGCCATCCCACGGCACTCATCAGGCGAGTTCGAACGACTACTGTGTCTCATTCCCTCAGCACTTTGTATTTATGCGAAGGGCGTGGCCCCTCCCACACTCTCTACACACCATCAGCATTGGTTTATGCGTCATAAATCGTTTTTCTGCTATCAACTTTGTTGTTTTTAATTTTAAATTTTTTTACTAATTTTTATAACTCCACACATGCACCCACAAACACCCCAGGAACACTCCAATGCCCAAAATGAAGTCCAGAGTACGAGGCACTGGCTGGATTAGGGGAAAACGATCCAAAATCCAGACCTGAGGTCTGAATCTGGTTAGGCACTCTCCTTCGCACGCCTGGCCGCTTCACAAATAAACACCAGAATGAACCCAAACAGTGTCCAGAGAGATGTATAAAATTATAAAAATGTAGAAAGGGCTAAATGGCCCTGGGGTAGTCCAATTAGGGTTGATTTACAGCAGACACGAAGGGGTAGGTGTCAGAAAAGATGTGGAAAGGGCATTCCACGAGAACAAACATTAAACAGACTAACTCGAGGCCTGTTTGGGCGACGAGAAAAAAATATTGGGCTCTGCAACATCACACCTTCCAATATGATGGCGGCCATTTTACAGTTTTACGGTCTGCGTCATTCAGGCACATCTCGCGACGCGTTTCGGCCATCCCACGGCACTCATCAGGCGAGTTCGAACGACTACTGTGTCTCATTCCCTCAGCACTTTGTATTTATGCGAAGGGCGTGGCCCCTCCCACACTCTCTACACACCATCAGCATTGGTTTATGCGTCATAAATCGTTTTTCTGCTATCAACTTTGTTGTTTTTAATTTTAAATTTTTTTACTAATTTTTATAACTCCACACATGCACCCACAAACACCCCAGGAACACTCCAATGCCCAAAATGAAGTCCAGAGTACGAGGCACTTGGCTGGATTAGGGGAAAACGATCCAAAATCCCAGACCTGAGGTCTGAATCTGGTTAGGCACTCTCCTTCGCACGCCTGGCCGCTTCACAAATAAACACCAGAATGAACCCAAACAGTGTCCAGAGAGATGTATAAAATTATAAAAATGTAGAAAGGGCTAAATGGCCCTGGGGTAGTCCAATTAGGGTTGATTTACAGCAGACACGAAGGGTAGGTGTCAGAAAGATGTGGAAAGGGCATTCCACGAGAACAAACATTAAACAGACTAACTCGAGGCCTGTTTGGGCGACGAGAAAAAAATATTGGGCTCTGCAACATCACACCTTCCAATATGATGGCGGCCATTTTACAGTTTTACGGTCTGCGTCATTCAGGCACATCTCGCGACGCGTTTCGGCCATCCCACGGCACTCATCAGGCGAGTTCGAACGACTACTGTGTCTCATTCCCTCAGCACTTTGTATTTATGCGAAGGGCGTGGCCCCTCCCACACTCTCTACACACCATCAGCATTGGTTTATGCGTCATAAATCGTTTTTTCTGCTATCAACTTTGTTGTTTTTAATTTTAAATTTTTTACTAATTTTTATAACTCCACACATGCACCCACAAACACCCCAGGAACACTCCAATGCCCAAAATGAAGTCCAGAGTACGAGGCACTGGCTGGATTAGGGGAAAACGATCCAAAATCCAGACCTGAGGTCTGAATCTGGTTAGGCACTCTCCTTCGCACGCCTGGCCGCTTCACAAATAAACACCAGAATGAACCCAAACAGTGTCCAGAGAGATGTATAAAATTATAAAAATGTAGAAAGGGCTAAATGGCCCTGGGGTAGTCCAATTAGGGTTGATTTACAGCAGACACGAAGGGTAGGTGTCAGAAAAGATGTGGAAAGGGCATTCCACGAGAACAAACATTAAACAGACTAACTCGAGGCCTGTTTGGGCGACGAGAAAAAAATATTGGGCTCTGCAACATCACACCTTCCAATATGATGGCGGCCATTTTACAGTTTTACGGTCTGCGTCATTCAGGCACATCTCGCGACGCGTTTCGGCCATCCCACGGCACTCATCAGGCGAGTTCGAACGACTACTGTGTCTCATTCCCTCAGCACTTTGTATTTATGCGAAGGGCGTGGCCCCTCCCACACTCTCTACACACCATCAGCATTGGTTTATGCGTCATAAATCGTTTTTCTGCTATCAACTTTGTTGTTTTTAATTTTAAATTTTTTTACTAATTTTTATAACTCCACACATGCACCCACAAACACCCCAGGAACACTCCAATGCCCAAAATGAAGTCCAGAGTACGAGGCACTGGCTGGATTAGGGGGAAAACGATCCAAAATCCAGACCTGAGGTCTGAATCTGGTTAGGCACTCTCCTTCGCACGCCTGGCCGCTTCACAAATAAACACCAGAATGAACCCAAACAGTGTCCAGAGAGATGTATAAAATTATAAAAATGTAGAAAGGGCTAAATGGCCCTGGGGTAGTCCAATTAGGGTTGATTTACAGCAGACACGAAGGGTAGGTGTCAGAAAAGATGTGGAAAGGGCATTCCACGAGAACAAACATTAAACAGACTAACTCGAGGCCTGTTTGGGCGACGAGAAAAAAATATTGGGCTCTGCAACATCACACCTTCCAATATGATGGCGGCCATTTTACAGTTTTACGGTCTGCGTCATTCAGGCACATCTCGCGACGCGTTTCGGCCATCCCACGGCACTCATCAGGCGAGTTCGAACGACTACTGTGTCTCATTCCCTCAGCACTTTGTATTTATGCGAAGGGCGTGGCCCCTCCCACACTCTCTACACACCATCAGCATTGGTTTATGCGTCATAAATCGTTTTTCTGCTATCAACTTTGTTGTTTTTAATTTTAAATTTTTTTACTAATTTTTATAACTCCACACATGCACCCACAAACACCCCAGGAACACTCCAATGCCCAAAATGAAGTCCAGAGTACGAGGCACTGGCTGGATTAGGGGAAAACGATCCAAAATCCAGACCTGAGGTCTGAATCTGGTTAGGCACTCTCCTTCGCACGCCTGGCCGCTTCACAAATAAACACCAGAATGAACCCAAACAGTGTCCAGAGAGATGTATAAAATTATAAAAATGTAGAAAGGGCTAAATGGCCCTGGGGTAGTCCAATTAGGGTTGATTTACAGCAGACACGAAGGGTAGGTGTCAGAAAAGATGTGGAAAGGGCATTCCACGAGAACAAACATTAAACAGACTAACTCGAGGCCTGTTTGGGCGACGAGAAAAAAATATTGGGCTCTGCAACATCACACCTTCCAATATGATGGCGGCCATTTTACAGTTTTACGGTCTGCGTCATTCAGGCACATCTCGCGACGCGTTTCGGCCATCCCACGGCACTCATCAGGCGAGTTCGAACGACTACTGTGTCTCATTCCCTCAGCACTTTGTATTTATGCGAAGGGCGTGGCCCCTCCCACACTCTCTACACACCATCAGCATTGGTTTATGCGTCATAAATCGTTTTTCTGCTATCAACTTTGTTGTTTTTAATTTTAAATTTTTTACTAATTTTTATAACTCCACACATGCACCCACAAACACCCCAGGAACACTCCAATGCCCAAAATGAAGTCCAGAGTACGAGGCACTGGCTGGATTAGGGGAAAACGATCCAAAATCCAGACCTGAGGTCTGAATCTGGTTAGGCACTCTCCTTCGCACGCCTGGCCGCTTCACAAATAAACACCAGAATGAACCCAAACAGTGTCCAGAGAGATGTATAAAATTATAAAAATGTAGAAAGGGCTAAATGGCCCTGGGGTAGTCCAATTAGGGTTGATTTACAGCAGACACGAAGGGTAGGTGTCAGAAAAGATGTGGAAAGGGGCATTCCACGAGAACAAACATTAAACAGACTAACTCGAGGCCTGTTTGGGCGACGAGAAAAAAATATTGGGCTCTGCAACATCACACCTTCCAATATGATGGCGGCCATTTTACAGTTTTACGGTCTGCGTCATTCAGGCACATCTCGCGACGCGTTTCGGCCATCCCACGGCACTCATCAGGCGAGTTCGAACGACTACTGTGTCTCATTCCCTCAGCACTTTGTATTTATGCGAAGGGCGTGGCCCCTCCCACACTCTCTACACACCATCAGCATTGGTTTATGCGTCATAAATCGTTTTTCTGCTATCAACTTTGTTGTTTTTAATTTTAAATTTTTTTACTAATTTTTATAACTCCACACATGCACCCACAAACACCCCAGGAACACTCCAATGCCCAAAATGAAGTCCAGAGTACGAGGCACTGGCTGGATTAGGGGGAAAACGATCCAAAATCCAGACCTGAGGTCTGAATCTGGTTAGGCACTCTCCTTCGCACGCCTGGCCGCTTCACAAATAAACACCAGAATGAACCCAAACAGTGTCCAGAGAGATGTATAAAATTATAAAAATGTAGAAAGGGCTAAATGGCCCTGGGGTAGTCCAATTAGGGTTGATTTACAGCAGACACGAAGGGTAGGTGTCAGAAAAGATGTGGAAAGGGCATTCCACGAGAACAAACATTAAACAGACTAACTCGAGGCCTGTTTGGGCGACGAGAAAAAAATATTGGGCTCTGCAACATCACACCTTCCAATATGATGGCGGCCATTTTACAGTTTTACGGTCTGCGTCATTCAGGCACATCTCGCGACGCGTTTCGGCCATCCCACGGCACTCATCAGGCGAGTTCGAACGACTACTGTGTCTCATTCCCTCAGCACTTTGTATTTATGCGAAGGGCGTGGCCCCTCCCACACTCTCTACACACCATCAGCATTGGTTTATGCGTCATAAATCGTTTTTCTGCTATCAACTTTGTTGTTTTTAATTTTAAATTTTTTTACTAATTTTTATAACTCCACACATGCACCCACAAACACCCCAGGAACACTCCAATGCCCAAAATGAAGTCCAGAGTACGAGGCACTGGCTGGATTAGGGGAAAACGATCCAAAATCCAGACCTGAGGTCTGAATCTGGTTAGGCACTCTCCTTCGCACGCCTGGCCGCTTCACAAATAAACACCAGAATGAACCCAAACAGTGTCCAGAGAGATGTATAAAATTATAAAAATGTAGAAAGGGCTAAATGGCCCTGGGGTAGTCCAATTAGGGTTGATTTACAGCAGACACGAAGGGTAGGTGTCAGAAAAGATGTGGAAAGGGCATTCCACGAGAACAAACATTAAACAGACTAACTCGAGGCCTGTTTGGCGACGAGAAAAAAATATTGGGCTCTGCAACATCACACCTTCCAATATGATGGCGGCCATTTTACAGTTTTACGGTCTGCGTCATTCAGGCACATCTCGCGACGCGTTTCGGCCATCCCACGGCACTCATCAGGCGAGTTCGAACGACTACTGTGTCTCATTCCCTCAGCACTTTGTATTTATGCGAAGGGCGTGGCCCCTCCCACACTCTCTACACACCATCAGCATTGGTTTATGCGTCATAAATCGTTTTTCTGCTATCAACTTTGTTGTTTTTAATTTAAATTTTTTTACTAATTTTTATAACTCCACACATGCACCCACAAACACCCCAGGAACACTCCAATGCCCAAAATGAAGTCCAGAGTACGAGGCACTGGCTGGATTAGGGGAAAACGATCCAAAATCCAGACCTGAGGTCTGAATCTGGTTAGGCACTCTCCTTCGCACGCCTGGCCGCTTCACAAATAAACACCAGAATGAACCCAAACAGTGTCCAGAGAGATGTATAAAATTATAAAAATGTAGAAAGGGCTAAATGGCCCTGGGGTAGTCCAATTAGGGTTGATTTACAGCAGACACGAAGGGTAGGTGTCAGAAAAGATGTGGAAAGGGCATTCCACGAGAACAAACATTAAACAGACTAACTCGAGGCCTGTTTGGGCGACGAGAAAAAAATATTGGGCTCTGCAACATCACACCTTCCAATATGATGGCGGCCATTTTACAGTTTTACGGTCTGCGTCATTCAGGCACATCTCGCGACGCGTTTCGGCCATCCCACGGCACTCATCAGGCGAGTTCGAACGACTACTGTGTCTCATTCCCTCAGCACTTTGTATTTATGCGAAGGGCGTGGCCCCTCCCACACTCTCTACACACCCATCAGCATTGGTTTATGCGTCATAAATCGTTTTTCTGCTATCAACTTTGTTGTTTTTAATTTTAAATTTTTTTACTAATTTTTATAACTCCACACATGCACCCACAAACACCCCAGGAACACTCCAATGCCCAAAATGAAGTCCAGAGTACGAGGCACTGGCTGGATTAGGGGAAAACGATCCAAAATCCAGACCTGAGGTCTGAATCTGGTTAGGCACTCTCCTTCGCACGCCTGGCCGCTTCACAAATAAACACCAGAATGAACCCAAACAGTGTCCAGAGAGATGTATAAAATTATAAAAATGTAGAAAGGGCTAAATGGCCCTGGGGTAGTCCAATTAGGGTTGATTTACAGCAGACACGAAGGGTAGGTGTCAGAAAAGATGTGGAAAGGGCATTCCACGAGAACAAACATTAAACAGACTAACTCGAGGCCTGTTTGGGCGACGAGAAAAAAATATTGGGCTCTGCAACATCACACCTTCCAATATGATGGCGGCCATTTTACAGTTTTACGGTCTGCGTCATTCAGGCACATCTCGCGACGCGTTTCGGCCATCCCACGGCACTCATCAGGCGAGTTCGAACGACTACTGTGTCTCATTCCCTCAGCACTTTGTATTTATGCGAAGGGCGTGGCCCCTCCCACACTCTCTACACACCATCAGCATTGGTTTATGCGTCATAAATCGTTTTTCTGCTATCAACTTTGTTGTTTTTAATTTTAAATTTTTTTACTAATTTTTATAACTCCACACATGCACCCACAAACACCCCAGGAACACTCCAATGCCCAAAATGAAGTCCAGAGTACGAGGCACTGGCTGGATTAGGGGAAAACGATCCAAAATCCAGACCTGAGGTCTGAATCTGGTTAGGCACTCTCCTTCGCACGCCTGGCCGCTTCACAAATAAACACCAGAATGAACCCAAACAGTGTCCAGAGAGATGTATAAAATTATAAAAATGTAGAAAGGGCTAAATGGCCCTGGGTAGTCCAATTAGGGTTGATTTACAGCAGACACGAAGGGTAGGTGTCAGAAAAGATGTGGAAAGGGCATTCCACGAGAACAAACATTAAACAGACTAACTCGAGGCCTGTTTGGGCGACGAGAAAAAAATATTGGGCTCTGCAACATCACACCTTCCAATATGATGGCGGCCATTTTACAGTTTTACGGTCTGCGTCATTCAGGCACATCTCGCGACGCGTTTCGGCCATCCCACGGCACTCATCAGGCGAGTTCGAACGACTACTGTGTCTCATTCCCTCAGCACTTTGTATTTATGCGAAGGGCGTGGCCCCTCCCACACTCTCTACACACCATCAGCATTGGTTTATGCGTCATAAATCGTTTTTCTGCTATCAACTTTGTTGTTTTTAATTTTAAATTTTTTTACTAATTTTTATAACTCCACACATGCACCCACAAACACCCCAGGAACACTCCAATGCCCAAAATGAAGTCCAGAGTACGAGGCACTGGCTGGATTAGGGGAAAACGATCCAAAATCCAGACCTGAGGTCTGAATCTGGTTAGGCACTCTCCTTCGCACGCCTGGCCGCTTCACAAATAAACACCAGAATGAACCCAAACAGTGTCCAGAGAGATGTATAAAATTATAAAAATGTAGAAAGGGCTAAATGGCCCTGGGGTAGTCCAATTAGGGTTGATTTACAGCAGACACGAAGGGTAGGTGTCAGAAAAGATGTGGAAAGGGCATTCCACGAGAACAAACATTAAACAGACTAACTCGAGGCCTGTTTGGGCGACGAGAAAAAAATATTGGGCTCTGCAACATCACACCTTCCAATATGATGGCGGCCATTTTACAGTTTTACGGTCTGCGTCATTCAGGCACATCTCGCGACGCGTTTCGGCCATCCCACGGCACTCATCAGGCGAGTTCGAACGACTACTGTGTCTCATTCCCTCAGCACTTTGTATTTATGCGAAGGGCGTGGCCCCTCCCACACTCTCTACACACCATCAGCATTGGTTTATGCGTCATAAATCGTTTTTCTGCTATCAACTTTGTTGTTTTTAATTTTAAATTTTTTACTAATTTTTATAACTCCACACATGCACCCACAAACACCCCAGGAACACTCCAATGCCCAAAATGAAGTCCAGAGTACGAGGCACTGGCTGGATTAGGGGAAAACGATCCAAAATCCAGACCTGAGGTCTGAATCTGGTTAGGCACTCTCCTTCGCACGCCTGGCCGCTTCACAAATAAACACCAGAATGAACCCAAACAGTGTCCAGAGAGATGTATAAAATTATAAAAATGTAGAAAGGGCTAAATGGCCCTGGGGTAGTCCAATTAGGGTTGATTTACAGCAGACACGAAGGGTAGGTGTCAGAAAAGATGTGGAAAGGGCATTCCACGAGAACAAACATTAAACAGACTAACTCGAGGCCTGTTTGGGCGACGAGAAAAAAATATTGGGCTCTGCAACATCACACCTTCCAATATGATGGCGGCCATTTTACAGTTTTACGGTCTGCGTCATTCAGGCACATCTCGCGACGCGTTTCGGCCATCCCACGGCACTCATCAGGCGAGTTCGAACGACTACTGTGTCTCATTCCCTCAGCACTTTGTATTTATGCGAAGGGCGTGGCCCCTCCCACACTCTCTACACACCATCAGCATTGGTTTATGCGTCATAAATCGTTTTTCTGCTATCAACTTTGTTGTTTTTAATTTTAAATTTTTTTACTAATTTTTATAACTCCACACATGCACCCACAAACACCCCAGGAACACTCCAATGCCCAAAATGAAGTCCAGAGTACGAGGCACTGGCTGGATTAGGGGAAAACGATCCAAAATCCAGACCTGAGGTCTGAATCTGGTTAGGCACTCTCCTTCGCACGCCTGGCCGCTTCACAAATAAACACCAGAATGAACCCAAACAGTGTCCAGAGAGATGTATAAAATTATAAAAATGTAGAAAGGGCTAAATGGCCCTGGGGTAGTCCAATTAGGGTTGATTTACAGCAGACACGAAGGGTAGGTGTCAGAAAAGATGTGGAAAGGGCATTCCACGAGAACAAACATTAAACAGACTAACTCGAGGCCTGTTTGGGCGACGAGAAAAAAATATTGGGCTCTGCAACATCACACCTTCCAATATGATGGCGGCCATTTTACAGTTTTACGGTCTGCGTCATTCAGGCACATCTCGCGACGCGTTTCGGCCATCCCACGGCACTCATCAGGCGAGTTCGAACGACTACTGTGTCTCATTCCCTCAGCACTTTGTATTTATGCGAAGGGCGTGGCCCCTCCCACACTCTCTACACACCATCAGCATTGGTTTATGCGTCATAAATCGTTTTTCTGCTATCAACTTTGTTGTTTTTAATTTTAAATTTTTTTACTAATTTTTATAACTCCACACATGCACCCACAAACACCCCAGGAACACTCCAATGCCCAAAATGAAGTCCAGAGTACGAGGCACTGGCTGGATTAGGGGGAAAACGATCCAAAATCCAGACCTGAGGTCTGAATCTGGTTAGGCACTCTCCTTCGCACGCCTGGCCGCTTCACAAATAAACACCAGAATGAACCCAAACAGTGTCCAGAGAGATGTATAAAATTATAAAATGTAGAAAGGGCTAAATGGCCCTGGGGTAGTCCAATTAGGGTTGATTTACAGCAGACACGAAGGGTAGGTGTCAGAAAAGATGTGGAAAGGGCATTCCACGAGAACAAACATTAAACAGACTAACTCGAGGCCTGTTTGGGCGACGAGAAAAAAATATTGGGCTCTGCAACATCACACCTTCCAATATGATGGCGGCCATTTTACAGTTTTACGGTCTGCGTCATTCAGGCACATCTCGCGACGCGTTTCGGCCATCCCACGGCACTCATCAGGCGAGTTCGAACGACTACTGTGTCTCATTCCCTCAGCACTTTGTATTTATGCGAAGGGCGTGGCCCCTCCCACACTCTCTACACACCATCAGCATTGGTTTATGCGTCATAAATCGTTTTTCTGCTATCAACTTTGTTGTTTTTAATTTTAAATTTTTTTACTAATTTTTATAACTCCACACATGCACCCACAAACACCCCAGGAACACTCCAATGCCCAAAATGAAGTCCAGAGTACGAGGCACTGGCTGGATTAGGGGAAAACGATCCAAAATCCAGACCTGAGGTCTGAATCTGGTTAGGCACTCTCCTTCGCACGCCTGGCCGCTTCACAAATAAACACCAGAATGAACCCAAACAGTGTCCAGAGAGATGTATAAAATTATAAAATGTAGAAAGGGCTAAATGGCCCTGGGGTAGTCCAATTAGGGTTGATTTACAGCAGACACGAAGGGTAGGTGTCAGAAAAGATGTGGAAAGGGCATTCCACGAGAACAAACATTAAACAGACTAACTCGAGGCCTGTTTGGGCGACGAGAAAAAAATATTGGGCTCTGCAACATCACACCTTCCAATATGATGGCGGCCATTTTACAGTTTTACGGTCTGCGTCATTCAGGCACATCTCGCGACGCGTTTCGGCCATCCCACGGCACTCATCAGGCGAGTTCGAACGACTACTGTGTCTCATTCCCTCAGCACTTTGTATTTATGCGAAGGGCGTGGCCCCTCCCACACTCTCTACACACCATCAGCATTGGTTTATGCGTCATAAATCGTTTTTCTGCTATCAACTTTGTTGTTTTTAATTTTAAATTTTTTTACTAATTTTTATAACTCCACACATGCACCCACAAACACCCCAGGAACACTCCAATGCCCAAAATGAAGTCCAGAGTACGAGGCACTGGCTGGATTAGGGGGAAAACGATCCAAAATCCAGACCTGAGGTCTGAATCTGGTTAGGCACTCTCCTTCGCACGCCTGGCCGCTTCACAAATAAACACCAGAATGAACCCAAACAGTGTCCAGAGAGATGTATAAAATTATAAAAATGTAGAAAGGGCTAAATGGCCCTGGGGTAGTCCAATTAGGGTTGATTTACAGCAGACACGAAGGGTAGGTGTCAGAAAAGATGTGGAAAGGGCATTCCACGAGAACAAACATTAAACAGACTAACTCGAGGCCTGTTTGGGCGACGAGAAAAAAATATTGGGCTCTGCAACATCACACCTTCCAATATGATGGCGGCCATTTTACAGTTTTACGGTCTGCGTCATTCAGGCACATCTCGCGACGCGTTTCGGCCATCCCACGGCACTCATCAGGCGAGTTCGAACGACTACTGTGTCTCATTCCCTCAGCACTTTGTATTTATGCGAAGGGCGTGGCCCCTCCCACACTCTCTACACACCATCAGCATTGGTTTATGCGTCATAAATCGTTTTTCTGCTATCAACTTTGTTGTTTTTAATTTAAATTTTTTTACTAATTTTTATAACTCCACACATGCACCCACAAACACCCCAGGAACACTCCAATGCCCAAAATGAAGTCCAGAGTACGAGGCACTGGCTGGATTAGGGGAAAACGATCCAAAATCCAGACCTGAGGTCTGAATCTGGTTAGGCACTCTCCTTCGCACGCCTGGCCGCTTCACAAATAAACACCAGAATGAACCCAAACAGTGTCCAGAGAGATGTATAAAATTATAAAAATGTAGAAAGGGCTAAATGGCCCTGGGGTAGTCCAATTAGGGTTGATTTACAGCAGACACGAAGGGTAGGTGTCAGAAAAGATGTGGAAAGGGCATTCCACGAGAACAAACATTAAACAGACTAACTCGAGGCCTGTTTGGGCGACAGAGAAAAAAATATTGGGCTCTGCAACATCACACCTTCCAATATGATGGCGGCCATTTTACAGTTTTACGGTCTGCGTCATTCAGGCACATCTCGCGACGCGTTTCGGCCATCCCACGGCACTCATCAGGCGAGTTCGAACGACTACTGTGTCTCATTCCCTCAGCACTTTGTATTTATGCGAAGGGCGTGGCCCCTCCCACACTCTCTACACACCATCAGCATTGGTTTATGCGTCATAAATCGTTTTTCTGCTATCAACTTTGTTGTTTTTTAATTTTAAATTTTTTTACTAATTTTTATAACTCCACACATGCACCCACAAACACCCCAGGAACACTCCAATGCCCAAAATGAAGTCCAGAGTACGAGGCACTGGCTGGATTAGGGGAAAACGATCCAAAATCCAGACCTGAGGTCTGAATCTGGTTAGGCACTCTCCTTCGCACGCCTGGCCGCTTCACAAATAAACACCAGAATGAACCCAAACAGTGTCCAGAGAGATGTATAAAATTATAAAAATGTAGAAAGGGCTAAATGGCCCTGGGGTAGTCCAATTAGGGTTGATTTACAGCAGACACGAAGGGGTAGGTGTCAGAAAAGATGTGGAAAGGGCATTCCACGAGAACAAACATTAAACAGACTAACTCGAGGCCTGTTTGGGCGACGAGAAAAAAATATTGGGCTCTGCAACATCACACCTTCCAATATGATGGCGGCCATTTTACAGTTTTACGGTCTGCGTCATTCAGGCACATCTCGCGACGCGTTTCGGCCATCCCACGGCAACTCATCAGGCGAGTTCGAACGACTACTGTGTCTCATTCCCCTCAGCACTTTGTATTTATGCGAAGGGCGTGGCCCCTCCCACACTCTCTACACACCATCAGCATTGGTTTATGCGTCATAAATCGTTTTTCTGCTATCAACTTTGTTGTTTTTAATTTTAAATTTTTTTACTAATTTTTATAACTCCACACATGCACCCACAAACACCCCAGGAACACTCCAATGCCAAAATGAAGTCCAGAGTACGAGGCACTGGCTGGATTAGGGGAAAACGATCCAAAATCCAGACCTGAGGTCTGAATCTGGTTAGGCACTCTCCTTCGCACGCCTGGCCGCTTCACAAATAAACACCAGAATGAACCCAAACAGTGTCCAGAGAGATGTATAAAATTATAAAAAATGTAGAAAGGGCTAAATGGCCCTGGGGTAGTCCAATTAGGGTTGATTTACAGCAGACACGAAGGGTAGGTGTCAGAAAAGATGTGGAAAGGGCATTCCACAGAGAACAAACATTAAACAGACTAACTCGAGGCCTGTATTGGGCGACGAGAAAAAAATATTGGGCTCTGCAACATCACACCTTCCAATATGATGGCGGCCATTTTACAGTTTTACGGTCTGCGTCATTCAGGCACATCTCGCGACGCGTTTCGGCCATCCCACGGCACTCATCAGGCGAGTTCGAACGACTACTGTGTCTCATTCCCTCAGCACTTTGTATTTATGCGAAGGGCGTGGCCCCTCCCACACTCTCTACACACCATCAGCATTGGTTTATGCGTCATAAATCGTTTTTTCTGCTATCAACTTTGTTGTTTTTAATTTTAAATTTTTTTACTAATTTTTATAACTCCACACATGCACCCACAAACACCCCAGGAACACTCCAATGCCCAAAATGAAGTCCAGAGTACGAGGCACTGGCTGGATTAGGGGAAAACGATCCAAAATCCAGACCTGAGGTCTGAATCTGGTTAGGCACTCTCCTTCGCACGCCTGGCCGCTTCACAAATAAACACCAGAATGAACCCAAACAGTGTCCAGAGAGATGTATAAAATTATAAAAATGTAGAAAGGGCTAAATGGCCCTGGGGTAGTCCAATTAGGGTTGATTTACAGCAGACACGAAGGGTAGGTGTCAGAAAAGATGTGGAAAGGGCATTCCACGAGAACAAACATTAAACAGACTAACTCGAGGCCTGTTTTGGGCGACGAGAAAAAAATATTGGGCTCTGCAACATCACACCTTCCAATATGATGGCGGCCATTTTACAGTTTTACCGGTCCTGCGTCATTCAGGCACATCTCGCGACGCGTTTCGGCCATCCCACGGCACTCATCAGGCGAGTTCGAACGACTACTGTGTCTCATTCCCTCAGCACTTTGTATTTATGCGAAGGGCGTGGCCCCTCCCACACTCTCTACACACCATCAGCATTGGTTTATGCGTCATAAATCGTTTTTCTGCTATCAACTTTGTTGTTTTTAATTTTAAATTTTTTTACTAATTTTTATAACTCCACACATGCACCCACAAACACCCCAGGAACACTCCAATGCCCAAAATGAAGTCCAGAGTACGAGGCACTGGCTGGATTAGGGGAAAACGATCCAAAATCCAGACCTGAGGTCTGAATCTGGTTAGGCACTCTCCTTCGCACGCCTGGCCGCTTCACAAATAAACACCAGAATGAACCCAAAACAGTGTCCAGAGAGATGTATAAAATTATAAAAATGTAGAAAGGGCTAAATGGCCCTGGGGTAGTCCAATTAGGGTTGATTTACAGCAGACACGAAGGGTAGGTGTCAGAAAAGATGTGGAAAGGGCATTCCACGAGAACAAACATTAAACAGACTAACTCGAGGCCTGTTTGGGCGACGAGAAAAAAATATTGGGCTCTGCAACATCACACCTTCCAATATGATGGCGGCCATTTTACAGTTTTACGGTCTGCGTCATTCAGGCACATCTCGCGACGCGTTTCGGCCATCCCACGGCACTCATCAGGCGAGTTCGAACGACTACTGTGTCTCATTCCCTCAGCACTTTGTATTTATGCGAAGGGCGTGGCCCCTCCCACACTCTCTACACACCATCAGCATTGGTTTATGCGTCATAAATCGTTTTTTCTGCTATCAACTTTGTTGTTTTTAATTTTAAATTTTTTTACTAATTTTTATAACTCCACACATGCACCCACAAACACCCAGGAACACTCCAATGCCCAAAATGAAGTCCAGAGTACGAGGCACTGGCTGGATTAGGGGAAAACGATCCAA
Source organism: Semotilus atromaculatus (assembly GCA_031834385.1). Classification (NCBI taxonomy): domain Eukaryota; kingdom Metazoa; phylum Chordata; class Actinopteri; order Cypriniformes; family Leuciscidae; genus Semotilus; species Semotilus atromaculatus. Next base: position 29,084 of record JAULUF010000148.1, on the reverse strand, counting down.
AATCCAGACCTGAGGTCTGAATCTGGTTAGGCACTCTCCTTCGCACGCCTGGCCGCTTCACAAATAAACACCAGAATGAACCCAAACAGTGTCCAGAGAGATGTATAAAATTATAAAAATGTAGAAAGGGCTAAATGGCCCTGGGGTAGTCCAATTAGGGTTGATTTACAGCAGACACGAAGGGTAGGTGTCAGAAAAGATGTGGAAAGGGCATTCCACGAGAACAAACATTAAACAGACTAACTCGAGGCCTGTTTGGGCGACGAGAAAAAAATATTGGGGCTCTGCAACATCACACCTTCCAATATGATGGCGGCCATTTTACAGTTTTACGGTCTGCGTCATTCAGGCACATCTCGCGACGCGTTTCGGCCATCCCACGGCACTCATCAGGCGAGTTCGAACGACTACTGTGTCTCATTCCCTCAGCACTTTGTATTTATGCGAAGGGCGTGGCCCCTCCCACACTCTCTACACACCATCAGCATTGGTTTATGCGTCATAAATCGTTTTTCTGCTATCAACTTTGTTGTTTTTAATTTTAAATTTTTTTACTAATTTTTATAACTCCACACATGCACCCACAAACACCCCAGGAACACTCCAATGCCCAAAATGAAGTCCAGAGTACGAGGCACTGGCTGGATTAGGGGAAAACGATCCAAAATCCAGACCTGAGGTCTGAATCTGGTTAGGCACTCTCCTTCGCACGCCTGGCCGCTTCACAAATAAACACCAGAATGAACCCAAACAGTGTCCAGAGAGATGTATAAAATTATAAAAATGTAGAAAGGGCTAAATGGCCCTGGGGTAGTCCAATTAGGGTTGATTTACAGCAGACACGAAGGGTAGGTGTCAGAAAAGATGTGGAAAGGGCATTCCACGAGAACAAACATTAAACAGACTAACTCGAGGCCTGTTTGGGCGACGAGAAAAAAATATTGGGCTCTGCAACATCACACCTTCCAATATGATGGCGGCCATTTTACAGTTTTACGGTCTGCGTCATTCAGGCACATCTCGCGACGCGTTTCGGCCATCCCACGGCACTCATCAGGCGAGTTCGAACGACTACTGTGTCTCATTCCCTCAGCACTTTGTATTTATGCGAAGGGCGTGGCCCCTCCCACACTCTCTACACACCATCAGCATTGGTTTTATGCGTCATAAATCGTTTTTCTGCTATCAACTTTGTTGTTTTTAATTTTAAATTTTTTTACTAATTTTTATAACTCCACACATGCACCCACAAACACCCCAGGAACACTCCAATGCCCAAAATGAAGTCCAGAGTACGAGGCACTGGCTGGATTAGGGGAAAACGATCCAAAATCCAGACCTGAGGTCTGAATCTGGTTAGGCACTCTCCTTCGCACGCCTGGCCGCTTCACAAATAAACACCAGAATGAACCCAAACAGTGTCCAGAGAGATGTATAAAATTATAAAAATGTAGAAAGGGCTAAATGGCCCTGGGGTAGTCCAATTAGGGTTGATTTACAGCAGACACGAAGGGTAGGTGTCAGAAAAGATGTGGAAAGGGCATTCCACGAGAACAAACATTAAACAGACTAACTCGAGGCCTGTTTGGGCGACGAGAAAAAAATATTGGGCTCTGCAACATCACACCTTCCAATATGATGGCGGCCATTTTACAGTTTTACGGTCTGCGTCATTCAGGCACATCTCGCGACGCGTTTCGGCCATCCCACGGCACTCATCAGGCGAGTTCGAACGACTACTGTGTCTCATTCCCTCAGCACTTTGTATTTATGCGAAGGGCGTGGCCCCTCCCACACTCTCTACACACCATCAGCATTGGTTTATGCGTCATAAATCGTTTTTCTGCTATCAACTTTGTTGTTTTTAATTTTAAATTTTTTTACTAATTTTTATAACTCCACACATGCACCCACAAACACCCCAGGAACACTCCAATGCCCAAAATGAAGTCCAGAGTACGAGGCACTGGCTGGATTAGGGGAAAACGATCCAAAATCCAGACCTGAGGTCTGAATCTGGTTAGGCACTCTCCTTCGCACGCCTGGCCGCTTCACAAATAAACACCAGAATGAACCCAAACAGTGTCCAGAGAGATGTATAAAATTATAAAAATGTAGAAAGGGCTAAATGGCCCTGGGGTAGTCCAATTAGGGTTGATTTACAGCAGACACGAAGGGTAGGTGTCAGAAAAGATGTGGAAAGGGCATTCACGAGAACAAACATTAAACAGACTAACTCGAGGCCTGTTTGGGCGACGAGAAAAAAATATTGGGCTCTGCAACATCACACCTTCCAATATGATGGCGGCCATTTTACAGTTTTACGGTCTGCGTCATTCAGGCACATCTCGCGACGCTGTTTCGGCCATCCCACGGCACTCATCAGGCGAGTTCGAACGACTACTGTGTCTCATTCCCTCAGCACTTTGTATTTATGCGAAGGGCGTGGCCCCCTCCCACACTCTCTACACACCATCAGCATTGGTTTATGCGTCATAAATCGTTTTTCTGCTATCAACTTTGTTGTTTTTAATTTTAAATTTTTTTACTAATTTTTATAACTCCACACATGCACCCACAAACACCCCAGGAACACTCCAATGCCCAAAAATGAAGTCCAGAGTACGAGGCACTGGCTGGATTAGGGGGAAAACGATCCAAAATCCAGACCTGAGGTCTGAATCTGGTTAGGCACTCTCCTTCGCACGCCTGGCCGCTTCACAAATAAACACCAGAATGAACCCAAACAGTGTCCAGAGAGATGTATAAAATTATAAAAATGTAGAAAGGGCTAAATGGCCCTGGGGTAGTCCAATTAGGGTTGATTTACAGCAGACACGAAGGGTAGGTGTCAGAAAAGATGTGGAAAGGGCATTCCACGAGAACAAACATTAACAGACTAACTCGAGCCTGTTTGGGCGACGAGAAAAAAATATTGGCTCTGCAACATCACACCTTCCAATATGATGGCGGCCATTTTACAGTTTTACGGTCTGCGTCATTCAGGCACATCTCGCGACGCGTTTCGGCCATCCCACGGCACTCATCAGGCGAGTTCGAACGACTACTGTGTCTCATTCCCTCAGCACTTGTATTTATGCGAAGGGCGTGGCCCCTCCCACACTCTCTACACACCATCAGCATTGGTTTATGCGTCATAAATCGTTTTTCTGCTATCAACTTTGTTGTTTTTAATTTTAAATTTTTTACTAATTTTTATAACTCCACACATGCACCACAAACACCCCAGGGAACACTCCAATGCCCAAAATGAAGTCCAGAGTACGAGGCACTGGCTGGATTAGGGGAAAACGATCCAAAATCCAGACCTGAGGTCTGAATCTGGTTAGGCACTCTCCTTCGCACGCCTGGCCGCTTCACAAATAAACACCAGAATGAACCCAAACAGTGTCCAGAGAGATGTATAAAATTATAAAAATGTAGAAAGGGCTAAATGGCCCTGGGGTAGTCCAATTAGGGTTGATTTACAGCAGACACGAAGGGTAGGTGTCAGAAAAGATGTGGAAAGGGCATTCCACGAGAACAAACATTAAACAGACTAACTCGAGGCCTGTTTGGGCGACGAGAAAAAAATATTGGGCTCTGCAACATCACACCTTCCAATATGATGGCGGCCATTTTACAGTTTTACGGTCTGCGTCATTCAGGCACATCTCGCGACGCGTTTCGGCCATCCCACGGCACTCATCAGGCGAGTTCGAACGACTACTGTGTCTCATTCCCTCAGCACTTTGTATTTATGCGAAGGGCGTGGCCCCTCCCACACTCTCTACACACCATCAGCATTGGTTTATGCGTCATAAATCGTTTTTTCTGCTATCAACTTTGTTGTTTTTAATTTTAAATTTTTTTACTAATTTTTATAACTCCACACATGCACCCACAAACACCCCAGGAACACTCCAATGCCCAAATGAGTCCAGAGTACGAGGCACTGGCTGGATTAGGGGAAAACGATCCAAAATCCAGACCTGAGGTCTGAATCTGGTTAGGCACTCTCCTTCGCACGCCTGGCCGCTTCACAAATAAACACCAGAATGAACCCAAACAGTGTCCAGAGAGATGTATAAAATTATAAAAATGTAGAAAGGGCATAAATGGCCCTGGGGTAGTCAATTAGGGTTGATTTACAGCAGACACGAAGGGTAGGTGTCAGAAAAGATGTGGAAAGGGCATTCCACGAGAACAAACATTAAACAGACTAACTCGAGGCCTGTTTGGGCGACGAGAAAAAAATATTGGGCTCTGCAACATCACACCTTCCAATATGATGGCGGCCATTTTACAGTTTTACGGTCTGCGTCATTCAGGCACATCTCGCGACGCGTTTCGGCCATCCCCACGGCACTCATCAGGCGAGTTCGAACGACTACTGTGTCTCATTCCCTCAGCACTTTGTATTTATGCGAAGGGCGTGGCCCCCTCCCACACTCTCTACACACCATCAGCATTGGTTTATGCGTCATAAATCGTTTTTCTGCTATCAACTTTGTTGTTTTTAATTTTAAATTTTTTTACTAATTTTTATAACTCCACACATGCACCCACAAACACCCAGGAACACTCCAATGCCCAAAATGAAGTCCAGAGTACGAGGCACTGGCTGGATTAGGGGAAAACGATCCAAAATCCAGACCTGAGGTCTGAATCTGGTTAGGCACTCTCCTTCGCACGCCTGGCCGCTTCACAAATAAACACCAGAATGAACCCAAACAGTGTCCAGAGAGATGTATAAAATTATAAAAATGTAGAGAAGGGCTAAATGGCCCTGGGGTAGTCCAATTAGGGTTGATTTACAGCAGACACGAAGGGTAGGTGTCAGAAAAGATGTGGAAAGGGCATTCCACGAGAACAAACATTAAACAGACTAACTCGAGGCCTGTTTGGGCGACGAGAAAAAAATATTGGGCTCTGCAACATCACACCTTCCAATATGATGGCGGCCATTTTACAGTTTTACGGTCTGCGTCATTCAGGCACATCCTCGCGACGCGTTTCGGCCATCCCACGGCACTCATCAGGCGAGTTCGAACGACTACTGTGTCTCATTCCCTCAGCACTTTGTATTTATGCGAAGGGCGTGGCCCCTCCCACACCTCTCTACACACCATCAGCATTGGTTTATGCGTCATAAATCGTTTTTTCTGCTATCAACTTTGTTGTTTTTAATTTTAAATTTTTTTACTAATTTTTATAACTCCACACATGCACCCACAAACACCCCAGGAACACTCCAATGCCCAAAATGAAGTCCAGAGTACGAGGCACTGGCTGGATTAGGGGAAAACGATCCAATCCAGACCTGAGGTCTGAATCTGGTTAGGCACTCTCCTTCGCACGCCTGGCCGCTTCACAAATAAACACCAGAATGAACCCAAACAGTGTCCAGAGAGATGTATAAAATTATAAAAATGTAGAAAGGGCTAAATGGCCCTGGGGTAGTCCAATTAGGGTTGATTTACAGCAGACACGAAGGGTAGGTGTCAGAAAAGATGTGGAAAGGGCATTCCACGAGAACAAACATTAAACAGACTAACTCGAGGCCTGTTTGGGCGACGAGAAAAAAATATTGGGCTCTGCAACATCACACCTTCCAATATGATGGCGGCCATTTTACAGTTTTACGGTCTGCGTCATTCAGGCACATCTCGCGACGCGTTTCGGCCATCCCACGGCACTCATCAGGCGAGTTCGAACGACTACTGTGTCTCATTCCCTCAGCACTTTGTATTTATGCGAAGGGCGTGGCCCCTCCCACACTCTCTACACACCATCAGCATTGGTTTATGCGTCATAAATCGTTTTTCTGCTATCAACTTTGTTGTTTTTAATTTTAAATTTTTTTACTAATTTTTATAACTCCACACATGCACCCACAAACACCCCAGGAACACTCCAATGCCCAAAATGAAGTCCAGAGTACGAGGCACTGGCTGGATTAGGGGAAAACGATCCAAAATCCAGACCTGAGGTCTGAATCTGGTTAGGCACTCTCCTTCGCACGCCTGGCCGCTTCACAAATAAACACCAGAATGAACCCAAACAGTGTCCAGAGAGATGTATAAAATTATAAAAATGTAGAAAGGGCTAAATGGCCCTGGGGTAGTCCAATTAGGGTTGATTTACAGCAGACACGAAGGGTAGGTGTCAGAAAAGATGTGGAAAGGGCATTCCACGAGAACAAACATTAAACAGACTAACTCGAGGCCTGTTTGGGCGACGAGAAAAAAATATTGGGCTCTGCAACATCACACCTTCCAATATGATGGCGGCCATTTTACAGTTTTACGGTCTGCGTCATTCAGGCACATCTCGCGACGCGTTTCGGCCATCCCACGGCACTCATCAGGCGAGTTCGAACGACTACTGTGTCTCATTCCCTCAGCACTTTGTATTTATGCGAAGGGCGTGGCCCCTCCCACACTCTCTACACACCATCAGCATTGGTTTATGCGTCATAAATCGTTTTTCTGCTATCAACTTTGTTGTTTTTAATTTTAAATTTTTTTACTAATTTTTATAACTCCACACATGCACCCACAAACACCCCAGGAACACTCCAATGCCCAAAATGAAGTCCAGAGTACGAGGCACTGGCTGGATTAGGGGAAAACGATCCAAAATCCAGACCTGAGGTCTGAATCTGGTTAGGCACTCTCCTTCGCACGCCTGGCCGCTTCACAAATAAACACCAGAATGAACCCAAACAGTGTCCAGAGAGATGTATAAAATTATAAAAATGTAGAAAGGGCTAAATGGCCCTGGGGTAGTCCAATTAGGGTTGATTTACAGCAGACACGAAGGGTAGGTGTCAGAAAAGATGTGGAAAGGGCATTCCACGAGAACAAACATTAAACAGACTAACTCGAGGCCTGTTTGGGCGACGAGAAAAAAATATTGGGCTCTGCAACATCACACCTTCCAATATGATGGCGGCCATTTTACAGTTTTACGGTCTGCGTCATTCAGGCACATCTCGCGACGCGTTTCGGCCATCCCACGGCACTCATCAGGCGAGTTCGAACGACTACTGTGTCTCATTCCCTCAGCACTTTGTATTTATGCGAAGGGCGTGGCCCCTCCCACACTCTCTACACACCATCAGCATTGGTTTATGCGTCATAAATCGTTTTTCTGCTATCAACTTTGTTGTTTTTAATTTTAAATTTTTTTACTAATTTTTATAACTCCACACATGCACCCACAAACACCCCAGGAACACTCCAATGCCCAAAATGAAGTCCAGAGTACGAGGCACTGGCTGGATTAGGGGAAAACGATCCAAAATCCAGACCTGAGGTCTGAATCTGGTTAGGCACTCTCCTTCGCACGCCTGGCCGCTTCACAAATAAACACCAGAATGAACCCAAACAGTGTCCAGAGAGATGTATAAAATTATAAAAATGTAGAAAGGGCTAAATGGCCCTGGGGTAGTCCAATTAGGGTTGATTTACAGCAGACACGAAGGGTAGGTGTCAGAAAAGATGTGGAAAGGGCATTCCACGAGAACAAACATTAAACAGACTAACTCGAGGCCTGTTTGGGCGACGAGAAAAAAATATTGGGCTCTGCAACATCACACCTTCCAATATGATGGCGGCCATTTTACAGTTTTACGGTCTGCGTCATTCAGGCACATCTCGCGACGCGTTTCGGCCATCCCACGGCACTCATCAGGCGAGTTCGAACGACTACTGTGTCTCATTCCCTCAGCACTTTGTATTTATGCGAAGGGCGTGGCCCCTCCCACACTCTCTACACACCATCAGCATTGGTTTATGCGTCATAAATCGTTTTTCTGCTATCAACTTTGTTGTTTTTAATTTTAAATTTTTTTACTAATTTTTATAACTCCACACATGCACCCACAAACACCCCAGGAACACTCCAATGCCCAAAATGAAGTCCAGAGTACGAGGCACTGGCTGGATTAGGGGAAAACGATCCAAAATCCAGACCTGAGGTCTGAATCTGGTTAGGCACTCTCCTTCGCACGCCTGGCCGCTTCACAAATAAACACCAGAATGAACCCAAACAGTGTCCAGAGAGATGTATAAAATTATAAAAATGTAGAAAGGGCTAAATGGCCCTGGGGTAGTCCAATTAGGGTTGATTTACAGCAGACACGAAGGGTAGGTGTCAGAAAAGATGTGGAAAGGGCATTCCACGAGAACAAACATTAAACAGACTAACTCGAGGCCTGTTTGGGCGACGAGAAAAAAATATTGGGCTCTGCAACATCACACCTTCCAATATGATGGCGGCCATTTTACAGTTTTACGGTCTGCGTCATTCAGGCACATCTCGCGACGCGTTTCGGCCATCCCACGGCACTCATCAGGCGAGTTCGAACGACTACTGTGTCTCATTCCCTCAGCACTTTGTATTTATGCGAAGGGCGTGGCCCCTCCCACACTCTCTACACACCATCAGCATTGGTTTATGCGTCATAAATCGTTTTTCTGCTATCAACTTTGTTGTTTTTAATTTTAAATTTTTTTACTAATTTTTATAACTCCACACATGCACCCACAAACACCCCAGGAACACTCCAATGCCCAAAATGAAGTCCAGAGTACGAGGCACTGGCTGGATTAGGGGAAAACGATCCAAAATCCAGACCTGAGGTCTGAATCTGGTTAGGCACTCTCCTTCGCACGCCTGGCCGCTTCACAAATAAACACCAGAATGAACCCAAACAGTGTCCAGAGAGATGTATAAAATTATAAAAATGTAGAAAGGGCTAAATGGCCCTGGGGTAGTCCAATTAGGGTTGATTTACAGCAGACACGAAGGGTAGGTGTCAGAAAAGATGTGGAAAGGGCATTCCACGAGAACAAACATTAAACAGACTAACTCGAGGCCTGTTTGGGCGACGAGAAAAAAATATTGGGCTCTGCAACATCACACCTTCCAATATGATGGCGGCCATTTTACAGTTTTACGGTCTGCGTCATTCAGGCACATCTCGCGACGCGTTTCGGCCATCCCACGGCACTCATCAGGCGAGTTCGAACGACTACTGTGTCTCATTCCCTCAGCACTTTGTATTTATGCGAAGGGCGTGGCCCCTCCCACACTCTCTACACACCATCAGCATTGGTTTATGCGTCATAAATCGTTTTTCTGCTATCAACTTTGTTGTTTTTAATTTTAAATTTTTTTACTAATTTTTATAACTCCACACATGCACCCACAAACACCCCAGGAACACTCCAATGCCCAAAATGAAGTCCAGAGTACGAGGCACTGGCTGGATTAGGGGAAAACGATCCAAAATCCAGACCTGAGGTCTGAATCTGGTTAGGCACTCTCCTTCGCACGCCTGGCCGCTTCACAAATAAACACCAGAATGAACCCAAACAGTGTCCAGAGAGATGTATAAAATTATAAAAATGTAGAAAGGGCTAAATGGCCCTGGGGTAGTCCAATTAGGGTTGATTTACAGCAGACACGAAGGGTAGGTGTCAGAAAAGATGTGGAAAGGGCATTCCACGAGAACAAACATTAAACAGACTAACTCGAGGCCTGTTTGGGCGACGAGAAAAAAATATTGGGCTCTGCAACATCACACCTTCCAATATGATGGCGGCCATTTTACAGTTTTACGGTCTGCGTCATTCAGGCACATCTCGCGACGCGTTTCGGCCATCCCACGGCACTCATCAGGCGAGTTCGAACGACTACTGTGTCTCATTCCCTCAGCACTTTGTATTTATGCGAAGGGCGTGGCCCCTCCCACACTCTCTACACACCATCAGCATTGGTTTATGCGTCATAAATCGTTTTTCTGCTATCAACTTTGTTGTTTTTAATTTTAAATTTTTTTACTAATTTTTATAACTCCACACATGCACCCACAAACACCCCAGGAACACTCCAATGCCCAAAATGAAGTCCAGAGTACGAGGCACTGGCTGGATTAGGGGAAAACGATCCAAAATCCAGACCTGAGGTCTGAATCTGGTTAGGCACTCTCCTTCGCACGCCTGGCCGCTTCACAAATAAACACCAGAATGAACCCAAACAGTGTCCAGAGAGATGTATAAAATTATAAAAATGTAGAAAGGGCTAAATGGCCCTGGGGTAGTCCAATTAGGGTTGATTTACAGCAGACACGAAGGGTAGGTGTCAGAAAAGATGTGGAAAGGGCATTCCACGAGAACAAACATTAAACAGACTAACTCGAGGCCTGTTTGGGCGACGAGAAAAAAATATTGGGCTCTGCAACATCACACCTTCCAATATGATGGCGGCCATTTTACAGTTTTACGGTCTGCGTCATTCAGGCACATCTCGCGACGCGTTTCGGCCATCCCACGGCACTCATCAGGCGAGTTCGAACGACTACTGTGTCTCATTCCCTCAGCACTTTGTATTTATGCGAAGGGCGTGGCCCCTCCCACACTCTCTACACACCATCAGCATTGGTTTATGCGTCATAAATCGTTTTTCTGCTATCAACTTTGTTGTTTTTAATTTTAAATTTTTTTACTAATTTTTATAACTCCACACATGCACCCACAAACACCCCAGGAACACTCCAATGCCCAAAATGAAGTCCAGAGTACGAGGCACTGGCTGGATTAGGGGAAAACGATCCAAAATCCAGACCTGAGGTCTGAATCTGGTTAGGCACTCTCCTTCGCACGCCTGGCCGCTTCACAAATAAACACCAGAATGAACCCAAACAGTGTCCAGAGAGATGTATAAAATTATAAAAATGTAGAAAGGGCTAAATGGCCCTGGGGTAGTCCAATTAGGGTTGATTTACAGCAGACACGAAGGGTAGGTGTCAGAAAAGATGTGGAAAGGGCATTCCACGAGAACAAACATTAAACAGACTAACTCGAGGCCTGTTTGGGCGACGAGAAAAAAATATTGGGCTCTGCAACATCACACCTTCCAATATGATGGCGGCCATTTTACAGTTTTACGGTCTGCGTCATTCAGGCACATCTCGCGACGCGTTTCGGCCATCCCACGGCACTCATCAGGCGAGTTCGAACGACTACTGTGTCTCATTCCCTCAGCACTTTGTATTTATGCGAAGGGCGTGGCCCCTCCCACACTCTCTACACACCATCAGCATTGGTTTATGCGTCATAAATCGTTTTTCTGCTATCAACTTTGTTGTTTTTAATTTTAAATTTTTTTACTAATTTTTATAACTCCACACATGCACCCACAAACACCCAGGAACACTCCAATGCCCAAAATGAAGTCCAGAGTACGAGGCACTGGCTGGATTAGGGGAAAACGATCCAAAATCCAGACCTGAGGTCTGAATCTGGTTAGGCACTCTCCTTCGCACGCCTGGCCGCTTCACAAATAAACACCAGAATGAACCCAAACAGTGTCCAGAGAGATGTATAAAATTATAAAAATGTAGAAAGGGCTAAATGGCCCTGGGGTAGTCCAATTAGGGTTGATTTACAGCAGACACGAAGGGTAGGTGTCAGAAAAGATGTGGAAAGGGCATTCCACGAGAACAAACATTAAACAGACTAACTCGAGGCCTGTTTGGGCGACGAGAAAAAAAATATTGGGCTCTGCAACATCACACCTTCCAATATGATGGCGGCCATTTTACAGTTTTACGGTCTGCGTCATTCAGGCACATCTCGCGACGCGTTTCGGCCATCCCACGGCACTCATCAGGCGAGTTCGAACGACTACTGTGTCTCATTCCCTCAGCACTTTGTATTTATGCGAAGGGCGTGGCCCCTCCCACACTCTCTACACACCATCAGCATTGGTTTATGCGTCATAAATCGTTTTTCTGCTATCAACTTTGTTGTTTTTAATTTTAAATTTTTTTACTAATTTTTATAACTCCACACATGCACCCACAAACACCCCAGGAACACTCCAATGCCCAAAATGAAGTCCAGAGTACGAGGCACTGGCTGGATTAGGGGAAAACGATCCAAAATCCAGACCTGAGGTCTGAATCTGGTTAGGCACTCTCCTTCGCACGCCTGGCCGCTTCACAAATAAACACCAGAATGAACCCAAACAGTGTCCAGAGAGATGTATAAAATTATAAAAATGTAGAAAGGGCTAAATGGCCCTGGGGTAGTCCAATTAGGGTTGATTTACAGCAGACACGAAGGGTAGGTGTCAGAAAAGATGTGGAAAGGGCATTCCACGAGAACAAACATTAAACAGACTAACTCGAGGCCTGTTTGGGCGACGAGAAAAAAATATTGGGCTCTGCAACATCACACCTTCCAATATGATGGCGGCCATTTTACAGTTTTACGGTCTGCGTCATTCAGGCACATCTCGCGACGCGTTTCGGCCATCCCACGGCACTCATCAGGCGAGTTCGAACGACTACTGTGTCTCATTCCCTCAGCACTTTGTATTTATGCGAAGGGCGTGGCCCCTCCCACACTCTCTACACACCATCAGCATTGGTTTATGCGTCATAAATCGTTTTTCTGCTATCAACTTTGTTGTTTTTAATTTTAAATTTTTTTACTAATTTTTATAACTCCACACATGCACCCACAAACACCCCAGGAACACTCCAATGCCCAAAATGAAGTCCAGAGTACGAGGCACTGGCTGGATTAGGGGAAAACGATCCAAAATCCAGACCTGAGGTCTGAATCTGGTTAGGCACTCTCCTTCGCACGCCTGGCCGCTTCACAAATAAACACCAGAATGAACCCAAACAGTGTCCAGAGAGATGTATAAAATTATAAAAATGTAGAAAGGGCTAAATGGCCCTGGGGTAGTCCAATTAGGGTTGATTTACAGCAGACACGAAGGGTAGGTGTCAGAAAAGATGTGGAAAGGGCATTCCACGAGAACAAACATTAAACAGACTAACTCGAGGCCTGTTTGGGCGACGAGAAAAAAATATTGGGCTCTGCAACATCACACCTTCCAATATGATGGCGGCCATTTTACAGTTTTACGGTCTGCGTCATTCAGGCACATCTCGCGACGCGTTTCGGCCATCCCACGGCACTCATCAGGCGAGTTCGAACGACTACTGTGTCTCATTCCCTCAGCACTTTGTATTTATGCGAAGGGCGTGGCCCCTCCCACACTCTCTACACACCATCAGCATTGGTTTATGCGTCATAAATCGTTTTTCTGCTATCAACTTTGTTGTTTTTAATTTTAAATTTTTTTACTAATTTTTATAACTCCACACATGCACCCACAAACACCCCAGGAACACTCCAATGCCCAAAATGAAGTCCAGAGTACGAGGCACTGGCTGGATTAGGGGAAAACGATCCAAAATCCAGACCTGAGGTCTGAATCTGGTTAGGCACTCTCCTTCGCACGCCTGGCCGCTTCACAAATAAACACCAGAATGAACCCAAACAGTGTCCAGAGAGATGTATAAAATTATAAAAATGTAGAAAGGGCTAAATGGCCCTGGGGTAGTCCAATTAGGGTTGATTTACAGCAGACACGAAGGGTAGGTGTCAGAAAAGATGTGGAAAGGGCATTCCACGAGAACAAACATTAAACAGACTAACTCGAGGCCTGTTTGGGCGACGAGAAAAAAATATTGGGCTCTGCAACATCACACCTTCCAATATGATGGCGGCCATTTTACAGTTTTACGGTCTGCGTCATTCAGGCACATCTCGCGACGCGTTTCGGCCATCCCACGGCACTCATCAGGCGAGTTCGAACGACTACTGTGTCTCATTCCCTCAGCACTTTGTATTTATGCGAAGGGCGTGGCCCCTCCCACACTCTCTACACACCATCAGCATTGGTTTATGCGTCATAAATCGTTTTTCTGCTATCAACTTTGTTGTTTTTAATTTTAAATTTTTTTACTAATTTTTATAACTCCACACATGCACCCACAAACACCCCAGGAACACTCCAATGCCCAAAATGAAGTCCAGAGTACGAGGCACTGGCTGGATTAGGGGAAAACGATCCAAAATCCAGACCTGAGGTCTGAATCTGGTTAGGCACTCTCCTTCGCACGCCTGGCCGCTTCACAAATAAACACCAGAATGAACCCAAACAGTGTCCAGAGAGATGTATAAAATTATAAAAATGTAGAAAGGGCTAAATGGCCCTGGGGTAGTCCAATTAGGGTTGATTTACAGCAGACACGAAGGGTAGGTGTCAGAAAAGATGTGGAAAGGGCATTCCACGAGAACAAACATTAAACAGACTAACTCGAGGCCTGTTTGGGCGACGAGAAAAAAATATTGGGCTCTGCAACATCACACCTTCCAATATGATGGCGGCCATTTTACAGTTTTACGGTCTGCGTCATTCAGGCACATCTCGCGACGCGTTTCGGCCATCCCACGGCACTCATCAGGCGAGTTCGAACGACTACTGTGTCTCATTCCCTCAGCACTTTGTATTTATGCGAAGGGCGTGGCCCCTCCCACACTCTCTACACACCATCAGCATTGGTTTATGCGTCATAAATCGTTTTTCTGCTATCAACTTTGTTGTTTTTAATTTTAAATTTTTTTACTAATTTTTATAACTCCACACATGCACCCACAAACACCCCAGGAACACTCCAATGCCCAAAATGAAGTCCAGAGTACGAGGCACTGGCTGGATTAGGGGAAAACGATCCAAAATCCAGACCTGAGGTCTGAATCTGGTTAGGCACTCTCCTTCGCACGCCTGGCCGCTTCACAAATAAACACCAGAATGAACCCAAACAGTGTCCAGAGAGATGTATAAAATTATAAAAATGTAGAAAGGGCTAAATGGCCCTGGGGTAGTCCAATTAGGGTTGATTTACAGCAGACACGAAGGGTAGGTGTCAGAAAAGATGTGGAAAGGGCATTCCACGAGAACAAACATTAAACAGACTAACTCGAGGCCTGTTTGGGCGACGAGAAAAAAATATTGGGCTCTGCAACATCACACCTTCCAATATGATGGCGGCCATTTTACAGTTTTACGGTCTGCGTCATTCAGGCACATCTCGCGACGCGTTTCGGCCATCCCACGGCACTCATCAGGCGAGTTCGAACGACTACTGTGTCTCATTCCCTCAGCACTTTGTATTTATGCGAAGGGCGTGGCCCCTCCCACACTCTCTACACACCATCAGCATTGGTTTATGCGTCATAAATCGTTTTTCTGCTATCAACTTTGTTGTTTTTAATTTTAAATTTTTTTACTAATTTTTATAACTCCACACATGCACCCACAAACACCCCAGGAACACTCCAATGCCCAAAATGAAGTCCAGAGTACGAGGCACTGGCTGGATTAGGGGAAAACGATCCAAAATCCAGACCTGAGGTCTGAATCTGGTTAGGCACTCTCCTTCGCACGCCTGGCCGCTTCACAAATAAACACCAGAATGAACCCAAACAGTGTCCAGAGAGATGTATAAAATTATAAAAATGTAGAAAGGGCTAAATGGCCCTGGGGTAGTCCAATTAGGGTTGATTTACAGCAGACACGAAGGGTAGGTGTCAGAAAAGATGTGGAAAGGGCATTCCACGAGAACAAACATTAAACAGACTAACTCGAGGCCTGTTTGGGCGACGAGAAAAAAATATTGGGCTCTGCAACATCACACCTTCCAATATGATGGCGGCCATTTTACAGTTTTACGGTCTGCGTCATTCAGGCACATCTCGCGACGCGTTTCGGCCATCCCACGGCACTCATCAGGCGAGTTCGAACGACTACTGTGTCTCATTCCCTCAGCACTTTGTATTTATGCGAAGGGCGTGGCCCCTCCCACACTCTCTACACACCATCAGCATTGGTTTATGCGTCATAAATCGTTTTTCTGCTATCAACTTTGTTGTTTTTAATTTTAAATTTTTTTACTAATTTTTATAACTCCACACATGCACCCACAAACACCCCAGGAACACTCCAATGCCCAAAATGAAGTCCAGAGTACGAGGCACTGGCTGGATTAGGGGAAAACGATCCAAAATCCAGACCTGAGGTCTGAATCTGGTTAGGCACTCTCCTTCGCACGCCTGGCCGCTTCACAAATAAACACCAGAATGAACCCAAACAGTGTCCAGAGAGATGTATAAAATTATAAAAATGTAGAAAGGGCTAAATGGCCCTGGGGTAGTCCAATTAGGGTTGATTTACAGCAGACACGAAGGGTAGGTGTCAGAAAAGATGTGGAAAGGGCATTCCACGAGAACAAACATTAAACAGACTAACTCGAGGCCTGTTTGGGCGACGAGAAAAAAATATTGGGCTCTGCAACATCACACCTTCCAATATGATGGCGGCCATTTTACAGTTTTACGGTCTGCGTCATTCAGGCACATCTCGCGACGCGTTTCGGCCATCCCACGGCACTCATCAGGCGAGTTCGAACGACTACTGTGTCTCATTCCCTCAGCACTTTGTATTTATGCGAAGGGCGTGGCCCCTCCCACACTCTCTACACACCATCAGCATTGGTTTATGCGTCATAAATCGTTTTTCTGCTATCAACTTTGTTGTTTTTAATTTTAAATTTTTTTACTAATTTTTATAACTCCACACATGCACCCACAAACACCCCAGGAACACTCCAATGCCCAAAATGAAGTCCAGAGTACGAGGCACTGGCTGGATTAGGGGAAAACGATCCAAAATCCAGACCTGAGGTCTGAATCTGGTTAGGCACTCTCCTTCGCACGCCTGGCCGCTTCACAAATAAACACCAGAATGAACCCAAACAGTGTCCAGAGAGATGTATAAAATTATAAAAATGTAGAAAGGGCTAAATGGCCCTGGGGTAGTCCAATTAGGGTTGATTTACAGCAGACACGAAGGGTAGGTGTCAGAAAAGATGTGGAAAGGGCATTCCACGAGAACAAACATTAAACAGACTAACTCGAGGCCTGTTTGGGCGACGAGAAAAAAATATTGGGCTCTGCAACATCACACCTTCCAATATGATGGCGGCCATTTTACAGTTTTACGGTCTGCGTCATTCAGGCACATCTCGCGACGCGTTTCGGCCATCCCACGGCACTCATCAGGCGAGTTCGAACGACTACTGTGTCTCATTCCCTCAGCACTTTGTATTTATGCGAAGGGCGTGGCCCCTCCCACACTCTCTACACACCATCAGCATTGGTTTATGCGTCATAAATCGTTTTTCTGCTATCAACTTTGTTGTTTTTAATTTTAAATTTTTTTACTAATTTTTATAACTCCACACATGCACCCACAAACACCCCAGGAACACTCCAATGCCCAAAATGAAGTCCAGAGTACGAGGCACTGGCTGGATTAGGGGAAAACGATCCAAAATCCAGACCTGAGGTCTGAATCTGGTTAGGCACTCTCCTTCGCACGCCTGGCCGCTTCACAAATAAACACCAGAATGAACCCAAACAGTGTCCAGAGAGATGTATAAAATTATAAAAATGTAGAAAGGGCTAAATGGCCCTGGGGTAGTCCAATTAGGGTTGATTTACAGCAGACACGAAGGGTAGGTGTCAGAAAAGATGTGGAAAGGGCATTCCACGAGAACAAACATTAAACAGACTAACTCGAGGCCTGTTTGGGCGACGAGAAAAAAATATTGGGCTCTGCAACATCACACCTTCCAATATGATGGCGGCCATTTTACAGTTTTACGGTCTGCGTCATTCAGGCACATCTCGCGACGCGTTTCGGCCATCCCACGGCACTCATCAGGCGAGTTCGAACGACTACTGTGTCTCATTCCCTCAGCACTTTGTATTTATGCGAAGGGCGTGGCCCCTCCCACACTCTCTACACACCATCAGCATTGGTTTATGCGTCATAAATCGTTTTTCTGCTATCAACTTTGTTGTTTTTAATTTTAAATTTTTTTACTAATTTTTATAACTCCACACATGCACCCACAAACACCCCAGGAACACTCCAATGCCCAAAATGAAGTCCAGAGTACGAGGCACTGGCTGGATTAGGGGAAAACGATCCAAAATCCAGACCTGAGGTCTGAATCTGGTTAGGCACTCTCCTTCGCACGCCTGGCCGCTTCACAAATAAACACCAGAATGAACCCAAACAGTGTCCAGAGAGATGTATAAAATTATAAAATGTAGAAAGGGCTAAATGGCCCTGGGGTAGTCCAATTAGGGTTGATTTACAGCAGACACGAAGGGTAGGTGTCAGAAAAGATGTGGAAAGGGCATTCCACGAGAACAAACATTAAACAGACTAACTCGAGGCCTGTTTGGGCGACGAGAAAAAAATATTGGGCTCTGCAACATCACACCTTCCAATATGATGGCGGCCATTTTACAGTTTTACGGTCTGCGTCATTCAGGCACATCTCGCGACGCGTTTCGGCCATCCCACGGCACTCATCAGGCGAGTTCGAACGACTACTGTGTCTCATTCCCTCAGCACTTTGTATTTATGCGAAGGGCGTGGCCCCTCCCACACTCTCTACACACCATCAGCATTGGTTTATGCGTCATAAATCGTTTTTCTGCTATCAACTTTGTTGTTTTTAATTTTAAATTTTTTTACTAATTTTTATAACTCCACACATGCACCCACAAACACCCCAGGAACACTCCAATGCCCAAAATGAAGTCCAGAGTACGAGGCACTGGCTGGATTAGGGGAAAACGATCCAAAATCCAGACCTGAGGTCTGAATCTGGTTAGGCACTCTCCTTCGCACGCCTGGCCGCTTCACAAATAAACACCAGAATGAACCCAAACAGTGTCCAGAGAGATGTATAAAATTATAAAAATGTAGAAAGGGCTAAATGGCCCTGGGGTAGTCCAATTAGGGTTGATTTACAGCAGACACGAAGGGTAGGTGTCAGAAAAGATGTGGAAAGGGCATTCCACGAGAACAAACATTAAACAGACTAACTCGAGGCCTGTGTTAGGGCGACGAGAAAAAAATATTGGGCTCTGCAACATCACACCTTCCAATATGATGGCGGCCATTTTACAGTTTTACGGTCTGCGTCATTCAGGCACATCTCGCGACGCGTTTCGGCCATCCCACGGCACTCATCAGGCGAGTTCGAACGACTACTGTGTCTCATTCCCTCAGCACTTTGTATTTATGCGAAGGGCGTGGCCCCTCCCACACTCTCTACACACCATCAGCATTGGTTTATGCGTCATAAATCGTTTTTCTGCTATCAACTTTGTTGTTTTTAATTTTAAATTTTTTTACTAATTTTTATAACTCCACACATGCACCCACAAACACCCCAGGAACACTCCAATGCCCAAAATGAAGTCCAGAGTACGAGGCACTGGCTGGATTAGGGGAAAACGATCCAAAATCCAGACCTGAGGTCTGAATCTGGTTAGGCACTCTCCTTCGCACGCCTGGCCGCTTCACAAATAAACACCAGAATGAACCCAAACAGTGTCCAGAGAGATGTATAAAATTATAAAAATGTAGAAAGGGCTAAATGGCCCTGGGGTAGTCCAATTAGGGTTGATTTACAGCAGACACGAAGGGTAGGTGTCAGAAAAGATGTGGAAAGGGCATTCCACGAGAACAAACATTAAACAGACTAACTCGAGGCCTGTTTGGGCGACGAGAAAAAAATATTGGGCTCTGCAACATCACACCTTCCAATATGATGGCGGCCATTTTACAGTTTTACGGTCTGCGTCATTCAGGCACATCTCGCGACGCGTTTCGGCCATCCCACGGCACTCATCAGGCGAGTTCGAACGACTACTGTGTCTCATTCCCTCAGCACTTTGTATTTATGCGAAGGGCGTGGCCCCTCCCACACTCTCTACACACCATCAGCATTGGTTTATGCGTCATAAATCGTTTTTCTGCTATCAACTTTGTTGTTTTTAATTTTAAATTTTTTTACTAATTTTTATAACTCCACACATGCACCCACAAACACCCCAGGAACACTCCAATGCCCAAAATGAAGTCCAGAGTACGAGGCACTGGCTGGATTAGGGGAAAACGATCCAAAATCCAGACCTGAGGTCTGAATCTGGTTAGGCACTCTCCTTCGCACGCCTGGCCGCTTCACAAATAAACACCAGAATGAACCCAAACAGTGTCCAGAGAGATGTATAAAATTATAAAAATGTAGAAAGGGCTAAATGGCCCTGGGGTAGTCCAATTAGGGTTGATTTACAGCAGACACGAAGGGTAGGTGTCAGAAAAGATGTGGAAAGGGCATTCCACGAGAACAAACATTAAACAGACTAACTCGAGGCCTGTTTGGGCGACGAGAAAAAAATATTGGGCTCTGCAACATCACACCTTCCAATATGATGGCGGCCATTTTACAGTTTTACGGTCTGCGTCATTCAGGCACATCTCGCGACGCGTTTCGGCCATCCCACGGCACTCATCAGGCGAGTTCGAACGACTACTGTGTCTCATTCCCTCAGCACTTTGTATTTATGCGAAGGGCGTGGCCCCTCCCACACTCTCTACACACCATCAGCATTGGTTTATGCGTCATAAATCGTTTTTCTGCTATCAACTTTGTTGTTTTTAATTTTAAATTTTTTTACTAATTTTTATAACTCCACACATGCACCCACAAACACCCCAGGAACACTCCAATGCCCAAAATGAAGTCCAGAGTACGAGGCACTGGCTGGATTAGGGGAAAACGATCCAAAATCCAGACCTGAGGTCTGAATCTGGTTAGGCACTCTCCTTCGCACGCCTGGCCGCTTCACAAATAAACACCAGAATGAACCCAAACAGTGTCCAGAGAGATGTATAAAATTATAAAAATGTAGAAAGGGCTAAATGGCCCTGGGGTAGTCCAATTAGGGTTGATTTACAGCAGACACGAAGGGTAGGTGTCAGAAAAGATGTGGAAAGGGCATTCCACGAGAACAAACATTAAACAGACTAACTCGAGGCCTGTTTGGGCGACGAGAAAAAAATATTGGGCTCTGCAACATCACACCTTCCAATATGATGGCGGCCATTTTACAGTTTTACGGTCTGCGTCATTCAGGCACATCTCGCGACGCGTTTCGGCCATCCCACGGCACTCATCAGGCGAGTTCGAACGACTACTGTGTCTCATTCCCTCAGCACTTTGTATTTATGCGAAGGGCGTGGCCCCTCCCACACTCTCTACACACCATCAGCATTGGTTTATGCGTCATAAATCGTTTTTCTGCTATCAACTTTGTTGTTTTTAATTTTAAATTTTTTTACTAATTTTTATAACTCCACACATGCACCCACAAACACCCCAGGAACACTCCAATGCCCAAAATGAAGTCCAGAGTACGAGGCACTGGCTGGATTAGGGGAAAACGATCCAAAATCCAGACCTGAGGTCTGAATCTGGTTAGGCACTCTCCTTCGCACGCCTGGCCGCTTCACAAATAAACACCAGAATGAACCCAAACAGTGTCCAGAGAGATGTATAAAATTATAAAAATGTAGAAAGGGCTAAATGGCCCTGGGGTAGTCCAATTAGGGTTGATTTACAGCAGACACGAAGGGTAGGTGTCAGACACGAAGGGTAGGTGTCAGAAAAGATGTGGAAAGGGCATTCCACGAGAACAAACATTAAACAGACTAACTCGAGGCCTGTTTGGGCGACGAGAAAAAAATATTGGGCTCTGCAACATCACACCTTCCAATATGATGGC
>JAULUF010000147.1:27500-37367 GCA_031834385.1 Semotilus atromaculatus | reverse complement strand
GAGAACATGACTCTGGGCTTGACTCTGAAGGCGAGGCATCAAAAACGACAAAGTCCATAAAGTGTTGATGGGTTGGGAGCTCCATGCGCTCACACCTCCTCGGCCAGCCCAGGAAGGGTGGCCCGTCCTGGGCACGAGTCAGATTTTCCCGCCTCCCCTGGAGCTCAGCCCGGAGCGAAGACGGTCCTAAAACGGGCCTTGGGGTTTCTGTGGGAGAGGAGAGAGCGCGGACCCTCCCTCCCTCCCTCGGAGCCGGTGGTTGGAGGAGGACTTGACTCTGGTGTCAAGCTGTCAAAATGGCGCTTCAAGGCAGTGAACCTGAGCCAGAGAGGGTGAGCTCTGGCTGGGGAATGAGCTCAAAACGACAGAGTCCAAAATGGTGCGGTGGTCTCGGACATCCAGGGCCTTCGAGGCAGTCGACCGAGCCAGAGAGGGTGAGCTCTGGCTGGGGAATGAGCTCAACCTCCCCCTGTGGTGGAGCTCTGAAAAACACGAAACCTCCAGGAAAAAGACGGTCTGATCTTACTCAAAACGGCATGCCGGGCAGTGCGCGCCTCTCCCGGGCGCAAATAAAGCCCAAAGCGGGCGGAGAACATGACTCTGGCTTGACTCTGAAGGCGAGGCATCAAAAACGACAAAGTCCATAAAGTGTTGATGGGTTGGGAGCTCCATGCGCTCACACCTCCTCGGCCAGCCCAGGAAGGGTGGCCCGTCCTGGGCACGAGTCAGATTTTCCCGCCTCCCCTGGAGCTCAGCCCGGAGCGAAGACGGTCCTAAAACGGGCCTTGGGGTTTCTGTGGGAGAGGAGAGAGAGCGGACCCTCCCTCCCTCCCTCCCTGGGCTCGGAGCCGGTGGTTGCAGGGGGACGACTTGACTCTGGTGTCAAGCTGTGAAACTGGCAAAGCGGTGCTTCAAGGCAGTGAACCGAGCCAGAGAGGGTGAGCTCTGGCTGGGGAACGAGTTCAATCTCCCCCTGTGGTGGAGCTCTGAAAAACACGAAACCTCCAGGAAAAAGACGGTCTGACCTTACTCAAAAATGGCATGCCGGGCAGTGCGCGTCTCTCCCGGACGCAAATAAAGCTCAAAGAGGGTGGAGAACATGACTCTGGGCTTGACTCTGAAGCCAAGGCATCAAAAAATGGCAAAGTCCAAAAGGTGGCGGTGGGTTGAGAGCTCCATGCGCTCACACCCCCTCGGCCAGCCCAGGGAGGGTGGCCCGTCCTGGGCACGAGTCAGATTTTCCCGCCACCCCTGGAGCTCAGCCCGGAGCCAAGACGGTCCTAAAACGGGCCTTGGGGTTTCTGTGGGAGAGGAGAGAGAGCGGACCCTCCCTCCCTCCCTCCCTGGGCTCGGAGCCGGTGGTTGCAGGGGGAACGACTTGACTCTGGTGTCAAGCTGTGAAACTGGCAAAGCGGTGCTTCAAGGCAGTGAAACCGAGCCAGAGAGGGTGAGCTCTGGCTGGGGAACGAGTTCAATCTCCCCCTTGGGGGGGGTGGAACTCTGAATAAAACACGAAACCTCCAGGAAATAGACGGTCTGACCTTACTCAAAATGGCATGCCGGGAAGTGTGCGTCTCTCCCGGACGCAAATAAAGCTCAAAGAGGGTGGAGAACATGACTCTGGGCTTGACTCTGAAGCAAGGCATCAAAAAATGGCAAAGTCCAAAAGGTGGCGGTGGGTTGAGAGCTCCATGCGCTCACACCCCCCTCGGCCAGCCCAGGGAGGGTGGCCCGTCCTGGGCACGAGTCAGATTTTCCCGCCACCCCTGGAGCTCAGCCCGGAGCGAAGACGGTCCTAAAACGGGCCTTGGGGTTTCTGTGGGAGAGGAGAGAGAGCGGACCCTCCCTCCCTCCCTCCCTCCCTCCCTGGGCTCGGAGCCGGTGGTTGCAGGGGGACGACTTGACTCTGGTGTCAAGCTGTGAAAATGGCAAAGCGGTGCTTCAAGGCAGTGAACCGAGCCAGAGAGGGTGAGCTCTGGCTGGGGAACGAGTTCAACATCCCCCTTGGGGTGGAACTCTGAATAAAACACGAAACCTCCAGGAAAAAGACGGTCTGATCTTACGCAAAAGGGCATCCCAGGTAGAGCGCGGCTTTCCTGGCACGAATCGAGCTCAAGCGCCCATGGCGGGCTTGGCTCTGCGGTCAAAGTCGGTAAAAGGACAGAGTCCGAGAAAGTGACGTGTGCCGAGAGCTCCATGCCGTCAGAGCTCCCCGGCCAGCCCGGCGAGGGTGCCTCGGTCCCGGGCACAGGCAGGCCGGTGTCCCTGCCGGAGCTCAGTACGGAGCAGAGTCGGTCCTAAAACGGACCTTGGGGGCTGTAAGGAGGGGGGATAGTGAGGTGGAGGCACACCCCCCCCCCCTATCGTCAGACCGTCGTGAGCCCCACTCAGAGTCGTTCTGGGTGGGTGTAAAGAAAGCCAGGGTTGGTTGGAACTCTGGAAGTCCTGGAGGAGAGGGCCTCCGGGAGAGCGAGAGAGAGCGATGTGCAATCACCCCCACTGCGGTGGGGTCTCTGGAAGCACGGAACACCCCCCCCCCCGGGAAAACAATGGCAGGCTAGGTTACCGAAAAGGATGCATCCCGAGTAGAGAGAGAAGCCCCCGGGCTTGACTCTGCTGTCAAATTTTGAAAAACGACAGAGTCCAAAAATGCGCAGTGGGTTGAGAGCTCCATGCTGTCAGAGCTCCCTGGCCAGCCCAGGGAGAGTGCCTCGGTCCCGGGCACAGGCAGGCCGGTGTCCCTGCCGGAGCTCCGCCCGGAGCCGAGACGGTCCTAAAACGGACCTTGGGGCTTCTGTGGGAGAGGAGAGAGAGAGCGGACTCTCCCTCCCTGGGCTCGGGCGACTTGACTCTGGTGTCAAGCTGTGAAAATGGCAAAGCGGTGCTTCAAGGCAGTGAACCGAGCCAGAGAGGGTGAGCTCTGGCTGGGGAACGAGTTCAACATCCCCCTTGGGGTGGAACTCTGAATAAAACACGAAACCTCCAGGAAAAAGACGGTCTGATCTTACGCAAAAGGGCATCCCAGGTAGAGCGCGGCTTTCCTGGGCACGAATCGAGCTCAAGCGCCCATGGCGGGCTTGGCTCTGCGGTCAAAGTCGGTAAAAGGACAGAGTCCGAGAAAGTGACGTGTGCCGAGAGCTCCATGCCGTCAGAGCTCCCCGGCCAGCCCGGCGAGGGTGCCTCGGTCCCGGGCACAGGCAGGCCGGTGTCCCTGCCGGAGCTCAGTACGGAGCAGAGTCGGTCCTAAAACGGACCTTGGGGGCTGTAAGGAGGGGGGATAGTGAGGTGGAGGCACACCCCCCCCCTATCGTCAGACCGTCGTGAGCCCCACTCAGAGTCGTTCTGGGTGGGTGTAAAGAAAGCCAGGGTTGGTTGGAACTCTGGAAGTCCTGGAGGAGAGGGCCTCCGGGAGAGCGAGAGAGCGATGTGCAATCACCCCCACTGCGGTGGGGTCTCTGGAAGCACGGAACACCCCCCCCCCCCCCCCCCCCCCCCCCCCCGGGAAAACAATGGCAGGCTAGGTTACCGAAAAGGATGCATCCCGAGTAGAGAGAGAAGCCCCCGGGCTTGACTCTGCTGTCAAATTTTGAAAAACGACAGAGTCCAAAAATGCGCAGTGGGTTGAGAGCTCCATGCTGTCAGAGCTCCCTGGCCAGCCCAGGGAGAGTGCCTCGGTCCCGGGCACAGTCAGATCGGTGTCCCTGCCGGAGCTCCGCCCGGAGCCGAGACGGTCCTAAAACGGACCTTGGGGCTTCTGTGGGAGAGGAGAGAGCGGACTCTCCCTCCCTGGGCTCGGACGACTTGACTCTGGTGTCAAACTGTGAAAATGGCAAAGCGGTGGTTCAAGGCAGTGAACCGAGCCAGAGAGGGTGAGCTCTGGCTGGGGAACGAGTTCAATATCCCCCTTGGGGTGGAACTCTGAATAAAACACGAAACCTCCAGGAAAAAGACGGTCTGATCTTACGCAAAAGGGCATCCCAGGTAGAGCGCGGCTTTCCTGGGCACGAATCGAGCTCAAGCGCCCATGGCGGGCTTGGCTCTGCGGTCAAAGTCGGTAAAAGGACAGAGTCCGAGAAAGTGACGTGTGCCGAGAGCTCCATGCCGTCAGAGCTCCCCGGCCAGTCCGGCGAGGGTGCCTCGGTCCCGGGCACAGGCAGGCCGGTGTCCCTGCCGGAGCTCAGCACGGAGCAGAGTCGGTCCTAAAACGGACCTTGGGGCTTCTGTGGGAGAGGAGAGAGCGGACCCTCCCTCCCTGGACTCGGACGACTTGACTCTGGTGTCAAGCTGTGAAAATGACAAAGCGGTGCTTCGAGGCAGTGAACCGAGCCAGAGAGGGTGAGCGCCCATGGCGGGCTTGGCTCTGCGGTCAAAGTCGGTAAAACGACAGAGTCTGAGAAAGTGACGTGTGCCGAGAGCTCCATGCTGTCAGAGCTCCCTGGCCAGCCCAGGGAGAGTGCCTCGGTCCCGGGCACAGTCAGGCCGGTGTCCCTACCGGAGCTCCGCCCGGAGCCGAGACGGTCCTAAAACGGACCTTTGGGGATTTACCGGGGAGAGCGGACACGGGGCTCCCATCGGTACGAGGCAGAAGCGAGGGACAAGGGCATCGCCTCCCCCCCCCCCCCCGGGTCACAGTCAGATCCGTAGACGTCGGGACAAGGGCATCGGAAAACAAACGCGGGCGCCTCCGGGTTGCCCGGGGCCCGGAGGAGCGCACCCCCTCCTTCGGGCCGTCGCTCTGGGGTCGCCTGGTCGATAGGAACTTTGGACGCGCCTGGGGACGGCCCCTGCCCGGTCGAGAGACCGCTTTGGGCAGATCGCTCCTCCCCGCTCTGCGCGTCGACGCGAGATGCTTTCCACCTCGGGAGACTCAGATGGCCCGTCTGAAACGGACGTCCGCAGAGGGCGGTGGTGGCGGCGGGCGCGCGGGGAAGGTTCGGACGGCAGGGATGGGCCGACACCCCTCTGCTCCAGTCTTCGAGCCGACCCTTCGCCTCGCTCCTCCCCGCCCGAAAAGCACCCTTCCCGGTTACGGCCTCGATCCAGAGGCCTCCCCCTCTGGCCCCGGCGGACGGCCCCGGTGGACGCGCCGCGCGGTTCGCCGGCCGGGGCTCCTCGGTCCATCCTGGAGTATAGACACACACAATGCTACCATATGCTTGTCGGTCTGGGTAAATGGCAAAAAGACTCTCAGGGACTTGGGACACCCCTGGAGAGAACAATTTAAGAAAAAAAACCCCTTCCCTTTGGGGTGTTGTCGAGGAGTTGACGAGGCTCCGGTCGGTACGAGGCAAACAAACAAGGCAAGAAACACACGACACGGCTTGGCGAAACCGTGGTGGTCAGACCGGACGGGGAAGCGGTCTGACCCAGCCCAGTAACAATGCACTATGTGCGGGCGTGAGACTTCCAGGAAAGGAGGGTTCTGGTTTGGGTACCCAGATCCCCCTCCAGGCGGGCGTCCAGACCATGGCGCACCGTCCTGGGCGTGCAAAAGTTTGAAAGACACTCTGGAGGAAATTCCTCCTCCTCATAAAAAGGGACTATATACACACACATATGGGCAAGAACCAAAAGAGCTCCGTGCTCGCCAGACCTCCCTGGCCGTAACACAGGGAGGGAGGAAGGATCGGATCAGAAGACGTCGGGACAAGGGCAACGGACAACCACGCGGGCGCCTCAGGGTTGCCCGGGGCCCGGAGGGGAGCACCCCCTCCTTCGGGCCGTCGCTTGCTTGGGGGTAGCCTGGTCGAACGGAACTTGGGACGCGCCTGGGGACGGCCCCTGCCCGGTCGAGAGACCGCTTTGGGCAGATCGCTCCTCCCCGCTCTGCGCGTCGACGCGAGATGCTTTCCACCTCGGGAGACTCAGATGGCCCGTCTGAAAAGGACGTCCGCAAAGGGAGGCCGCGTGCGCGCGGGGAAGGTTCGGACGGCAGGGATGGGCCGACACCCCTCTGCTCTTCGAGCCGACCCTTCGCCTCGCTCCTCCCCGCCCGAAAGGCACCCTTCCCGATTACGGCCTCGATCCAGAGGCCTCCCGCCCTCCGTCCCCGGCGGTCGTTTCCCCAGCGCGCCCTACGAGCGGCCGTGACGTCTCGAGCCCCAGGCCCGAACGGAGCGAGACCCGTGTGTAGGAAGCCACGCGCGCCTGCGGTTCACCGTACGGGGCTCCTCGGTCCATCCTGGAGTGTAGACACACACATAATACCATATGCTTGTCGAACGGTCGGTCTGGGTAAACGGCAAAGCCAACTCCAGGGGCTTGGTGCACCCCTGGAGAGAAAAATTAAAAAAACCCCTCCCTTTGGGGTGTTGTCGTGGAGCTGACGAGGCTCCGGTCGGTACGGGGCAAACAAACAAGGCGAGAAACACACAACACACGACACGGCTTGGCCAACCGTGGTGGTCAGACCGGACGGGGAAGCGGTCTGACTCTGCCCATGAACAGTGCACTTTGTGCGGGCGTGAGACTTCCAGGAAAGGAGGGGTCTGGTTTGCTCACCCAGATACTCCCTCCCGGTGCCCAGGGCGTGCGTCCAGGCGAAGGCGTTCCGTCCTGGGCGTGCAAAGTTTGAAAGACACTCTGGAGGAAATGCATCCTCATAAAAACGGACCATGTCCAAATGAAAAATCCCACGCAAGAACCTAAAAGAGCTCCGTGCTCGCCAGACCTCCCTGGCCGTAACACAGGGAGGGAGGAAGGATCGGATCAGAAGACGTCGGGACAAGGGCAACGGACAACCACGCGGGCGCCTCAGGGTTGCCCGGGGCCCGGAGGGGAGCACCCCCTCCTTCGGGCCGTCGCTTTCTTCGGGGTAGCCTGGTCGATAGGAACTTGGGACGCGCCTGGGGACGGCCCCTGCCCGGTCGAGAGACCGCTTTGGGCAGATCGCTCCTCCCCGCTCTGCGCGTCGACGCGAGATGCTTTCCACCTCGGGAGACTCAGATGGCCCGTCTGAAAAGGACGTCCGCAAAGGGAGGCCGCGTGCGCGCGGGGAAGGTTCGGGCGGCAGGGATGGGCCGACACCCCTCTGCTCTTCGAGCCGACCCTTCGCCTCGCTCCTCCCCGCCCGAAAGGCACCCTTCCCGGTTACGGCCTCGATCCAGAGGCCTCCCGCCCTCCGGCCCCGGCGGTCGTTTCCCCAGCGCGCCCTACGAGCGGCCGTGACGTCTCGAGCCCCAGGCCCGAACGGAGCGAGACCCGTGTGTAGGAAACCACGCGCGCCTGCGGTTCGCCGTACGGGGCTCCTCGGTCCATCCTGGAGTGTAGACACACACATAATACCATATGCTTGTCGAACGGTCGGTCTGGGTAAACGGCAAAACCAACTCCAGGGGCTTGGTGCACCCCTGGAGAGAAAAATAAATAAAAACCCCTCCCTTTGGGGCGTTGTCGTGGAGCTGACGAGGCTCCGGTCGGTGCGAGGCAAACAAAGAAACAATCAAAAACACACGGCTTGGTGAACCGTGGTGGTCAGACTGGGTGGGGAAGCGGTCTGACCCAGCCCATTAACTATGTGCGGGCTTGAGACTTCCAGGAAAGGAGGGTTCTGGTTTGGGTGCCCAGATCCCCCTCCAGGCGGGCGTCCAGACCATGGCGCACCGTCCTGGGCGTGCAAAAGTTTGAAAGACACTCTGGAGGAAATTCCTCCTCCTCATAAAAAGGGACTATATACACATATGGGCAAGAACCAAAAGAGCTCCGCGCTCGCCAGACCTCCCTGGCCGTAACACAGGGAGGGAGGAAGGAAGGGATCGGATCAGAAGACGTCGGGACAAGGGCAACGGACAACCACGCGGGCGCCTCAGGGTTGCCCGGGGCCCGGAGGGGAGCACCCCCTCCTTCGGGCCGTCGCTTGCTTGGGGGTAGCCTGGTCGAACGGAACTTGGGACGCGCCTGGGGACGGCCCCTGCCCGGTCGAGAGACCGCTTTGGGCAGATCGCTCCTCCCCGCTCTGCGCGTCGACGCGAGATGCTTTCCACCTCGGGAGACTCAGATGGCCCGTCTGAAAAGGACGTCCGCAAAGGGAGGCCGCGTGCGCGCGGGGAAGGTTCGGACGGCAGGGATGGGCCGACACCCCTCTGCTCTTCGAGCCGACCCTTCGCCTCGCTCCTCCCCGCCAGAAAGGCACCCTTCCCAGTTACGGCCTCGATCCAGAGGCCTCCCGCCCTCCGGCCCCGGCGGTCGTTTCCCCAGCGCGCCCTACGAGCGGCCGTGACGTCTCGAGCCCCAGGCCCGAACGGAGCGAGACCCGTGTGTAGGAAACCACGCGCGCCTGCGGTTCGCCGTACGGGGCTCCTCGGTCCATCCTGGAGTGTAGGCGCACACTTTCACCATATGCTTGTCGGTCTGGGTAAACGGGCAAAACGAACTCCAGGGGCTTGGTTGCACCCCTGGAGAAAAGAACTCGCATGCATGCAGAACAACAAAAAGAGCCCCGAGCTCGCCAGACCTCCCTGGCCGTAACACAGGGAGGAAGGATCGTCTCCCCCGGTCACAGTCAGATCCGTAGACGTCGGGACAAGGGCATCGGAAAACAAACGCGGGCGCCTCAGGGTTGCCCGGGGCCCGGAGGGGCGCACCCCCTCCTTCGGGCCGTCGCTTTCTGCGGGGTAGCCTGGTCGATCGGAACTTTGGACGCGCCTGGGGACGGCCCCTGCCCGGTCGAGAGACCGCTTTGGGCAGATCGCTCCTCCCCGCTCTGCGCGTCGACGCGAGAGAGATACCCTCCGACCCCCTCGGGAGAGACTCAGATGGCCCGTCTGAAACAGAGGGCGGCGGTGGCCGCGGGGAAGGTTCGGACGGCAGGGACGGGCCGACACCCCTCTGCTCCAGTCTTCGAGCCGACCCTTCGCCTCGCTCCTCCCCGCTCGAAAAGCACTCCGGTTACACGGCCTCGATGCAGAGGGCCCCCCAAAAGCGGACGTTTCCCCAGCGCGCCCTATGAGCGGCCGTGCCGTCTCGAGCCCCCAGGCCCGAACGGAGCGAGACCCGTGTGTAGGAAGCCACGCGCGCCTGCGGTTTCGCCGTCCGGGGCTCCTCTTTGGTCCATCCCGAAAGTAAAATAAACCCATATGCTTGTCGAACGATCGGTCTGGGCGAAAAAGCGACTCCCCGGGGACTTGAGACACCCCTGGAGGATAAAAACAAACTGGACAGAGACGGACCGGGCTTCCCTTGCGCGCATCCCGGGCGAGGATGCTTTATCTGGGGTGGTAGGCGACGGAAGAAGGTTGGCGGCTCTGGAGGAAAAGTCCCCCTCCGAAAAACGGACAGAGTCCGGTAGCGTGCGGTCGAACGAGATTCCCACTGACCGCCCGCCTCCCCGGGTGGCGGCCGGGGAGGGCGCCTCAGACTCGGGCGCGGGCGAACGCGTCGGCTCGACGGGGGCAGCCGTCGGAGCCGAGACGGTCCCGAAACGGACCTTCGGGGTTTTGTCGAGAAGGGGACGGGCGACCGCCCCCCCCCCGCTCGGGCGAGGTGACGGACAGGGCTTCCTTTGCACGCATCCCGGTGAGGATGCTTAACCTGGGGTGGTAGGCGATGAACTGGGCGCTCTGGAGGAAAAGTCCCCCTCCGAAAAACGGACACAGTCCGTTAACGTGAGGTCGAACGAGATTCCCACGACCGCCCGCCTCCCCGGGTGGCGACCGGGGAGGGCGCCTCAGACTCGGGCGCGGGCGAACGCCTCGGCTCGACGGGGGCAGCCGTCGGAGCCGAGACGGTCCTAAAACGGACCTTCGGGGTTTTGTCGAGAAGGGGACAGAGCCCCGCTCGGACAAGGTGACGGAACGGGATTCCCTTGCGCGCGTCCCGACGAGGATGCTTTATCTGGGGCGGTAAGCGACGGAGGGGGCGCTCCGGAGG
>JAULUF010000147.1:0-17500 GCA_031834385.1 Semotilus atromaculatus | reverse complement strand
AGGGTCAAGCTGAGTGTTTAAGTTTGAACCGGTGCATCTCACTGAGGAAGCCGAGTTGGGGCTCCGTACTCTGGGCACATGGGGGTCTCCTAGGGGTCCCCCCCAGGCCCATAGTATGGAGGCCCAACTCGGCTTTTTATTTTTGGGCAGAGTAGGGACTAACTATGACTCTCTTAAGGTAGGGTCAAGCTGAGTGTTTAAGTTTGAACCTGTGTATCTCTGGGACCAAGCCGAGTTGGGGCTCCATACACTGGGCACATGGGGGTCTCCTAGGGGTCCCCCCCCAGGCCCATAGTATGGAGGCCCAACTCGGCTTTTTTATTTTTGGGCAGAGTAGGGACTAACTATGACTCTCTTAAGGTAGGGTCAAGCTGAGTGTTTAAGTTTGAACCGGTGCATCTCACTGAGGAAGCCGAGTTGGGGCTCCGTACTCTGGGCACATGGGGGTCTCCTAGGGGTCCCCCCCAGGCCCACAGTATGGAGGCCCAACTCGGCTTTTTTATTTTTGGGCAGAGTAGGGACTAACTATGACTCTCTTAAGGTAGGGTCAAGCTGAGTGTTTAAGTTTGAACCTGTGTATCTCTGGGACCAAGCCGAGTTGGGGCTCCATACACTGGGCACATGGGGGTCTCCTAGGGGTCCCCCCCCCAGGCCCATAGTATGGAGGCCCAACTCGGCTTTTTTATTTTTGGGCAGAGTAGGGACTAACTATGACTCTCTTAAGGTAGGGTCAAGCTGAGTGTTTAAGTTTGAACCGGTGCATCTCTGGGACCAAGCCGAGTTGGGGCTCCATACACTGTCCACAGGGGGGTCTCGGGGGACTCCCCACACACCCGGAGTTTGGAGCCCCACCTCGGCTTCCTCTCCGAGTTACGTCCGGTCAAAGTTGAAACTTCAAGCTGCCATATCTCTGGGACCAAGCCGAGTTGGGGCTCCATACACCGGTCACGGGGGGGCCTCGGGGGACTCCCCACACACCCGGAGTTTGGAGCCCCAACTCGGCTTCCTCTCCGAGTTACGCCCGGTCAAAGCTGGACAGGAAGTGCCCGTATCTCCGGGACCGAGCCGAGTTGGGGCTCCATACACCGGTCACGGGGGGGTCTCTGGGGACTCCCCACACACCCGGAGTTTGGAGCCCCGACTCGGCTTCCTCTCCGAGTTACGCCCGGTCGAAGCTGGACAGGAAGTGACCGTATCTCCGGGACCAAGCCGAGTCGGGGCTCCATACACCGGTCACGGGGGGGTCCCGGGGGACTCCCCACACACCCGGAGTTTGGAGCCCCGACTCGGCTCACTTCCGGAGTTACGCCGGGTCGAAGCCGGACAGGAAGTGGCCGTATCTCGGGACCGGGAGGTCCCCGGGGCTCGGGACGGCGGGAGAAGTAGCGTCCCCTCGGGGGCTCCCGGCGCCCGGCGTCCCGAGCCTCCGGGCCCTCCCGGTCCCGAGAGGGGCCCGGTCGAGCGCGAGGGACTTTCGGACGAAAAGGCCCGTATCTCGGGAGGGGGAGGTCCCAGCGGCTCGCCCTTTCGGGTGTCGGGGGGTCCCCCCGGGCCCTCTCGGACCCCGCCTCCCCGGGGCCCCCGGACCTTTCCTTCCGAGGCGCGCCTCGTTCTGCGGGGCCCCTTTTCTCCGGCCCCGGGGGGCCCCGGGGCTCGGGGGTGGGCTCGTCGGAAGGGGCCCGCCGAGACGCCGCTCCGACCCGAGTTTGGCGCCTCTGGGCGGCCGGGTCCCCGAGCCACGGCCCTCGGAAGTCCGGGTCGTCTCGGGGCGCT
The DNA here is from genome assembly GCA_031834385.1 of Semotilus atromaculatus. NCBI lineage: Eukaryota > Metazoa > Chordata > Actinopteri > Cypriniformes > Leuciscidae > Semotilus > Semotilus atromaculatus. Next base: position 15,727 of record JAULUF010000147.1, on the reverse strand, counting down.
CGTTTTCGTTTTCGGCGAATATCTCGGGAACCGCCGGGCGAAAAAATCTCAAACCGGGCTCGTCGTCGAGGTCTCGAGGGGGCCCGTCCAACGAGCCCACCCCCGAGCCCCTGGGCCCCCGGGCCAGGGAGCCAGGGCCGGTCGAAGGCGCGACCTTCGTCGGCTCGCCTCTCGGTGGATCCTCGACGGATCTTCCCCGGACCGGGGTCGTCCGACGGGGCCCGACGGGGCCTTTCCAACGGGCCCACCCGCGCGGCCCAACTCGCCCGGGCGCCCGAGCCAGAGCCGTTCAAAGTCGGGGGCCCCAGCCCGCGGCGATCCCGCAGGGGGCGTCCCCGAGGCCCGCCGGCCTGGGGTTCGGGCGAGGCCCCCCCCGGGACCCCCTCACCCAAATCTGAGCTCTCTGGGTGCTCGCGTTCCCGAGATACGGGCGATTTTCTCCGATTGGCCGTGACGTCACCGGCGTCCGCCATTTTGACTCGCGCCCAGCCGGTTTTCCGCCGATATCTCCGCGAAAACGGCACGGAAAATCGCGGGACCGGCACGGATCTTTTCAGCTCGACTAGACGCATCCAACGAGCCCGGTGTTCGCCGGATCCGTCGAGGATCGGCCGAGATATTTGCGTTTTACGGTTTTTTCGACCTTTTATTTTTTGTATCTAAGGCCCCCGGGGGCCCCCGAGGCCGTGGGCGGGCTCGTTGGAAAGGTCTCGCCCCGCTCTAAAAGCTGATAAAAACCCCGTCTCGATAGGACCCTCCTTCGCCGAGTTAAGGTCGTTTTAAGCCGTTTTCAGGGGGGTCACCGTCTTGCAAAGTGCACGTGCCGGTGACTGGTTGCATCCCCCGGCCCGGACGGCGGGCTCCAAGCTCCCGGCTCGGAGCTCCCTTTCCCGGCCACGAGCTCTCTGCCCCGCGGTCCCGGAGGGCCCGTCGGGGCAGGGGCTGGCTGGCTGGCTGGCTGGCTGGCTGGCTGGCTGGCTGGCTGGCTGGCTGGCTGGCTTGGTTTTCGGGGAGAGATGGGAGAGTGCCTCCTTCTCCCTGGGAGTCTGGAGCTCGGCTCTGCCCCGGTGGGCCACGGGCTCCTGGGCTTGACTCCAGGGCCGAGCTCGCTCCAAAACCAAAGTCCCAAAAGGTGCGGAGTGGCGGAGAGCTCCAGGCGCCCGGGTCTCCTCTGCCGGCCCAGGGAGGGCGTCCCGTCCCGGGCACGGGTCGGATCCGCCCGCCACCCCTGGAGCTCAGCCCGGAGCCGAGACGGTCCTAAAACGGGCCTTGGGGTTTCTGTGGGAGAGGAGAGGAGAGGAGAGGAGATCGAGTGGGCGCACCTACCCTCCCTCCCTCCCTCCCTCCCTGGGCTCGGAGCCGGTGGTTGGAGGAGGACGGCTTGACTCTGGTGTCAAGCTCTGAAAATGGCAAAGCCCAAGTGGTGGTTCAAGGCAGTGAACCTGAGCCAGAGAGGGTGAGCTCTGGCTGGGGAATGAGCTCAATCTCCCCTGTGGTGGAGCTCTGAATAAAACACGAAACCTCCAGGAAAAAGACGGTCTGATCTTACTCAAAATGGCATGCCGGGCAGTGCGCGTCTCTCCCGGGCGCAAATAAAGCCCGAAGCGGGCGGAGAACATGACTCTGGGCTTGACTCTGAAGCCGAGGCATCAAAAATGACAAAGTCCATAAAGTGTTGATGGGTTGGGAGCTCCATGCGCTCACACCTCCTCGGCCAGCCCAGGAAGGGTGGCCCGTCCCGGGCACGAGTCAGATTTTCCCGCCTCCCCTGGAGCTCTGCCCGGAGCGAAGACGGTCCTAAAACGGGCCTTGGGGTTTCTGTGGGAGAGGAGAGAGAGCGGACCCTCCCTCCCTCCCTGGGCTCGGAGCCGGTGGTTGCAGGGGGGACGACTTGACTCTGGTGTCAAGCTGTGAAACTGGCAAAGTGGTGGTTCAAGGCAGTGAACCTGAGCCAGAGAGGGTGAGCTCTGGCTGGGGAATGAGCTCAATCTCCCCTGTGGTGGAGCTCTGAATAAAACACGAAACCTCCAGGAAAAAGACGGTCTGATCTTACTCAAAATGGCATGCCGGGCAGTGCGCGCCTCTCCCGGGCACCAATAAAGCTCGACGCCCATAGAGAAATTGACTCCGGGCTTGACTCTGAAGCCAAAACCTTCAAAACGGCAGAGTCCAAAATGGTGCGGTGGTCTCGGACATCCAGGGCCTTCGAGGCAGTCGACCGAGCCAGAGAGGGTGAGCTCTGGCTGGGGAATGAGCTCAACCTCCCCTGTGGTGGAGCTCCGAAAAACACGAAACCTCCAGGAAAAAGACGGTCTGATCTTACTCAAAACGGCATGCCGGGCAGTGCGCGCCTCTCCCGGGCGCAAATAAAGCCCAACGCGGGCGGAGAACATGACTCTGGGCTTGACTCTGAAGCCGAGGCATCAAAAATGACAAAGTCCATAAAGTGTTGATGGGTTGGGAGCTCCATGCGCTCACACCTCCTCGGCCAGCCCAGGAAGGGTGGCCCGTCCTGGGCACGAGTCAGATTTTCCCGCCTCCCCTGGAGCTCAGCCCGGAGCGAAGACGGTCCTAAAACGGGCCTTGGGGTTTCTGTGGGAGAGGAGAGAGAGCGGACCCTCCCTCCCTCCCTCCCTCCCTCCTGGGCTCGGAGCCGGTGGTTGCAGGGGGACGACTTGACTCTGGTGTCAAGCTGTGAAACTGGCAAAGTGGTGCTTCAAGGCAGTGAACCTGAGCCAGAGAGGGTGAGCTCTGGCTGGGGAATGAGCTCAATCTCCCCTGTGGTGGAGCTCTGAATAAAACACGAAACCTCCAGGAAAAAGACGGTCTGATCTTACTCAAAATGGCATGCCGGGCAGTGCGCGTCTCTCCCGGGCGCAAATAAAGCCCGAAGCGGGCGGAGAACATGACTCTGGGCTTGACTCTGAAGCCAAGGCATCAAAAAATGACAGAGTCCAAAATGTGGCGTTGGGTTGAGAGCTCCATGCGCTCACACCTCCTCGGCCAGCCCAGGAAGGGTGGCCCGTCCCGGGCACGAGTCAGATTTTCCCGCCTCCCCTGGAGCTCAGCCCGGAGCGAAGACGGTCCTAAAACGGGCCTTGGGGTTTCTGTGGGAGAGGAGAGAGCGCGGACCCTCCCTCCCTGGGCTCGGAGCCGGTGGTTGGAGAAGGACGGCTTGACTCTGGTGTCAAGCTGTGAAACTGGCAAAAGTGGTGCTTCAAGGCAGTGAACCTGACCCAGAGAGGGTGAGCTCTGGCTGGGGAACGAGCTCAATCTCCCCTGTGGTGGAGCTCTGAAAAACACGAAACCTCCAGGAAAAAGACGGTCTGATCTTACTCAAAATGGCATGCCGGGCAGTGCGCGCCTCTCCCGGGCACCAATAAAGCTCGACGCCCATAGAGAAATTGACTCCGGGCTTGACTCTGAAGCCAAAACCTTCAAAACGACAGAGTCCAAAATGGTGCGGTGGTCTCGGACATCCAGGGCCTTCGAGGCAGTCGACCGAGCCAGAGAGGGTGAGCTCTGGCTGGGGAATGAGCTCAACCTCCCCCTGTGGTGGAGCTCCGAAAAACACGAAACCTCCAGGAAAAAGACGGTCTGATCTTACTCAAAACGGCATGCCGGGCAGTGCGCGCCTCTCCCGGGCGCAAATAAAGCCCAAAGCGGGCGGAGAACATGACTCTGGGCTTGACTCTGAAGGCGAGGCATCAAAAACGACAAAGTCCATAAAGTGTTGATGGGTTGGGAGCTCCATGCGCGCACACCTCCTCGGCCAGCCCAGGAAGGGTGGCCCGTCCTGGGCACGAGTCAGATTTTCCCGCCTCCCCTGGAGCTCAGCCCGGAGCGAAGACGGTCCTAAAACAGGCCTTGGGGTTTCTGTGGGAGAGGAGAGAGCGCGGACCCTCCCTCCCTCCCTCGGAGCCGGTGGTTGGAGGAGGACTTGACTCTGGTGTCAAGCTGTCAAAATGGCGCTTCAAGGCAGTGAACCTGAGCCAGAGAGGGTGAGCTCTGGCTGGGGAATGAGCTCAAAACGACAGAGTCCAAAATGGTGCGGTGGTCTCGGACATCCAGGGCCTTCGAGGCAGTCGACCGAGCCAGAGAGGGTGAGCTCTGGCTGGGGAATGAGCTCAACCTCCCCCTGTGGTGGAGCTCTGAAAAACACGAAACCTCCAGGAAAAAGACGGTCTGATCTTACTCAAAACGGCATGCCGGGCAGTGCGCGCCTCTCCCGGGCGCAAATAAAGCCCAAAGCGGGCGGAGAACATGACTCTGGGCTTGACTCTGAAGGCGAGGCATCAAAAACGACAAAGTCCATAAAGTGTTGATGGGTTGGGAGCTCCATGCGCTCACACCTCCTCGGCCAGCCCAGGAAGGGTGGCCCGTCCTGGGCACGAGTCAGATTTTCCCGCCTCCCCTGGAGCTCAGCCCGGAGCGAAGACGGTCCTAAAACGGGCCTTGGGGTTTCTGTGGGAGAGGAGAGAGCGCGGACCCTCCCTCCCTCCCTCGGAGCCGGTGGTTGGAGGAGGACTTGACTCTGGTGTCAAGCTGTCAAAATGGCGCTTCAAGGCAGTGAACCTGAGCCAGAGAGGGTGAGCTCTGGCTGGGGAATGAGCTCAAAACGACAGAGTCCAAAATGGTGCGGTGGTCTCGGACATCCAGGGCCTTCGAGGCAGTCGACCGAGCCAGAGAGGGTGAGCTCTGGCTGGGGAATGAGCTCAACCTCCCCCTGTGGTGGAGCTCTGAAAAACACGAAACCTCCAGGAAAAAGACGGTCTGATCTTACTCAAAACGGCATGCCGGGCAGTGCGCGCCTCTCCCGGGCGCAAATAAAGCCCAAAGCGGGCGGAGAACATGACTCTGGGCTTGACTCTGAAGGCGAGGCATCAAAAACGACAAAGTCCATAAAGTGTTGATGGGTTGGGAGCTCCATGCGCTCACACCTCCTCGGCCAGCCCAGGAAGGGTGGCCCGTCCTGGGCACGAGTCAGATTTTCCCGCCTCCCCTGGAGCTCAGCCCGGAGCGAAGACGGTCCTAAAACGGGCCTTGGGGTTTCTGTGGGAGAGGAGAGAGAGCGGACCCTCCCTCCCTCCCTCCCTGGGCTCGGAGCCGGTGGTTGCAGGGGGACGACTTGACTCTGGTGTCAAGCTGTGAAACTGGCAAAGCGGTGCTTCAAGGCAGTGAACCGAGCCAGAGAGGGTGAGCTCTGGCTGGGGAACGAGTTCAATCTCCCCCTGTGGTGGAGCTCTGAAAAACACGAAACCTCCAGGAAAAAGACGGTCTGACCTTACTCAAAATGGCATGCCGGGCAGTGCGCGTCTCTCCCGGACGCAAATAAAGCTCAAAGAGGGTGGAGAACATGACTCTGGGCTTGACTCTGAAGCCAAGGCATCAAAAAAATGGCAAAGTCCAAAAGGTGGCGGTGGGTTGAGAGCTCCATGCGCTCACACCCCCTCGGCCAGCCCAGGGAGGGTGGCCCGTCCTGGGCACGAGTCAGATTTTCCCGCCACCCCTGGAGCTCAGCCCGGAGCCAAGACGGTCCTAAAACGGGCCTTGGGGTTTCTGTGGGAGAGGAGAGAGAGCGGACCCTCCCTCCCTCCCTCCCTGGGCTCGGAGCCGGTGGTTGCAGGGGGACGACTTGACTCTGGTGTCAAGCTGTGAAACTGGCAAAGCGGTGCTTCAAGGCAGTGAACCGAGCCAGAGAGGGTGAGCTCTGGCTGGGGAACGAGTTCAATCTCCCCCTTGGGGGGGGTGGAACTCTGAATAAAACACGAAACCTCCAGGAAATAGACGGTCTGACCTTACTCAAAATGGCATGCCGGGAAGTGTGCGTCTCTCCCGGACGCAAATAAAGCTCAAAGAGGGTGGAGAACATGACTCTGGGCTTGACTCTGAAGCCAAGGCATCAAAAAATGGCAAAGTCCAAAAGGTGGCGGTGGGTTGAGAGCTCCATGCGCTCACACCCCCTCGGCCAGCCCAGGGAGGGTGGCCCGTCCTGGGCACGAGTCAGATTTTCCCGCCACCCCTGGAGCTCAGCCCGGAGCGAAGACGGTCCTAAAACGGGCCTTGGGGTTTCTGTGGGAGAGGAGAGAGAGCGGACCCTCCCTCCCTCCCTCCCTCCCTCCCTGGGCTCGGAGCCGGTGGTTGCAGGGGGACGACTTGACTCTGGTGTCAAGCTGTGAAAATGGCAAAGCGGTGCTTCAAGGCAGTGAACCGAGCCAGAGAGGGTGAGCTCTGGCTGGGGAACGAGTTCAACATCCCCCTTGGGGTGGAACTCTGAATAAAACACGAAACCTCCAGGAAAAAGACGGTCTGATCTTACGCAAAAGGGCATCCCAGGTAGAGCGCGGCTTTCCTGGGCACGAATCGAGCTCAAGCGCCCATGGCGGGCTTGGCTCTGCGGTCAAAGTCGGTAAAAGGACAGAGTCCGAGAAAGTGACGTGTGCCGAGAGCTCCATGCCGTCAGAGCTCCCCGGCCAGCCCGGCGAGGGTGCCTCGGTCCCGGGCACAGGCAGGCCGGTGTCCCTGCCGGAGCTCAGTACGGAGCAGAGTCGGTCCTAAAACGGACCTTGGGGGCTGTAAGGAGGGGGGATAGTGAGGTGGAGGCACACCCCCCCCCCCTATCGTCAGACCGTCGTGAGCCCCACTCAGAGTCGTTCTGGGTGGGTGTAAAGAAAGCCAGGGTTGGTTGGAACTCTGGAAGTCCTGGAGGAGAGGGCCTCCGGGAGAGCGAGAGAGAGCGATGTGCAATCACCCCCACTGCGGTGGGGTCTCTGGAAGCACGGAACACCCCCCCCCCCGGGAAAACAATGGCAGGCTAGGTTACCGAAAAGGATGCATCCCGAGTAGAGAGAGAAGCCCCCGGGCTTGACTCTGCTGTCAAATTTTGAAAAACGACAGAGTCCAAAAATGCGCAGTGGGTTGAGAGCTCCATGCTGTCAGAGCTCCCTGGCCAGCCCAGGGAGAGTGCCTCGGTCCCGGGCACAGGCAGGCCGGTGTCCCTGCCGGAGCTCCGCCCGGAGCCGAGACGGTCCTAAAACGGACCTTGGGGCTTCTGTGGGAGAGGAGAGAGAGAGCGGACTCTCCCTCCCTGGGCTCGGGCGACTTGACTCTGGTGTCAAGCTGTGAAAATGGCAAAGCGGTGCTTCAAGGCAGTGAACCGAGCCAGAGAGGGTGAGCTCTGGCTGGGGAACGAGTTCAACATCCCCCTTGGGGTGGAACTCTGAATAAAACACGAAACCTCCAGGAAAAAGACGGTCTGATCTTACGCAAAAGGGCATCCCAGGTAGAGCGCGGCTTTCCTGGGCACGAATCGAGCTCAAGCGCCCATGGCGGGCTTGGCTCTGCGGTCAAAGTCGGTAAAAGGACAGAGTCCGAGAAAGTGACGTGTGCCGAGAGCTCCATGCCGTCAGAGCTCCCCGGCCAGCCCGGCGAGGGTGCCTCGGTCCCGGGCACAGGCAGGCCGGTGTCCCTGCCGGAGCTCAGTACGGAGCAGAGTCGGTCCTAAAACGGACCTTGGGGGCTGTAAGGAGGGGGGATAGTGAGGTGGAGGCACACCCCCCCCCTATCGTCAGACCGTCGTGAGCCCCACTCAGAGTCGTTCTGGGTGGGTGTAAAGAAAGCCAGGGTTGGTTGGAACTCTGGAAGTCCTGGAGGAGAGGGCCTCCGGGAGAGCGAGAGAGCGATGTGCAATCACCCCCACTGCGGTGGGGTCTCTGGAAGCACGGAACACCCCCCCCCCCCCCCCCCCCCCCCCCCCCCGGGAAAACAATGGCAGGCTAGGTTACCGAAAAGGATGCATCCCGAGTAGAGAGAGAAGCCCCCGGGCTTGACTCTGCTGTCAAATTTTGAAAAACGACAGAGTCCAAAAATGCGCAGTGGGTTGAGAGCTCCATGCTGTCAGAGCTCCCTGGCCAGCCCAGGGAGAGTGCCTCGGTCCCGGGCACAGTCAGATCGGTGTCCCTGCCGGAGCTCCGCCCGGAGCCGAGACGGTCCTAAAACGGACCTTGGGGCTTCTGTGGGAGAGGAGAGAGCGGACTCTCCCTCCCTGGGCTCGGACGACTTGACTCTGGTGTCAAACTGTGAAAATGGCAAAGCGGTGGTTCAAGGCAGTGAACCGAGCCAGAGAGGGTGAGCTCTGGCTGGGGAACGAGTTCAATATCCCCCTTGGGGTGGAACTCTGAATAAAACACGAAACCTCCAGGAAAAAGACGGTCTGATCTTACGCAAAAGGGCATCCCAGGTAGAGCGCGGCTTTCCTGGGCACGAATCGAGCTCAAGCGCCCATGGCGGGCTTGGCTCTGCGGTCAAAGTCGGTAAAAGGACAGAGTCCGAGAAAGTGACGTGTGCCGAGAGCTCCATGCCGTCAGAGCTCCCCGGCCAGTCCGGCGAGGGTGCCTCGGTCCCGGGCACAGGCAGGCCGGTGTCCCTGCCGGAGCTCAGCACGGAGCAGAGTCGGTCCTAAAACGGACCTTGGGGCTTCTGTGGGAGAGGAGAGAGCGGACCCTCCCTCCCTGGACTCGGACGACTTGACTCTGGTGTCAAGCTGTGAAAATGACAAAGCGGTGCTTCGAGGCAGTGAACCGAGCCAGAGAGGGTGAGCGCCCATGGCGGGCTTGGCTCTGCGGTCAAAGTCGGTAAAACGACAGAGTCTGAGAAAGTGACGTGTGCCGAGAGCTCCATGCTGTCAGAGCTCCCTGGCCAGCCCAGGGAGAGTGCCTCGGTCCCGGGCACAGTCAGGCCGGTGTCCCTACCGGAGCTCCGCCCGGAGCCGAGACGGTCCTAAAACGGACCTTTGGGGATTTACCGGGGAGAGCGGACACGGGGCTCCCATCGGTACGAGGCAGAAGCGAGGGACAAGGGCATCGCCTCCCCCCCCCCCCCCGGGTCACAGTCAGATCCGTAGACGTCGGGACAAGGGCATCGGAAAACAAACGCGGGCGCCTCCGGGTTGCCCGGGGCCCGGAGGAGCGCACCCCCTCCTTCGGGCCGTCGCTCTGGGGTCGCCTGGTCGATAGGAACTTTGGACGCGCCTGGGGACGGCCCCTGCCCGGTCGAGAGACCGCTTTGGGCAGATCGCTCCTCCCCGCTCTGCGCGTCGACGCGAGATGCTTTCCACCTCGGGAGACTCAGATGGCCCGTCTGAAACGGACGTCCGCAGAGGGCGGTGGTGGCGGCGGGCGCGCGGGGAAGGTTCGGACGGCAGGGATGGGCCGACACCCCTCTGCTCCAGTCTTCGAGCCGACCCTTCGCCTCGCTCCTCCCCGCCCGAAAAGCACCCTTCCCGGTTACGGCCTCGATCCAGAGGCCTCCCCCTCTGGCCCCGGCGGACGGCCCCGGTGGACGCGCCGCGCGGTTCGCCGGCCGGGGCTCCTCGGTCCATCCTGGAGTATAGACACACACAATGCTACCATATGCTTGTCGGTCTGGGTAAATGGCAAAAAGACTCTCAGGGACTTGGGACACCCCTGGAGAGAACAATTTAAGAAAAAAAACCCCTTCCCTTTGGGGTGTTGTCGAGGAGTTGACGAGGCTCCGGTCGGTACGAGGCAAACAAACAAGGCAAGAAACACACGACACGGCTTGGCGAAACCGTGGTGGTCAGACCGGACGGGGAAGCGGTCTGACCCAGCCCAGTAACAATGCACTATGTGCGGGCGTGAGACTTCCAGGAAAGGAGGGTTCTGGTTTGGGTACCCAGATCCCCCTCCAGGCGGGCGTCCAGACCATGGCGCACCGTCCTGGGCGTGCAAAAGTTTGAAAGACACTCTGGAGGAAATTCCTCCTCCTCATAAAAAGGGACTATATACACACACATATGGGCAAGAACCAAAAGAGCTCCGTGCTCGCCAGACCTCCCTGGCCGTAACACAGGGAGGGAGGAAGGATCGGATCAGAAGACGTCGGGACAAGGGCAACGGACAACCACGCGGGCGCCTCAGGGTTGCCCGGGGCCCGGAGGGGAGCACCCCCTCCTTCGGGCCGTCGCTTGCTTGGGGGTAGCCTGGTCGAACGGAACTTGGGACGCGCCTGGGGACGGCCCCTGCCCGGTCGAGAGACCGCTTTGGGCAGATCGCTCCTCCCCGCTCTGCGCGTCGACGCGAGATGCTTTCCACCTCGGGAGACTCAGATGGCCCGTCTGAAAAGGACGTCCGCAAAGGGAGGCCGCGTGCGCGCGGGGAAGGTTCGGACGGCAGGGATGGGCCGACACCCCTCTGCTCTTCGAGCCGACCCTTCGCCTCGCTCCTCCCCGCCCGAAAGGCACCCTTCCCGATTACGGCCTCGATCCAGAGGCCTCCCGCCCTCCGTCCCCGGCGGTCGTTTCCCCAGCGCGCCCTACGAGCGGCCGTGACGTCTCGAGCCCCAGGCCCGAACGGAGCGAGACCCGTGTGTAGGAAGCCACGCGCGCCTGCGGTTCACCGTACGGGGCTCCTCGGTCCATCCTGGAGTGTAGACACACACATAATACCATATGCTTGTCGAACGGTCGGTCTGGGTAAACGGCAAAGCCAACTCCAGGGGCTTGGTGCACCCCTGGAGAGAAAAATTAAAAAAACCCCTCCCTTTGGGGTGTTGTCGTGGAGCTGACGAGGCTCCGGTCGGTACGGGGCAAACAAACAAGGCGAGAAACACACAACACACGACACGGCTTGGCCAACCGTGGTGGTCAGACCGGACGGGGAAGCGGTCTGACTCTGCCCATGAACAGTGCACTTTGTGCGGGCGTGAGACTTCCAGGAAAGGAGGGGTCTGGTTTGCTCACCCAGATACTCCCTCCCGGTGCCCAGGGCGTGCGTCCAGGCGAAGGCGTTCCGTCCTGGGCGTGCAAAGTTTGAAAGACACTCTGGAGGAAATGCATCCTCATAAAAACGGACCATGTCCAAATGAAAAATCCCACGCAAGAACCTAAAAGAGCTCCGTGCTCGCCAGACCTCCCTGGCCGTAACACAGGGAGGGAGGAAGGATCGGATCAGAAGACGTCGGGACAAGGGCAACGGACAACCACGCGGGCGCCTCAGGGTTGCCCGGGGCCCGGAGGGGAGCACCCCCTCCTTCGGGCCGTCGCTTTCTTCGGGGTAGCCTGGTCGATAGGAACTTGGGACGCGCCTGGGGACGGCCCCTGCCCGGTCGAGAGACCGCTTTGGGCAGATCGCTCCTCCCCGCTCTGCGCGTCGACGCGAGATGCTTTCCACCTCGGGAGACTCAGATGGCCCGTCTGAAAAGGACGTCCGCAAAGGGAGGCCGCGTGCGCGCGGGGAAGGTTCGGGCGGCAGGGATGGGCCGACACCCCTCTGCTCTTCGAGCCGACCCTTCGCCTCGCTCCTCCCCGCCCGAAAGGCACCCTTCCCGGTTACGGCCTCGATCCAGAGGCCTCCCGCCCTCCGGCCCCGGCGGTCGTTTCCCCAGCGCGCCCTACGAGCGGCCGTGACGTCTCGAGCCCCAGGCCCGAACGGAGCGAGACCCGTGTGTAGGAAACCACGCGCGCCTGCGGTTCGCCGTACGGGGCTCCTCGGTCCATCCTGGAGTGTAGACACACACATAATACCATATGCTTGTCGAACGGTCGGTCTGGGTAAACGGCAAAACCAACTCCAGGGGCTTGGTGCACCCCTGGAGAGAAAAATAAATAAAAACCCCTCCCTTTGGGGCGTTGTCGTGGAGCTGACGAGGCTCCGGTCGGTGCGAGGCAAACAAAGAAACAATCAAAAACACACGGCTTGGTGAACCGTGGTGGTCAGACTGGGTGGGGAAGCGGTCTGACCCAGCCCATTAACTATGTGCGGGCTTGAGACTTCCAGGAAAGGAGGGTTCTGGTTTGGGTGCCCAGATCCCCCTCCAGGCGGGCGTCCAGACCATGGCGCACCGTCCTGGGCGTGCAAAAGTTTGAAAGACACTCTGGAGGAAATTCCTCCTCCTCATAAAAAGGGACTATATACACATATGGGCAAGAACCAAAAGAGCTCCGCGCTCGCCAGACCTCCCTGGCCGTAACACAGGGAGGGAGGAAGGAAGGGATCGGATCAGAAGACGTCGGGACAAGGGCAACGGACAACCACGCGGGCGCCTCAGGGTTGCCCGGGGCCCGGAGGGGAGCACCCCCTCCTTCGGGCCGTCGCTTGCTTGGGGGTAGCCTGGTCGAACGGAACTTGGGACGCGCCTGGGGACGGCCCCTGCCCGGTCGAGAGACCGCTTTGGGCAGATCGCTCCTCCCCGCTCTGCGCGTCGACGCGAGATGCTTTCCACCTCGGGAGACTCAGATGGCCCGTCTGAAAAGGACGTCCGCAAAGGGAGGCCGCGTGCGCGCGGGGAAGGTTCGGACGGCAGGGATGGGCCGACACCCCTCTGCTCTTCGAGCCGACCCTTCGCCTCGCTCCTCCCCGCCAGAAAGGCACCCTTCCCAGTTACGGCCTCGATCCAGAGGCCTCCCGCCCTCCGGCCCCGGCGGTCGTTTCCCCAGCGCGCCCTACGAGCGGCCGTGACGTCTCGAGCCCCAGGCCCGAACGGAGCGAGACCCGTGTGTAGGAAACCACGCGCGCCTGCGGTTCGCCGTACGGGGCTCCTCGGTCCATCCTGGAGTGTAGGCGCACACTTTCACCATATGCTTGTCGGTCTGGGTAAACGGGCAAAACGAACTCCAGGGGCTTGGTTGCACCCCTGGAGAAAAGAACTCGCATGCATGCAGAACAACAAAAAGAGCCCCGAGCTCGCCAGACCTCCCTGGCCGTAACACAGGGAGGAAGGATCGTCTCCCCCGGTCACAGTCAGATCCGTAGACGTCGGGACAAGGGCATCGGAAAACAAACGCGGGCGCCTCAGGGTTGCCCGGGGCCCGGAGGGGCGCACCCCCTCCTTCGGGCCGTCGCTTTCTGCGGGGTAGCCTGGTCGATCGGAACTTTGGACGCGCCTGGGGACGGCCCCTGCCCGGTCGAGAGACCGCTTTGGGCAGATCGCTCCTCCCCGCTCTGCGCGTCGACGCGAGAGAGATACCCTCCGACCCCCTCGGGAGAGACTCAGATGGCCCGTCTGAAACAGAGGGCGGCGGTGGCCGCGGGGAAGGTTCGGACGGCAGGGACGGGCCGACACCCCTCTGCTCCAGTCTTCGAGCCGACCCTTCGCCTCGCTCCTCCCCGCTCGAAAAGCACTCCGGTTACACGGCCTCGATGCAGAGGGCCCCCCAAAAGCGGACGTTTCCCCAGCGCGCCCTATGAGCGGCCGTGCCGTCTCGAGCCCCCAGGCCCGAACGGAGCGAGACCCGTGTGTAGGAAGCCACGCGCGCCTGCGGTTTCGCCGTCCGGGGCTCCTCTTTGGTCCATCCCGAAAGTAAAATAAACCCATATGCTTGTCGAACGATCGGTCTGGGCGAAAAAGCGACTCCCCGGGGACTTGAGACACCCCTGGAGGATAAAAACAAACTGGACAGAGACGGACCGGGCTTCCCTTGCGCGCATCCCGGGCGAGGATGCTTTATCTGGGGTGGTAGGCGACGGAAGAAGGTTGGCGGCTCTGGAGGAAAAGTCCCCCTCCGAAAAACGGACAGAGTCCGGTAGCGTGCGGTCGAACGAGATTCCCACTGACCGCCCGCCTCCCCGGGTGGCGGCCGGGGAGGGCGCCTCAGACTCGGGCGCGGGCGAACGCGTCGGCTCGACGGGGGCAGCCGTCGGAGCCGAGACGGTCCCGAAACGGACCTTCGGGGTTTTGTCGAGAAGGGGACGGGCGACCGCCCCCCCCCCGCTCGGGCGAGGTGACGGACAGGGCTTCCTTTGCACGCATCCCGGTGAGGATGCTTAACCTGGGGTGGTAGGCGATGAACTGGGCGCTCTGGAGGAAAAGTCCCCCTCCGAAAAACGGACACAGTCCGTTAACGTGAGGTCGAACGAGATTCCCACGACCGCCCGCCTCCCCGGGTGGCGACCGGGGAGGGCGCCTCAGACTCGGGCGCGGGCGAACGCCTCGGCTCGACGGGGGCAGCCGTCGGAGCCGAGACGGTCCTAAAACGGACCTTCGGGGTTTTGTCGAGAAGGGGACAGAGCCCCGCTCGGACAAGGTGACGGAACGGGATTCCCTTGCGCGCGTCCCGACGAGGATGCTTTATCTGGGGCGGTAAGCGACGGAGGGGGCGCTCCGGAGGAAAAGTCCCCCTCCGAAAAAACGGACAGAGTCCGTTAACGTGAGGTCGAACGAGATTCCCACGACCGCCCGCCTCCCCGGGTGGCGACCGGGGAGGGCGCCTCAGACTCGGGCGCGGGCGAACGTCTCGGCTCGACGGGGGCAGCCGTCGGAGCCGAGACGGTCCTAAAACGGACCTTCGGGGTTTTGTCGAGAAGGGGACAGACGCCCCGCTCGGACAAGGTCGAGGTTTGAAGGCTATGGGGAAAAAAGAAACGGGCGCCTCCGGGTTGCCTCCCTGGGGCCCGGAGGAGCGCACCCCCTCCTCCCGGGCCGTCGCTTTCGGGGGTAGCCTGGTCGATTGGAACTTTGGACGCGCCTGGGGACGGCCCCTGCCCGGTCGAGAGACCGCCATGGGCAGCTCGCTCCTCCCCGCTCTGCGCGTCGACCGTAGACGCGGCCTCCCCCCCCGGGGGGAAAGCGGGCCGCGTCGACCCACCTCTGGGAGACTCAGACGACCCGTCTGAAAAGAACGTCCGCGACGGTCGGCGGAGGGCGCGGGCGCGAGGCGGAAGGTTTCGCGGACGGCAGGGACGGGCCGACACCCCTCTGCTTCGGTCTTCGAGCCGACCCTTCGCCCCGCTCCTCCCCACCCGAAAAGCACCCTTCCCGGTTACGGCCTCGACCCAGCGGCCACACCACCCCCCACCACCTCCACGCAGGAGGAGGAGGAGGGTTCCGCACGCGCCCTATGAGCGGCCGCGCCGTCCTCGGTCCCCCGGGCCCGAGCGGAGCGAGACCCGTGTGTAGGAAGCCACGTGTGTCGCGGTTCTCCTCTCACCCCCCCCCCCCCCAGTGGACGGTTACCTGGTTGATCCTGCCAGTAGCATATGCTTGTCTCAAAGATTAAGCCATGCAGGTCTAAGTGCACACGGTCGGTACAGTGAAACTGCGAATGGCTCATTAAATCAGTTATGGTTCCTTTGATCGCTCCACCCGCTACTTGGATAACTGTGGCAATTCCAGAGCTAATACATGCTAACGAGCGCCGACCCGGCTCCCCCCCGGGGGGGTCGGGGACGCGTGCATTTATCAGATCCAAAACCCATCCGGGTGCGGCTCCGGCCGCCCCGGCCGCTTTGGTGACTCTAGATAACCTCGGGCCGATCGCGCGCCCTCCGCGGCGGCGACGACTCATTCGAATGTCTGCCCTATCAACTTTCGATGGTACATTCGGCGCCTACCATGGTGACCACGGGTAACGGGGAATCAGGGTTCGATTCCGGAGAGGGAGCCTGAGAAACGGCTACCACATCCAAGGAAGGCAGCAGGCGCGCAAATTACCCATTTCCGACACGGAGAGGTAGTGACGAAAAATAACAATACAGGTCTCTTTCGAGGCCCTGTAATTGGAATGAGCGTATCCTAAACCCATGGGCGAGGACCCATTGGAGGGCAAGTCTGGTGCCAGCAGCCGCGGTAATTCCAGCTCCAATAGCGTATACTAAAGTTGCTGCAGTTAAAAAGCTCGTAGTTGGATCTCGGGAGCGGGCCGGCGGTCCGCCGCGAGGCGAGCCACCGCCTGTCCCGGACCCCTGCCTCACGGCGCCCCCCGGATGCCCTT
>JAULUF010000146.1:5000-33169 GCA_031834385.1 Semotilus atromaculatus | reverse complement strand
GTGTTTGCGTCACTGGGGGGCGATGCTGCCTCACTAGACGATCGAGATTCAGCTCTAATGCAGTTTCTGTTCATGAGTGTCTGTAGCATTTATGAATCTTAGCCAGAAATAACCTTTGTCGCTTTAAATTGTGTGTGTGAGTGTGTGTGTTTGCATGTTTGTGTGAGTGTGTTTGTGAGTGTGTGTTTGAGTGTGTGTGTGTGTGTGTGTGATGGGTAGGTTTAGGGGTCGGGTTAGTGTGTTTGAGTGTGTGTCTGTGTGTGTGTGTGTGTGTGTGTTTGTGTGTGTGTGTGATGGGTAGGTTTAGGTGTCGGGTTAGTGTGTGTGCGAGTGTGTGTGTGTTTGTGTGTGGCAGCAATACTCGCGTGTCACGTATGAGCCGCTGTGTGTGTGTGTGTGTGTGTGTGTGTGTGTGTGTGTGTGTGGGTGTGTGAATAATTGCAGTGCTGGAGTTGATGGAGGTCTGATAAAGTGAGTCTCTTATCGAGCTCTTTAAAATGAGCTGCGTGTGTCTCCACAGGTAGATATTGAGCACGGTGTTTTTCAATGATATTGAGCGTGTTATTGTGTGTTTGTAAGAGTGAGCATGTGCTGCTCGTCTGTGTAACAAACACACACACACACACACACACACACACACTCACACACATACAGACTGGCCAGGGTTGCTGGATCTTTTCGAACTGATCCGACTTACGATTGTCGTTAGACGTTTGAAACTAGGAAAAGCTCCATAAACTTTCATTGAGGGGGTGCAGACTTTTTTACAATAAAACTTATGTAGTATTTAAGTTGCCTATCACTAGCAAAGCTTGATGACTATCCTAGGACAACATACTTAAATATGATAATAATATGCTAATTTATGCTATCAATGTGCTAATCATACTAGCAACAGTAGCAACATGCTAATTCATGGTAGCAACATGCTAAATCATGACATAACTTGTTATCATGCTGACAATGTGTTAAAACATGCTAACAACATGCTAACTCATGATAGAAGCATGTCAAATCATGGTAGCAACATGCTAATTCATGTTAACAATATGCTATTTAATGTTAACAACATGCTTATTCATGTTATCAACGTGCTTAATCATGCTAGCCACATGCTAATTCATGCTAGTAACATGCTAAATCATGACATGACAATTGTTATCATACTGGTGAACATGCTAAATCATGCTAACAACATGTTCATTCATGTTAGAAACATTCCAAATCATGCTAACAACATGCTTTTAAGTTATTTCAAACTTTCAGACAAGCCAACATCAAAGTTTATTTACAATTTTTGTTTTGTTTACAAACTTTACTCATCTAGTAATAATAGTTTTTTTATGGAATATTGCGGTGTTTATTGTAAATGATTTATCGGTGCACATCATTATTGTGTTAATAATCTTGAATCAGAATAACAGCAGCATCTCTTCTCTGATGACGAGGGCGGGGCAACCTGTCACTCACATGACATCAGCCAATAGCAAACCACAACCAGCCAACCAGCCAATCAGCTCCCCACAGACACAATCAAGCCCCGCCCACATGTGTTCCTGTCCCAGAAGCGTTTCACTCGATAAACGACACGATAGAGGAGAGAAGACTAGACTTTTGAGCCAATCAACTGAGCTGTAAATGCCATGTGACTCATTAGTCTGGAGACATGGGAAGTGACGTCATGGCACTGACTGGTTGTGATGTTAAAGGCAAATATGAGATATATATTTTTTGAAATGTAAGGAGACAGCTGGAGAATGAGTGTGTGTCCGATACAGTCCGGTCCGTCAATAACCATAAACTCTCTTCTGATCTGAGAGCGGCACTGAGTTTACTCTCAATGACTTTGTGAAAGTGAAATATTATTATAATATTAATAAGTATTTGTATATGTCTAGACTAGATCTACAGTCAATTTAAATGTGACATCCTCCAGGACTGTCAGAATATCCCCGTTCACTGGCTTCACATGGGCTAGGACAGATGAGATCTCTTTAAATGATCATCTCCATAAAGGATATTAATGAACGGCAGATTGACTTTATGTTCGGCTCTCGAGGAAAAGAGCCTGTAATCTATCTTTAAAGGAGATCTCAACAATGTCTCAAATTGTGCTCAGATTTGCCAAGATATCGATCAGAAGTCAACATTTTTTAATCACATCTTTTTTCTGAGATATTATATGTCCACATTAGTTTTAAAGCTCAAATATTACTTTCTACATGAGTCTCTTTTATTTTATTTCATATTTGTATTTTTTTTTGTATTTGTTTTTTACAAATACATTTATTTTATTTGTTAAAAAAATAGTTTAATTAATTAATTTTTATTTAGTGTATTTTTTTATAATAATTTAAATTCATTTTAATTTAATTCAATTTATAAAAGTTGACTCTATATACACTACGAAGTCTCTTCTGCTCACCAAGGCTGCATTTATTTAATCAGAAATACAGTAATATTCAGAAATATTATTAGCATGTAAATCAGCTGTTTTCTATGTGAATTTACAGTAAAGTGTAATTTATTCCTGTGATCAAAGCTGAATGTTCATCATCATTACTCCAGTCTTCAGTGTCACATGATCCTTCAGAAATCAGGATAATATGATTTGATGATCAAGAACCATTTATGATTATTATCAGTGTTGAAAACAGTTGTGGAAACTGTGATCCATTTTATTTTTCAGGATTATTTGATGAATAGAAATCTCAAAAGAACAGCGTTTATTTGAAATAGAAACTTTTGTAACAATATAAATGTCTTTTACTGTTCGATTTGGACCAAAAAATCATGTATATCAACCTATATATATATATATATATACTGTATACAGTGAAGAAAATAAGTATTTGAACACCCTGCTATTTTGCAAGTTCTCCCACTTAGAAATCATGGAGGGGTCTGAAATTGTCATCGTATGTGCATGTCCACTGTGAGAGACATAATCTAAAAAAAAAATCCAGAAATCACAATGTATGATTTTTTAACTATTTATTTGTAAGATACAGCTGCAAATAAGTATTTGACCACCTGTCTATCAGCTAGAATTCTGACCCTCAAAGACCTGTTAGTCTGCCTTTAAAATGTCCACCTTCACTCCATTTATTATCCTAAATTAGAGATGCACCTGTTTGAGGTCGTTAGCTGCATAAAGACCCCTGTCCACCCCATACAATCAGTAAGAATCCAACTACTAACATGGCCAAGACCAAAGAGCTGTCCAAAGACACTAGAGACAAAATTGTACACGTCCACAAGGCTGGAAAGGGCTACGGGGAAATTGCCAAGCAGCTTGGTGAAAAAAGGTCCACTGTTGGAGCAATCATTAGAAAATGGAAGAAGCTAAACATGACTGTCAATCTCCCTCGGACTGGGGCTCCATGCAAGATCTCACCTCGTGGGGTCTCAATGATCCTAAGAAAGGTGAGAAATCAGCCCAGAACTACACGGGAGAAGCTGGTCAATGACCTGAAAAGAGCTGGGACCACCGTTTCCAAGGTTACTGTTGGTAATACACTAAGACGTTATGGTTTGAAATCATGCATGACACGGAAGGTTCCCCTGCTTAAACCAGCACATGCCCGTCTTAAGTTTGCCAATGACCATTTGGATGATCCAGAGGAGTCATGGGAGAAAGTCATGTGGTCAAATGAGACCAAAATAGAACTTTTTGGTCATAATTCCACTAACAGTGTTTGGAGGAAGAAGAATGATGAGTACCATCCCAAGAACACCATCCCTACTGTGAAGCATGGGGGTGGTAGCATCATGCGTTGGGGGTGTTTTTCTGCACATGGGACAGGGCGACTGCACTGTATTAAGGAGAGGATGACCGGGGCCATGTATTGCAAGATTTTGGGGAACAACCTCCTTCCCTCAGTTAGAGCATTGAAGATGGGTCGAGGCTGGGTCTTCCAACATGACAATGACCCGAAGCACACAGCCAGGATAACCAAGGAGTGGCTCTGTAAGAAGCATATCAAGGTTCTGGCGTGGCCTAGCCAGTCTCCAGACCTAAACCCAATAGAGAATCTTTGGAGGGAGCTCAAACTCCGTGTTTCTCAGCGACAGCCCAGAAACCTGACTGATCTAGAGAAGATCTGTGTGGAGGAGTGGGCCAAAATCCCTCCTGCTGTGTGTGCAAACCTGGTGAAAAACTATAGGAAACGTTTGACCTCTGTAATTGCAAACAAAGGCTACTGTACCAAATATTAACATTGATTTTCTCAGGTGTTCAAATACTTATTTGCAGCTGTATCTTACAAATAAATAGTTAAAAAATCATACATTGTCATTTCTGGATTTTTTTTTTGATTATGTCTCTCACAGTGGACATGCACATACGATGACAATTTCAGACCCCTCCATGATTTCTAAGTGGGAGAACTTGCAAAATAGCAGAGTGTTCAAATACTTATTTTCTTCACTGTATATATATATATATATATATATATATTTATATATATATATCTCATGTTCATATGTGCTGTTTTCCACCTCATCTGATCGACGATGACTTCATGTATTCAGCTGGATTCCTTTATAAATCAAGCCAGTTTATTTAGACACGTTTAAATTCCCTGACAAAGCATTTTTCCAGCGTACACACTCCTTCACATGCCAGCTTCAGCTGATAGTGTATAAACAGCTTCATATGAAAATGCTATATATAGTTGACAAAGGTATGAAAACAATTAAAAGATTAAAATATGCAGTATATGGCAGAACCAACATCCGAACACAGAACGTCTGCTAACGAAAGCACTGAAAGGCCATTGAAAAGAGCTCAAATCCTCATTCAAACCCTTTAAATGTGAATCTGTCCCTCGTCTGCAGTGAATGCCAGGATTAGGAATTATGTAAGAGTGCGGGAACATTGGAAACACCACAGATGATTGATCTGGCAGAGGCTTTTAGCGGGAACAGCAGGACGATATCGGAGAGAAGACGATAGGAGTGAGTTTGAGGAGGGAGACGGGGAAACAAGGGGCTAATTTAAATTTACATCCGACACTTTGTGTTAATGGTGTCGGGCAACGAGAGAGAGAAGAAGAGAGAAAGAGAGAGAGAGAGAGAGAGAGAGAGAGAGAGAGAGAGAGAGAGAGAAGATAGGGAAGAAGAAGAGAGAATAGGAACCTGTAACAACTTTGTATTAATCAATCTTCCTTGAGGACCAGCAAAAAGTCCTCACAAAGGATGGAATCTCAATGTTATCCCTGTTGGGACATTTGGTCCACACACACACACACACACACACACACAGTTTGACAGCGCTCTCCCCTGTGTGGGAGCAGATTGAGGTTTATTTGAGCATCATTAATGATTTGAGGACTGAAGTGTTCCTGATGACGTCACGGAAACTTCATCGCTCCTCTCCCGCCGCGCTCTGATCCTGAGACGCTTTACACGCGCTTTCACTATAGTATCACATGTAACGTGTGGACACATGCTTTCACTATAGTAACACACGTAACGTGTGGACACGTGCTTTCACTATAGTAACACATGTAACGTGTGGAAACGTCCTTTCACTATAGTAACACATGTAACGTGTGGACACGTGCTTTCACTATAATAACACATGTAACGTGTGGACACGTGCTTTCACTATAATAACACATGTAACGTGTGGACACGTGCTTTCACTATAGTAACACACGTAACGTGTGGACACATGTTTTCACTATAGTAACACACGTAACGTGTGGACACGTGCTTTCACTATAGTAACACATGTAACGTGTGGACACGTGCTTTCACTATAATAACACATGTAACGTGTGGACACGTACTTTCACTATAGTAACACATGTAACGTGTGGACACGTGCTTTCACTATAATAACACATGTAACGTGTGGACACATGCTTTCACTATAGTAACACACGTAACGTGTGGACACGTGCTTTCACTATAGTAACACACGTAACGTGTGGAAACGTCCTTTCACTATAGTAACACATGTAACGTGTGGACACGTGCTTTCACTATAATAACACATGTAACGTGTGGACACGTGCTTTCACTATAGTAACACGTGTAACGTGTGGACACGTGCTTTCACTATAGTAACACATGTAACGTGTGGACACGTGCTTTCACTATAGTAACACACGTAACGTGTGGACACATGTTTTCACTATAGTAACACACGTAACGTGTGGACACGTGCTTTCACTATAGTAACACATGTAACGTGTGGACACGTGCTTTCACTATAATAACACATGTAACGTGTGGACACGTGCTTTCACTATAATAACACATGTAACGTGTGGACACATGCTTTCACTATAGTAACACATGTAACGTGTGGACACATGCTTTCACTATAGTAACACATGTAATGTGTGGACACGTGCTTTCACTATAGTAACACGTGTAACATGTGGACACGTGCTTTCACTATAGTAACACATGTAACGTGTGGACACGTGCTTTCACTATAGTAACACACGTAACGTGTGGACATGTTTTCACTATAGTAACACACGTAACGTGTGGACACGTGCTTTCACTATAGTAACACATGTAACGTGTGGACACGTGCTTTCACTATAATAACACACGTTATGGCGCTCGCTTTGTGTCATTTCTTTCCTAACCAAGCTTAAAGACGTGTTAACGTGCGTGTGACATGCGTGTGGAGAACGTCTGCACGTCTTAAACGTCTTAACGTCTTCACGTCTTAAACGTCTGCACGTCTTAAACGTCTTAACGTCTGCACGTCTTAACGTCTGCACGTCTTAAACGTCTTAACGTCTGGGGCTATCTATTTTTCCTTATTTTCCCTCACGTCTATTTTTCCTTATTTTATCATACCTTTACTGTTATAGACACTATCATAGATAATCTTATTTTGGCACAGTTTATAGGACTACATTTGATCAACTTATTTATATAATTCTGAATCTGTTAATGTACCATACATTTGGTATCCCAATGAAAGGTATAACTTTTTAAATAGAAGTCAATTGTCTTGTATTTTGATTATAAAATAAACATGAAGACAAAAAGTTGAGAAAAAAATACCAAGTAAAACACACTTGTTAAAAAATTAAATCATTCTATGAACTTCTAGCAAGCTCATTTAAACCGATTTGTAAATGTCGAAATGAAAAGCTAATTTAAACCGAGTTGTAAATGTCGAAATGAAAAGAGCATAAACAAATACGAAACTACTAAATATAAATATAAAACCGCCAGTAGATGGCGGCAAGGCACTGCTCTATTGACATCACTGGTTAATGTTCAACCTATTCTTTCAAAAACACAAATATATATTTAATACCCACACAGCTACTTCTTTAGGCAGTTGTTCTGCTGTGGTGCTGTTTGGAACTATATGTTCATTGTATTAACATATTGTTTATTTACAGGAATTTTGGTTTTCTAATGATTCTTTTTTAAAAAGCTAAAAACTGCTCATTACAGAAAAATTAAAACAAATATTTACAAATGTGTGTTTTACTTGGTATTTTTTCTCAACTTTTTGTCTCAATTGGCAGTTAATTTTCATTATATTTAAACTGTTACCCAGAAGTTCATCATTATGTGAATTTAAAGTGACTGCATTACAAATAGAAATATATGTAGCCTACATGTATGTGCCGTTGTAGGTTCCCATGACATGCTATTTTAATGTTATAATTACAGCAACAATTTTTTGTCTATGAATTTTGCATTCCACTAATTAATGGGAATGTAAAGCTTTAAATCAACCAGTTTTCTGAAATAGCTCAGAGGTGCATCTCATGAAGCTTCATTTGGCAAGCATATATAGACAGAGCACAAGTCATACACATTCAGATAATGGAATAACAACCAGGTCAACAGCCGGCAAGAAGAGGAGTAAAGATGTGTGGGTATGGAGGCAAAACAGTGAAGAGGTCAAGATTGTGGACATGTTTCTAATGAAATAACGGTCACTATTGCAGACAATGTTGGAGAACAACAGTGCGTTTCCATTACCCTTCAAATTGCGCAAATTGAAATTGCGAATTAAAAATACGCTCAATGGAAACACGTCAATTTCGCAAAAACTCCCATTTATCGCAAAAAAGATTTTACGCTCGCATGAGGTGGTTTTTCAGGCAATTCGAAAAAGGAATATTTCGCAAAACTGCGATGGAAACAGTTTTTGCGCATTTACAGTCACGCATTTAGAAGGCGCGTGTGTTTTTGGTCCGTGGCTACTTTGGCATCCATTCGTTTTTCCTTTAACTTATCCGAAAAACATGTTTTCTTCTTTATTAGTTTTTAGACTGGATCGATCGGTTTAACAAATCGTGCCCACGGATTAATAAACTGTATGATATCCTAATCCGCCCTCTCAGATTTGTAAATAGGATATCAGTTCTTTGTAATTTCTTGAACTTTCTTGAGCAAAAAAAGACTTCACATACAAAAAATAAATATAGTAGGCTAACACAAACTAATTTCCAAACCTGTAAAAGGTTATATAAAAATAAAACATTCATCAGTTATTTTAGCATATTACTGTCTTAAGTGAACTCATTTATAGTTATAAACGCAAATAATAATAATTATCATTATTATTAGGCTGTTACATTTATTAGACTACATATTTAGAAGACGCTTTTATCAAAAAATAATAATACAGGGCTAAGATTATCACAAATAAACAAGTTTTTGACGCATAAAGGGTTTGAGCAGAGTGCGCACTGCATGAAATGGAGGCGCCGGCGCGAACACTTGCATTTTCCTATCAACAGTGGAAACAACTTAAAATACTCTATCATTTCTGGTCATACAGAAAATAATAAAACATAATCCGCAACTACTTTTATTTGTGTATACTCACAATAACAAGAAACCGTTCTTCTTTCAGGAGCGCTTTCATGATCTCCGTGAACTGAAACAAAATATAGCCTATGTAGGCTAAAAAAGGAAAAACGAATGGACGCAAAAGTACACGGACCGTTTGGACAGAATACGAGACAGAGTTCTTTATTAAATTCATTTAAAAAAAAAGAATGACAGGAATACTGGATTCTAAACCTCAAAGAAATGCCACAATCAAGACCTTGAAATAGAAATGAGTGAGAAACACCAGATCCTCATATGTGCCGCTCACAGTTGCTAAGGGTCTTTCCTTGCCATTAATGCTTGGATAACACGCCCCGTCTCCTTCAATTAATAATAATAATAATAATGTCCAGTGCGGTGGCTCTGATATGCCTATAGGCTATAAACCTACCAACGTCCGTTACCATAATTTTTGTAATGACTTATCGCGAGAAGAAAAAAGGACGTTTTAGTCGCATAACATCGGTTAATGGAAACGCCGTCATTTCGCAATAGTTTTTTATCGATATTTAGAAAATATCGCAAACGTTTTGCGCAAATCTGTAATGGAAACGCCATTCAAACGTTTGTGGACAGAACAGGTATGTAATCAGACATTGTTTTTCTGTACTGTAATACTAGCCTACTTACTGTATTACAGTTGTCCACTTTCATTTTACATTATACACTAAATATACTTTATAGAGACAATGTAGCTAACACAAACACACACGTGTGTGTATATATATATATATATATATATATATATATATATATATATATATATGAATGTATATGTATGTATGTCATTGTGATATAAAGAAAAAGACAAGACTAAATCGTATAGCCATAGTTTATGACTAGGCTACATTTAATAGAGTGCTATAGGCTTTATAAAAACTTTTGTGTAGCTCTATTATATATTCAATTTAAAAATATTTAACATAAATGTAGCCTACTGATTATTACTTTTCAGAATAAGAATAGCAGTAGCCTAATCCAAGCAATCACAAGTAGGCTAACTAATTTTAGCTTAAAATCCAATAAGTTCTAAAAGGGTTTCTGAATGGAACAATTAATGCTAAATGCAGCATCTATGAGTGAACTTGAGGCATGCAGACCCTGCCTGCTGCAGAGCATTGACACATCTTAAACCAACAAATATATAATGATAATACCCACCTTTTCGGAATTTTACCTGCCCATTTTATAATCAAAATACATGACAATAGACTTTTATTAAAAAAGCTAAAAATCTATGGGATACCTATGGTACATGAACAGATTCAGCATTATACAAATAAGTAAATGTATGAGAAAATAAGGAAAAATAGACGTGAGGGAAAATAAGGAAAAATACTCCAGACGTGCAGACGTGCAGACGGGCAGACGTGCAGACGGGCAGACGTTCACACGTTAAGATGTAATCCACACGTTAACTTTCTAACGTGACGCCGCCGTGACGTCTGCATAGATCAACAGCTACACGTGATTGACGTGTATACGTGACGTGATATTTGCGTGTACGTCTCCATATAAAACAAATGGAGACGTACACGCACGTATACACGTGTGTTATCTGTCGTGCTTGTCAGTCTCGTCGCCGAATGGAACATTGCGAGCGCCATACACGTAACGTGTGGACACATGCTTTCACTATATTATCACATGTAACGTGTGGACACGTGCTTTCACTATAGTAACACATGTAACGTGTGGACACGTGCTTTCACTATAGTAACACACGTAATGTGTGGACACGTGCTTTCACTATAGTAACACACGTAATGTGTGGACACGTGCTTTCACTATAGTAACACACGTAATGTGTGGACACGTGCTTTCACTATAGTAACACGTGTAACGTGTGGACACGTGCTTTCACTATAGTAACACACGTAATGTGTGGACACGTGCTTTCACTATAGTAACACGTGTAACGTGTGGACACGTGCTTTCACTATAGTAACACACGTAACGTGTGGACACGTGCTTTCACTATAGTAACACACGTAACGTGTGGACACATGTTTTCACTATAGTAACACACGTAACGTGTGGACACGTGCTTTCACTATAATAACACATGTAACGCGTGGACACGTGCTTTCACTATAATAACACATGTAACGTGTGGACACATGCTTTCACTATAGTATCACATGTAACGTGTGGACACGTGCTTTCACTATAATAACACACGTAACGTGTGGACACATGCTTTCACTATAGTAACACACGTAACGTGTGGACACGTGCTTTCACTATAATAACACATGTAACGTGTGGACACGTGCTTTCACTATAGTAACACATTTAACGTGTGGACACGTGCTTTCACTATAATAACACACGTAACGTGTGGACACATGCTTTCACTATAGTAACACACGTAACGTGTGGACACTATAGTAACACGTAATGTGTGGACACGTGCTTTCACTATAGTAACACATGTAACGTGTGGACACGTGCTTTCACTATAGTAACACATGTAACGTGTGGACACGTGCTTTCACTATAGTAACACGTGTAACGTGTGGACACGTGCTTTCACTATAGTAACACATGTAATGTGTGGACACGTGCTTTCACTATAGTAACACATGTAATGTGTGGACACGTGCTTTCACTATAGTAACACATGTAACGTGTGGACACGTGCTTTCACTATAGTAACACATGTAACGTGTGGACACGTGCTTTCACTATAGTAACACATGTAACGTGTGGACACTATAGTAACACGTAACGTGTGGACACGTGCTTTCACTATAGTAACACATGTAACGTGTGGACACGTGCTTTCACTATAGTAACACGTGTAACATGTGGACACGTGCTTTCACTATAGTAACACATGTAACGTGTGGACACTATAGTAACACATGTAATTTGTGGACACGTGCTTTCACTATAGTAACACATGTAACGTGTGGACACGTGCTTTCACTATAGTAACACGTGTAACATGTGGACACGTGCTTTCACTATAGTAACACATGTAACGTGTGGACACGTGCTTTCACTATAGTAACACACGTAACGTGTGGACACATGTTTTCACTATAGTAACACACGTAACGTGTGGACACGTGCTTTCACTATAGTAACACATGTAACGTGTGGACACGTGCTTTCACTATAATAACACATGTAACGTGTGGACACATGCTTTCACTATAGTATCACATGTAACGTGTGGACACGTGCTTTCACTATAATAACACACGTAACGTGTGGACACATGCTTTCACTATAGTAACACACGTAACGTGTGGACACGTGCTTTCACTATAATAACACATGTAACGTGTGGACACGTGCTTTCACTATAGTAACACACGTAACGTGTGGACACGTGCTTTCACTATAATAACACACGTAACGTGTGGACACATGCTTTCACTATAGTAACACACGTAACGTGTGGACACGTGCTTTCACTATAGTAACACACGTAACGTGTGGACACGTGCTTTCACTATAGTAACACATGTAACGTGTGGACACGTGCTTTCACTATAATAACACATGTAACGTGTGGACACGTGCTTTCACTATAATAACACATGTAACGTGTGGACACGTGCTTTCACTATAATAACACATGTAACGTGTGGACACATGCTTTCACTATAGCATCACATGTAACGTGTGGACACGTGCTTTCACTATAGTATCACATGTAACGTGTGGACACGTGCTTTCACTATAGTAACACACGTAATGTGTGGACACGTGCTTTCACTATAGTAACACGTAATGTGTGGACACGTGCTTTCACTATAGTAACACGTGTAACGTGTGGACACGTGCTTTCACTATAATAACACACGTAACGTGTGGACACATGCTTTCACTATAGTAACACACGTAACGTGTGGACACGTGCTTTCACTATAATAACACATGTAACGTGTGGACACGTGCTTTCACTATAGTAACACATTTAACGTGTGGACACGTGCTTTCACTATAATAACACACGTAACGTGTGGACACATGCTTTCACTATAGTAACACACGTAACGTGTGGACACTATAGTAACACATGTAATGTGTGGACACGTGCTTTCACTATAGTAACACATGTAACGTGTGGACACGTGCTTTCACTATAGTAACACGTGCTTTCACTATAGTAACACATGTAACGTGTGGACACGTGCTTTCACTATAGTAACACGTGTAACGTGTGGACACATGCTTTCACTATAGTAACACATGTAACGTGTGGACACGTGCTTTCACTATAGTAACACATGTAACGTGTGGACACGTGCTTTCACTATAGTAACACATGTAACGTGTGGACACTATAGTAACACATGTAACGTGTGGACACGTGCTTTCACTATAGTAACACGTGCTTTCACTATAGTAACACATGTAACGTGTGGACACGTGCTTTCACTATAGTAACACGTGTAACGTGTGGACACATGCTTTCACTATAGTAACACATGTAACGTGTGGACACGTGCTTTCACTATAGTAACACATGTAACGTGTGGACACGTGCTTTCACTATAGTAACACATGTAACGTGTGGACACTATAGTAACACATGTAACGTGTGGACACGTGCTTTCACTATAGTAACACATGTAACGTGTGGACACTATAGTAACACATGTAACGTGTGGACACGTGCTTTCACTATAGTAACACATGTAATTTGTGGACACGTGCTTTCACTATAGTAACACATGTAACGTGTGGAAACGTGCTTTCACTATAGTAACACATGTAACGTGTGGACGCGTGCTTTCACTATAGTAACACATGTAACGTGTGGACACGTGCTTTCACTATAATAACACATGTAACGTGTGGACACGTGCTTTCACTATAATAACACATGTAACGTGTGGACATGTGCTTTCACTATAGTAACACGTGTAACATGTGGACACGTGCTTTCACTATAGTAGCACATGTAACGTGTGGACACGTGCTTTCACTATAGTAACACGTGTAATATGTGGACACGTGCTTTCACTATAGTAACACATGTAACGTGGGGACACGTGCTTTCACTATAGTAACACATGTAACGTGTGGACACGCGCTTTCACTATAGTAACACATGTAACGTGTGGACACATGCTTTCACTATAATAACACCTGTAACGTGTGGACACATGCTTTCACTATAGTAACACGTGTAACGTGTGGACACGTGCTTTCACTATAGTAACACGTGTAACGTGTGGACACGTGCTTTCACTATAGTAACACATGTAACGTGTGGACACGTGCTTTCACTATAGTAACACATGTAACGTGTGGACACGTGCTTTCACTCACTATAGTAACACATGTAACGTGTGGACACGTGCTTTCACTATAGTAACACGTGTAACGTGTG
Organism: Semotilus atromaculatus; assembly: GCA_031834385.1. Lineage (NCBI taxonomy): Eukaryota > Metazoa > Chordata > Actinopteri > Cypriniformes > Leuciscidae > Semotilus > Semotilus atromaculatus. The sequence continues at coordinate 18,984 of JAULUF010000146.1, read as the reverse complement.
GACACATGCTTTCACTATAGTAACACATGTAATGTGTGGACACGTGCTTTCACTATAGTAACACGTGTAACGTGTGGACACGTGCTTTCACTATAGTAACACATGTAACGTGTGGACACGTGCTTTCACTATAGTAACACATGTAACGTGTGGACATGCTTTCTGTCATGAGGTTGCAAGGAGGTGAACCCAAAAGCAGACTGAATACTCTATATACAATTTATTGAAGACAAAACAGAGAAAACAAAACCCACGAGGGGGCAAAACAGAACTGAAGGGTAGTACACCAAGACTAAGAATAGAACATAAACTAGGACTAGACACTTGACTTGAAGACTAGAACAAAAGAAACAAACAGCTTCACAATCTCACAATACTTATAACGAGATGCAGACAAAGTACTCACAAAGTGTTGCACGCATTAGTTGACAATGTACCGACACAGGACAGCAAACACAAGGGGATTATAAAGGGAACACTGATGACGAGGACAGGTGAAACTGACTAGACAATAATGACAAGACGAGGATAACAAGGGGGTGGGGTTACATGACGAGACAACACAAGCACATGGCCCAAGCAAGACCACGTGCTTGTACACAAACATGGTTCTGTCATGATCCTGCCACAAGACTAGGAATAATCAATAACATGATGGCAGAATCATGACACTTTCACTATAGTAACACATGTAACGCGTGGACACGTGCTTTCACTATAGTAACACATGTAACGTGTGGACACGTGCTTTCACTATAGTAACACGTGTAACGTGTGGACACGTGCTTTCACTATAGTAACACATGTAATGTGTGGACACGTGCTTTCACTATAGTAACACATGTAACGCGTGGACACGTGCTTTCACTATAGTAACACGTGTAACGTGTGGACACGTGCTTTCACTATAGTAACACATGTAATGTGTGGACACGTGCTTTCACTATAGTAACACATGTAACGTGTGGACACATGCTTTCACTATAGTAACACATGTAACGTGTGGACACGTGCTTTCACTATAGTAACACATGTAATGTGTGGACACGTGCTTTCACTATAGTAACACATGTAACGTGTGGACACGTGCTTTCACTATAATAACACATGTAACGTGTGGACACGTGCTTTCACTATAGTAACACATGTAACGTGTGGACACGTGCTTTCACTATAGTAACACATGTAACGTGTGGACACGTGCTTTCACTATAGTAACTCATGTAACGTTTGGACACGTGCTTTCACTATAATAACACATGTAACGTGTGGACACGTGCTTTCACTATAGTAACACATGTAACGTGTGGACACGTGCTTTCACTATAGTAACACATGTAACGTGTGGACACGTGCTTTCACTATAGTAACTCATGTAACGTGTGGACACGTGCTTTCACTATAGTAACACATGTAACGTGTGGACACGTGCTTTCACTATAGTAACACATGTAATGTGTGGACACGTGCTTTCACTATAATAACACATGTAACGTGTGGACACGTGCTTTCACTATAGTAACACATGTAACGTGTGGACACGTGCTTTCACTATAGTAACACATGTAATGTGTGGACACGTGCTTTCACTATAGTAACTCATGTAACGTTTGGACACGTGCTTTCACTATAGTAACACATGTAACGTGTGGACACGTGCTTTCACTATAGTAACACATGTAACGTTTGGACACATGCTTTCACTATAGTAACACATGTAACGATGTGCTTCTGCTATCCGCGTGTTTAGTGTGTGTGTCGGCAGAAACAGTGATCAGGTGCCGGTGGGAGTAAAAGATGGACAGTTTTTACGACTGTCCTTTTGTGCGCTCGGATGCATCAATGATCAAACACTCTTGAAGACCAACAAGCAGAATAACCCAGAGCAGACAAAAATTAATCTAGCATCATCTCCCACAAAAACACAATTATATATCACATCCATAAATAAAACCAAAACATAATTTCTCCTGTCTACTGTTTGGATGTGATGCGTTACTGTTAGTTTAGACGGAGAACTGACGGACTAATTAGGAAATTCAAATGTGGAAATATTGATTTCCTTCGACACTCGATCATTATGAAAAAATCATCAGTGTCAATATTAGTTTGTTTGTTTGTGTGTGTGTGTGTGTGTGTGTGTGTGTGTGCAGTGAAAGATTTGAACTGCTTGTCAACCTTAAAGGGGATACTATTTATCCATCCATCTATCCATCCATCCATTTATCTTTCATTCTATTGTTCTCTTTCCATCCATCCATCCATCCTTTCATCTATCATTCTATCCTTTTCTCTCTCCAATCAAAGCTTCTGTGGCCAACCATCCATCCATTCATTCATCCATTCATCCATCCATTCATTCATTCATCCATCCATCCATCCATTCTATTGTTCTCTTTTCTTTCCATCCATCCATCCATCCATCTATCTTTCATTCTATTGTTCTCTCTTTCCATCCATCATCCATCCATCTATCTTTCATTCTATTGTTCTCTCTTTCCATCCATCCATCCATCCATCCATCTATCTTTCATTCTATTGTTCTCTCTTTCCATCCATCTATCCATTCATTCATTCATTCATCCATCCATCTTATTGTTCTTTTCTTTCCATCCATCCATCCATCCATATAATGTTGATTAAGATTATTTGTGCCGTATAAGACAAGTTTTGCACAGTCATGGAAAGCCTGTAATATCATACAATTGCGATTTCAAGGCCTGAAAAAGTCATGGAAATTAATCAAATATTAAATAATTCATGAAAATTCTTGTAGTGAATATCTTTTTCTAGTCATGCTCAGCTTAATGCTCAGATATATTGCTGATAAAAAATTGTGAAGCTTAAATTTCCTTATGTATGTATATATATATATTCATGTTTTAAAGCTTATTTTTATATTCTTAATTATGTATGTCTTATTTTAATATTTAATGTTTTAATATGAATGTATAAAATATATTTTAATAATATTTTAAAGCTTGAAAAATATATATATATAATTCTTATCCAGACTCTTTTCTGCCCTCTCTCCCACTGTATGTTTATTTTCTGTTTTTCGTTTTCATATGTTGTCAGAATACATGACTACTTTTTAATGTTTGTGATTGGAGAACTATGGTTGTTATATTACCTAACCAGACAAACCTTGACCTTTCAGTTTTTGCAGCCCAGTTTCAATGCAAGCTGTTCTCGTTCAAGGGAGTTCGGAAGAGAGTTCGGAAACGTTCCGTGTTTTCATTATTCATCAAGCTCTCTTATTTGACAAGATCAATGAACATATGATTAATTTAATCCTGACTCCTTTAATGAGTCTCTCTCTCTCTCTCTCTATTCTCTTAATGTTTGTATTGTTTACCATCATAATATACTGTTTTATCTGTTTTACGATGAACGTTGTTTACAATCATGCACGTACCCGTAATACTGAGGTTGTTTTTGAAGTACTTATGCACTAACTCACTTTACAACAACACTATACTGTGTTAATATCCAATATACTAATATTTTATCTTATCTTCCGCAGCTCTCGAGGTCCACGTCCCAGAATCCCCGGTGGTGTCTCAGTTTGGGATGGACACAGTCCTGAACTGCTCTTTCTCCGGGGTCTCTGAGTTTAACCTGTCGGACCTGAGTGTGTTCTGGCAGCTTTCGGACACCAAGCGGAACGTACACAGTTATTGGCTGAGCCGGGATCAGCTGACCGACCAAGACGACCGGTTCTCCAACCGCACCAGCCTGTTCCCCGGTCAGCTGCGCTCCGGGAACGCCTCGCTCCTGCTGAAGAACGTGCGCGTCGCGGACGAGGGAAGTTACTTGTGTTTCGTCAGAGTCAAGGCGTACAGCAGCGGAGCCATGCTAATGCAAGTCGCAGGTAATCAACCTATCAGAGAAGAGGACCGGCGATCACACAGGGAATGAAGCTCTCCAGGGAATGTTGGGAAGCCTGAGATTCAAGCTTAATTAATTAACTACATATAGCTAAATTATAGTGTTGCTTAAAGTCTTAAAGGTGCATTGTGTGATTTTTAGCGGCATCTAGTGGTGAGGCTGTGAATTGCTCTCAACAGAAGTTACGGTGGCCGACAGGAGTGATGTCGTCGTCTGAGACAAGAGGTTTCTTTACAAAGATAAATTAAGAAATTAAGTTTACTTAATTATTCAGTAAAACTGTTATTGCGAATATTATTGTGACTTGTTCATCATTGTGTCAGTGTTTTATTCGCTGACTTTAGCAGCTTCTTATCATAAAGAACAACATAGTGAGGAAACGCGTTTGTCCGTTCAGGGCCAAGGAGACCCGCGGTGTGTGTAGAAACATGTCGCTGTAAGGAGACCCGCGGTGTGTGTAGAAACATGTCGCTGTAAGGAGACCCGTGGTGTGTGTAGAAACATGTCACTGTAAGGAGACCCGCGGTGTGTGTAGAAACATGTCACTGTAAGGAGACCCGTGGTGTGTGTAGAAACATGTCACTGTAAGGAGACCCGCGGTGTGTGTAGAAACATGTCGCTGTAAGGAGACCCGTGGTGTGTGTAGAAACATGTCACTGTAAGGAGACCCGCGGTGTGTGTAGAAACATGTCACTGTAAGGAGACCCGCGGTGTGTGTAGAAACATGTCGCTGTAAGGAGACCCGCGGTGTGTGTAGAAACATGTCGCTGTAAGGAGACCTGCGGTGTGTGTAGAAACATGTCGCTGTAAGGAGACCCACGGTGTGTGTAGAAACATGTCGCTGTAAGGAGACCCGCGGTGTGTGTAGAAACATGTCGCTGTAAGGAGACCCACGGTGTGTGTAGAAACATGTCACTGTAAGGAGACCCACGGTGTGTGTAGAAACATGTCGCTGTAAGGAGACCCGCGGTGTGTGTAGAAACATGTCGCTGTAAGGAGACCCGTGGTGTGTGTAGAAACATGTCGCTGTAAGGAGACCCGCGGTGTGTGTAGAAACATGTCGCTGTAAGGAGACCCACGGTGTGTGTAGAAACATGTCGCTGTAAGGAGACCCACGGTGTGTGTAGAAACATGTCGCTGTAAGGAGACCCACGGTGTGTGTAGAAACATGTCGCTGTAAGGAGACCCACGGTGTGTGTAGAAACATGTCACTGTAAGGAGACCCGCGGTGTGTGTAGAAACATGTCGCTGTAAGGAGACCCACGGTGTGTGTAGAAACATGTCGCTGTAAGGAGACCCGCGGTGTGTGTAGAAACATGTCGCTGTAAGGAGACCCGCGGTGTGTGTAGAAACATGTCGCTGTAAGGAGACCCACGGTGTGTGTAGAAACATGTCGCTGTAAGGAGACCCGCGGTGTGTGTAGAAACATGTCGCTGTAAGGAGACCCGCGGTGTGTGTAGAAACATGTCACTGTAAGGAGACCCGCGGTGTGTGTAGAAACATGTCACTGTAAGGAGACCCGCGGTGTGTGTAGAAACATGTCGCTGTAAGGAGACCCACGGTGTGTGTAGAAACATGTCGCTGTAAGGAGACCCGCGGTGTGTGTAGAAACATGTCGCTGTAAGGAGACCCGCGGTGTGTGTAGAAACATGTCGCTGTAAGGAGACCCACGGTGTGTGTAGAAACATGTCGCTGTAAGGAGACCCGCGGTGTGTGTAGAAACATGTCGCTGTAAGGAGACCCACGGTGTGTGTAGAAACATGTCACTGTAAGGAGACCCGCGGTGTGTGTAGAAACATGTCGCTGTAAGGAGACCCGCGGTGTGTGTAGAAACATGTCGCTGTAAGGAGACCCACGGTGTGTGTAGAAACATGTCACTGTAAGGAGACCCGCGGTGTGTGTAGAAACATGTCGCTGTAAGGAGACCCGCGGTGTGTGTAGAAACATGTCACTGTAAGGAGACCCGCGGTGTGTGTAGAAACATGTCGCTGTAAGGAGACCCGCGGTGTGTGTAGAAACATGTCACTGTAAGGAGACCCACGGTGTGTGTAGAAACATGTCGCTGTAAGGAGACCCACGGTGTGTGTAGAAACATGTCACTGTAAGGAGACCCACGGTGTGTGTAGAAACATGTCGCTGTAAGGAGACCCGCGGTGTGTGTAGAAACATGTCACTGTAAGGAGACCCACGGTGTGTGTAGAAACATGTCGCTGTAAGGAGACCCACGGTGTGTGTAGAAACATGTCGCTGTAAGGAGACCCACGGTGTGTGTAGAAACATGTCGCTGTAAGGAGACCCGCGGTGTGTGTAGAAACATGTCACTGTAAGGAGACCCGCGGTGTGTGTAGAAACATGTCGCTGTAAGGAGACCCGCGGTGTGTGTAGAAACATGTCGCTGTAAGGAGACCCGCGGTGTGTGTAGAAACATGTCACTGTAAGGAGACCCACGGTGTGTGTAGAAACATGTCGCTGTAAGGAGACCCACGGTGTGTGTAGAAACATGTCGCTGTAAGGAGACCCGCGGTGTGTGTAGAAACATGTCGCTGTAAGGAGACCCGCGGTGTGTGTAGAAACATGTCACTGTAAGGAGACCCGCGGTGTGTGTAGAAACATGTCACTGTAAGGAGACCCACGGTGTGTGTAGAAACATGTCGCTGTAAGGAGACCCACGGTGTGTGTAGAAACATGTCGCTGTAAGGAGACCCGCGGTGTGTGTAGAAACATGTCACTGTAAGGAGACCCACGGTGTGTGTAGAAACATGTCGCTGTAAGGAGACCCGCGGTGTGTGTAGAAACATGTCACTGTAAGGAGACCCGCGGTGTGTGTAGAAACATGTCGCTGTAAGGAGACCCGCGGTGTGTGTAGAAACATGTCGCTGTAAGGAGACCCACGGTGTGTGTAGAAACATGTCGCTGTATGGAGACCCACGGTGTGTGTAGAAACATGTCGCTGTAAGGAGACCCGCGGTGTGTGTAGAAACATGTCGCTGTAAGGAGACCCGCGGTGTGTGTAGAAACATGTCGCTGTAAGGAGACCCGCGGTGTGTGTAGAAACATGTCGCTGTAAGGAGACCCGCGGTGTGTGTAGAAACATGTCGCTGTAAGGAGACCCACGGTGTGTGTAGAAACATGTCGCTGTATGGAGACCCACGGTGTGTGTAGAAACATGTCGCTGTAAGGAGACCCGCGGTGTGTGTAGAAACATGTCGCTGTAAGGAGACCCGCGGTGTGTGTAGAAACATGTCGCTGTATGGAGACCCACGGTGTGTGTAGAAACATGTCGCTGTAAGGAGACCCGCGGTGTGTGTAGAAACATGTCGCTGTAAGGAGACCCACGGTGTGTGTAGAAACATGTCGCTGTAAGGAGACCCGCGGTGTGTGTAGAAACATGTCGCTGTAAGGAGACCCGCGGTGTGTGTAGAAACATGTCGCTGTAAGGAGACCCGCGGTGTGTGTAGAAACATGTCGCTGTAAGGAGACCCGCGGTGTGTGTAGAAACATGTCACTGTAAGGAGACCCGCGGTGTGTGTAGAAACATGTCGCCGTAAGGAGACCCGCGGTGTGTGTAGAAACATGTCGCCGTAAGGAGACCCGCGGTGTGTGTAGAAACATGTCGCCGTAAGGAGACCCGCGGTGTGTGTAGAAACATGTCACCGTAAGGAGACCCGCGGTGTGTGTAGAAACATGTCGCTGTAAGGAGACCCACGGTGTGTGTAGAAACATGTCGCTGTAAGGAGACCCGCGGTGTGTGTAGAAACATGTCGCTGTAAGGAGACCCGCGGTGTGTGTAGAAACATGTCGCTGTAAGGAGACCCGTGGTGTGTGTAGAAACATGTCGCTGTAAGGAGACCCGCGGTGTGTGTAGAAACATGTCGCTGTAAGGAGACCCGCGGTGTGTGTAGAAACATGTCACTGTAAGGAGACCCGCGGTGTGTGTAGAAACATGTCACTGTAAGGAGACCCGCGGTGTGTGTAGAAACATGTCGCTGTAAGGAGACCCGCGGTGTGTGTAGAAACATGTCACCGTAAGGAGACCCGCGGTGTGTGTAGAAACATGTCACTGTAAGGAGACCCGCGGTGTGTGTAGAAACATGTCACCGTAAGGAGACCCGCGGTGTGTGTAGAAACATGTCGCCGTAAGGAGACCCACGGTGTGTGTAGAAACATGTCACTGTAAGGAGACCCGTGGTGTGTGTAGAAACATGTCGCTGTAAGGAGACCCGCGGTGTGTGTAGAAACATGTCGCTGTAAGGAGACCCACGGTGTGTGTAGAAACATGTCGCTGTAAGGAGACCCGCGGTGTGTGTAGAAACATGTCACCGTAAGGAGACCCACGGTGTGTGTAGAAACATGTCGCCGTAAGGAGACCCACGGTGTGTGTAGAAACATGTCGCTGTAAGGAGACCCGTGGTGTGTGTAGAAACATGTCGCTGTAAGGAGACCCGCGGTGTGTGTAGAAACATGTCGCTGTAAGGAGACCCACGGTGTGTGTAGAAACATGTCGCTGTAAGGAGACCCGCGGTGTGTGTAGAAACATGTCGCTGTAAGGAGACCCGCGGTGTGTGTAGAAACATGTCGCTGTAAGGAGACCCGCGGTGTGTGTAGAAACATGTCGCTGTAAGGAGACCCGCGGTGTGTGTAGAAACATGTCGCTGTAAGGAGACCCGCGGTGTGTGTAGAAACATGTCGCTGTAAGGAGACCCGTGGTGTGTGTAGAAACATGTCGCTGTAAGGAGACCCACGGTGTGTGTAGAAACATGTCGCTGTAAGGAGACCCGTGGTGTGTGTAGAAACATGTCGCTGTAAGGAGACCCACGGTGTGTGTAGAAACATGTCGCTGTAAGGAGACCCGTGGTGTGTGTAGAAACATGTCGCTGTAAGGAGACCCACGGTGTGTGTAGAAACATGTCGCTGTAAGGAGACCCGCGGTGTGTGTAGAAACATGTCGCTGTAAGGAGACCCGTGGTGTGTGTAGAAACATGTCGCTGTAAGGAGACCCGCGGTGTGTGTAGAAACATGTCGCTGTAAGGAGACCCGCGGTGTGTGTAGAAACATGTCGCTGTAAGGAGACCCACGGTGTGTGTAGAAACATGTCACTGTAAGGAGACCCGTGGTGTGTGTAGAAACATGTCGCCGTAAGGAGACCCACGGTGTGTGTAGAAACATGTCGCCGTAAGGAGACCCACGGTGTGTGTAGAAACATGTCGCCGTAAGGAGACCCGCGGTGTGTGTAGAAACATGTCGCCGTAAGGAGACCCACGGTGTGTGTAGAAACATGTCACTGTAAGGAGACCCACGGTGTGTGTAGAAACATGTCGCTGTAAGGAGACCCGCGGTGTGTGTAGAAACATGTCGCTGTAAGGAGACCCACGGTGTGTGTAGAAACATGTCGCCGTAAGGAGACCCGTGGTGTGTGTAGAAACATGTCGCCGTAAGGAGACCCACGGTGTGTGTAGAAACATGTCGCCGTAAGGAGACCCACGGTGTGTGTAGAAACATGTCACTGTAAGGAGACCCGCGGTGTGTGTAGAAACATGTCACTGTAAGGAGACCCACGGTGTGTGTAGAAACATGTCACTGTAAGGAGACCCACGGTGTGTGTAGAAACATGTCGCTGTAAGGAGACCCGCGGTGTGTGTAGAAACATGTCACTGTAAGGAGACCCACGGTGTGTGTAGAAACATGTCACTGTAAGGAGACCCACGGTGTGTGTAGAAACATGTCACTGTAAGGAGACCCGCGGTGTTTGTAGAAACATGTCGCTGTAAGGAGACCCACGGTGTGTGTAGAAACATGTCGCTGTAAGGAGACCCACGGTGTGTGTAGAAACATGTCGCTGTAAGGAGACCCGCGGTGTGTGTAGAAACATGTCGCTGTAATTAGACCCGCGGTGTGTGTAGAAACATGTCGCTGTAAGGAGACCCGCGGTGTGTGTAGAAACATGTCGCTGTAAGGAGACCCGCGGTGTGTGTAGAAACATGTCGCTGTAAGGAGACCCGCGGTGTGTGTAGAGAGAAATGGTTCATTCTAAGGTAATAAACACATAACAGTTCATTATGGAAGGTCTTTATACACCACTGAAAACATACTTATGTATATGATATTGCATTTCTGTCAACAAATCCTCCAAAATATTACACAATGCACCTTTAAGTCTTTGGGCCCTATCTTGCACCCGGCGCAAATGACTTTGTACACCGACGCATGTATCATTCCTATTTTGCACCCGCGCAAAGCGGACTTTTCCCTCCACAGACACACGTCGGTTAACTAAGAAATACACTTGCGCTCCCCGGGGCGGTTCAGCGCAAAGAGGAGGCGTGTTCCGGCGCAAACTTTCCCTCATGCTATTTTGCAGTTCCAGAAAACATTTGCGCCACTGACCAGAAAAAACCCAGTCTAAAGTCATTGGCGCGTTGCGCGTACATTCAGATGCTATTTTAAGCGCGCGTGCTTGGTCATAATACAGAGTGTGAACAACGCGCATACACTGTAGATGATTCTCTCATCTACACAGATGCATTTTCCTTTTTGAAAATGATACATTATTATAAGGAAAAATATTAAAACACGAGGGAAATCATTGTTGTCCAGTCAAGTCAAGTATATTTATATAGTGCTTTTCACAATAGAGATTGTATCAAAGCAGCTTCACAGTATTAATATGTTGTGTCCATGACGATCGGGAAAATTGGCATAAAGCTTAGGCCTACATATTTACCCAAATTATTATATGCATGTATAACCGAAGCTAATTTTGGTGGGTTTGTCCCATCTCCAATGCCACTTCTCTTTCTTTTACGGCCCTGACGAGAACATCGATCTCCTCGGCTGTGAACCGATTCTGAAGCGCGCCTGGTAAATGCGCCGTTATAATAGTATTGCGCCATGGAACAAGGGCACCTCGTTCATCATGCTCTTAAAGGGAATGTGATATGACGCTCTGATTGGTTTATTTCACGTTACGCCCAAACCACACCTATGAATAATGAAGCTACTTCAGACCAACCCCTTTTAGATTTGCGCCAGGCGCAAGAGGCATTTATCCCGCCGGGAAAATAGCAACAGCGCCGGGATCCGCCCACAAAGTTACTTGCGCTTTGACACTTGCGTTTCAGATCGTGCGCTGAGTGCAAGATAGGGCCCATAAAGTCTTAAGCTCTGTCGACAGCATTTGTAGTGATTATCACAGAAAAAACTTTTGACCGTTTTTAAAGCAAAAATCCCACTTACAGTAACTCACAGCGACTCACATTTTTCTTAAAAAATAACATAAATTATTCCGTATAAAAGTATTTTTTATAAAATAATTTTTTTGGCAGGTGGTTATGTCCTATAGACGTAATAAAAAGACTAAATTAAATATTTTTAATTCTATAATCATGTCCTCAGAAGACATTGATTATTCCGCGTTTACTTACGAAATCTCTCAGATTTATCACACGTTTCTTTGTTTGAGTTTCGAAGATGAACGATCTTATGAGTTTGTAACAACATTGTGTGAGTAATTGATGCCTGAATTTATATTTCTTGCAGGGTTCTTATATTTTACTGAAACTAAAACTAAAACCATTAAATAAATAAAAAAAACCTTTAAACTTTTTTTTATTTCAGCTAGTTGCCAACCAGCATTTCTCATTTTCATTTAACTTGATGTAATAAAATAACTAAAAATAAAATACAAATCAATAAAAACTATATCAAAATAAAAACTTGACTATATATGGAAAAAAATTACTTTATATATATGTATATATGTACACAATAATAGTAAACTAATATCTCAAATTATACTAAAATCACACAAATTCGTGATAATAACCTTTCAAAAACTCATTTTCTCTGAGGGTTTTATTGAAAATCAGCACAGCACACTAATTAAGACACCCAAAAAAATCAAATGTGCTAATTAATGTGCAAAATAAATAAGAAAAATCTAAAACTAGTTAACCTCACTAATTGAATGGTCGTTTGCTGGTGATTTTTTTTTTGTGCAAGTGCCTCATTTTCTTGAATAAACATGGCCAAGTTAAAATGATTTTCTGTGATGATTGACGTAATGCCACAAATGCCATCAATAGAGCTTAACTTGCACTGAACCCCATGCGTTACTTTAATCTAGAAAATCTGCAAAATCAATATAATCCATATCATCTATATGAGACTGCAGTCAGATATTTGAACGGTGAAATATTATTGCTGGTAGGCCTCACACGGATACTAGATATCAAAGCATTATTATGTACTGTATATGTACTTTATCGTAATGTGTGTTATTATGCACAGTACATCACTTATGGATATTGCAGGTGTGTTGTGTGATTGATATCTATGCACATCTTGATTATTGGCCATAAAATGCTTAGTGCTTTAGCAAAGGCCCGATAAAGACCACAATCATTTATATGCGATTCTCACAATGACCCTGATCAATATACAGTCATATCGATTGTTAGGATTTCATGTGATTGATGGTGCGCGTCCTGCAATCCCTGGAGAACGTGCTCAACTGTAGCCGCCTATATGTGTTATTATTTTTATGGCTGAGAGCACTCAGACTTACCGGGGTACATCATTATTTATGATCTATAGATGGCATTTTCCCATTCTCCTCTCTCTTCCTCTCAGGCGCTCTCTCTCCATGCATTGAATTAAGTAATATTAATGCTCTGAGACGCACCAGTCCTGTCTGCTTCTGTACGTCTAATGAAGATTAAACAAAGGGAATCCTGTCATGTTCAGTGTTGAACATTATAACCTTTACTGTTTATTAGCAGTATTATTTTGAGCTCGAATAATGCTGCAACCGTTTCTTCTTCAGGAGATTTTCAATTAACATCACAAAAAAGTGTCATCTGTAATTATTATGGGTTTATATGACACTTAAAGGCTTAGGTGACCACAGATGATCATTAACATTATAGAGAAGAACATGTCCCAAAGACCCCTTTATAATTATAACAGTGATTAAACCCAAAGTTAATGTGTGTGTGTGAGTAATGAACTCAAAGCGCACGCTTCTTTTATTGGCGCAAATGGAGCCAATCTGTAAATATGCACTTTTCAATAATACTACATTTTACGGAAAATAAGTTGCACTGGGTCAAACGTAAGTTGTTGAGAGATAAAAATACACAGATAATAAAGGCTCAGTTATTATTACGTTCAAAGTAATGTAAAAACCGTTGAATAAAACGAAATGTTTACAAATATTATTTATTTCCCCTCACTCAACAACAAATCCTTTTAATTTAATGGCATTCAGAACAAAACAAATCAGGAATGACAAATATAAGTAGCCTATAACATAAAGATAAATAATAGTGACATTTATCACAAACAACATTTATTTTACAGCGTAAATTAAAGGGGCTATATGTAGTTTTTAGCGGCCTCTAGCGGTGAAGTTTCAGATTGCAACAAATTTTTACAAGAGCGCTCGTGCTCGAACTCATAGACAATACCGTCTATTACGACGGATTCGGCGAGCTCGTTGGAACTGAGATGAGCTGAAAAGAACCATATAAGTTTCATAATTTTTGGTGGTGTTTTCGCGGAGATATTAGCCGAAAACCATCGGGCGCGCTGCAAAATTGAGTGAGTGAACGAACATGGAATAAATAGGCCCTGTCCCAATATCCGCACTTCTGCCCTTGTGCCCCTCAAATGCGCGTTCTCGCTAAGGGGTGCAAGGCCGTAGGGTGTCCCGATCCTCTAATGTGTTCTCCAGGGGTGATCGTAAGGGCACTTAATGCGCCCTTTTCGCAAGTGTGCATCAGACCGCACTTTGCTGTGGGCTATTACCCAGAATCCTTGTAGTGTCGTGACGTTTCGAACAACAGCTAACCAATGGGGGAGCAAAACGGTTGCTATGGTGCTGGTCGACAGCGGGAAAACTCAGAAGAAAAGGGAAACCAGTGTGGTGGAGAGATGAGTCCCACCGATAAAATAAAATGACACAACCTTGTCTCTTTTTGTTAAATTTCAGTTTTATTGATTAATAATACCCATTATATCTCATGTTTAACCACTAGACTCGAGACATCAGAGCCAGCGGCAAACGTCAGAAGAACTAGCCGAGTTAAGGCTGTTC
>JAULUF010000145.1:220000-221369 GCA_031834385.1 Semotilus atromaculatus | reverse complement strand
AGGATTTCTCAAATTAATTTCGGAAGATGAACGAGGGAGATGAAGCGTCTTTGCTAATTGTTCGCTGATCTTGTTAATCAGATGCTCTCTGAAAGACAGATCGTTTCAACATCTCAATCGTTCGACTCAATGCAGTTTCAGAAGAGATCTCAAACTCTGCATTACTAGTAAAGCATTCTCATTATGAACTCATCAAGTTGATACAAGACCAAATTATTAGTATGGCATCCAAATTAATGTCATTTATTTATCTAATTTATTTCTCCTAAAGTTGACATTATGTTTCCTGAACGAAAGATCAATGATGTTTTCCTCTGGATTTTAAGATGGATACATCTTACAAAGTTACACACACCGTGGGTCTCCTTACAGCGACATGTTTCTACGGTGGCCCTGAGCGGACAAACGTGTTTCCTCACTATGTTGTTCTTCATGATAAGAAGCTGCTAAAGTCAGTGAATTAAACACTGACACAATGATGAACAAGTCACAATAATATTCACAACTAGAATGTACATTTCCTGAAGAAAATGTGAAGTGGTGCTTGCAGTGGCAAAACTCACTGTTCGGTTGCTAGAGCGTGGGACATGGTTGCATACAAGCCAACAACCATGTCTGTATGATGTTCTGGTGCAAAGATATGGCTTATACATGTTGTTCAGGTTGTAGCTAGGGTGTTCTAAGGTATTTTGGGTGGTTGCTATGGTGTTGCTGGGGTGTTCTAATGTATTTTGGGTGGTTGGTAGGGTATTCTGGGTGGTTGCTGGGATGTTCTAAGGTATTTTGGGTGGCTGCTATGGTGTTGCTAGGGTGTTCTAAGGTATTTTGGGTGGTTGCTATGGTGTTGCTGGGATGTTCTAAGGTATTTTGGGTGGCTGCTATGGTGTTGCTAGGGTGTTCTAAGGTATTTTGGGTGGTTGCTATGGTGTTGCTAGGGTGTTCTAAGGTATTTTTGGTGGTTGCTAGGGTGTTCTGGGTGGTTGCTAGGGTGGTTCTAAGGTATTTTGGGTGGTTGCTAGGGTGTTCTGGGTCGTTGCTAGTGTGTTCTAAGGTATTTTGGGTGGTTGCTATGGTGTTGCTAGGGTGTTCTAAGATATTTTGGGTGGTTGCTAGGGTGTTCGGGGTGGTTGCTAGGGTGTTCTAAGGTATCTTGGGTAGTTGCTATGGTGTTACTAGGTGGTTGGTAGTCACAGATGGTTTCTATAAAGTATAAAGTTTTTATAGAGTTCTTAGCATGTTCTAGGTATGATTTAACACGTAACTGATCGCTATTAG
The DNA here is from genome assembly GCA_031834385.1 of Semotilus atromaculatus. Taxonomy (NCBI): domain Eukaryota; kingdom Metazoa; phylum Chordata; class Actinopteri; order Cypriniformes; family Leuciscidae; genus Semotilus; species Semotilus atromaculatus. Next base: position 220,094 of record JAULUF010000145.1, on the reverse strand, counting down.
CATGTAGCTATTCACTGCTAGCATGTGTAGCATGTTGGAAGTGCTGTTTGCTAGCATGAGTCAAAAGAGCCAACCCCCATGTCTCTACGATGTT
>JAULUF010000145.1:212500-217500 GCA_031834385.1 Semotilus atromaculatus | reverse complement strand
TGGAGTTTCCCACTCGTAAATACGACCAAACAACACATGTGGGCGGGGCTTGAGTGTGTCTGTGGGGAGCTGATTGGCTGGTTGGATGGTTGTGGTTTGCTATTGGCTGATGTCATGTGAGTGACAGGTTGCCCCGCCCTCGTCATCAGAGAAGAGATGCTGCTGTTATTCTGATTCAAGATTATTAACACAATAATGATGTGCACCGATACATCATTTACAATAAATACTGGAATATTCAATAAAACAACAAGAATTGTCATTTGATTTCATGGTGACTTTAATGGCTTCAAAACAGAAACAGACATAATTAAGTACAACGATATTAGAGAAAGCTTTTGTGTTTTTGAAGACTTCACTCCCAAATGATTCGATGTCTCAGTGTGTGTTCCACTGAAGAAAGTCATCAGCGGGAATAAATGATGTTTAATATTTTGATGATGAACCCTTTAAAGTGTGAAGATCCATTGATCATGATTCATGCCCATGGTTGTCATCTTGACTGATTGAGCTTTATGACCGTGTCTTACAGGCGTGTGATGATTTATGTAGTGTAGAAAGGTTGTCGTGTGTGTGTTTACTAGTTTTGCTTCAATGCATCTTTCCTCTACAGGTTATGATGGCCATTACACGCATTGCCTGGGGTCAGAGGTCAGCGGTGGCGTGTGGGGTCAGAGGTCAGTGTGTCGTGTGGGGTCAGAGGTCAGCGGTGTCGTGTGGGGTCAGATGTCAGCGTGTCGTGTGGGGTCAGAGGTCAGCGTGTCGTGTGGGGTCAGAGGTCAGTGGGGTCAGAGGTCAGCGGTGTCGTGTGGAGTCAGAGGTCAGCGGTGTCGTGTGGAGTCAGAGGTCAGCGGTGGCGTGTGGGGTCAGAGGTCAGCGGTGGCGTGTGGGGTCAGAGGTCAGCGTGTCATGTGGGGTCAGAGGTCAGCGGTGTCGTGTGGGGTCAGAGGTCAGCGTGTCGTGTGGGGTCAGAGGTCAGCGTGTCGTGTGGGGTCAGCGGTCAGCGTGTCGTGTGGGGTCAGAGGTGTCGTGTGGAGTCAGAGGTCAGCGGTGGCGTGTGGGGTCAGAGGTCAGCGTGTCGTGTGGGGTCAGAGGTCAGCGGGGTCAGAGGTCAGCGGTGTCGTGTGTGTCTCCATCCACCGGCTCAATCCTTCTTCATGATCCTTCGGGTTTGTGATCCTCAAATCACCCCTGAAACGCCAATAATGGTCACATATTGTTCTTTAGAGCCGAGTCTCTTCTGCTCACTAGATGCTGTGTTTATTTAATCAAAAATACAGTAAAACAGTGAAATATTATTATAATGTAAATCATCTGTTTTCTATGTGAATATATAGTAAAGTGTAACTTATTCCTGTGATCAAAGCTGAATGTTCAGCATCATTACTCCAGTCTTCAGTGTCACATGATCCTTCAGAAATCAGGATAATATGATGATCTGATGATCAAGAAACATTTATGATTATTATCAGTGTTGAAAACAGTTATTTTTAAGGAAACCATCATACATGTTATTTTTCAGGATTTGATGAATAGAACAGTTTTGAAACATTATAAATGTCTTTACTGTCACTTTTGATAAATTTGATGTATCCTTGCTAAACAAAAAAGACTTTCTTTCAAAGAGAAATTCTTACTATTTTAAATATTTAACAATTAGCTCTTGATCTGTCTAACTGTTGCTAATTGATTTATTGTCTGAGTGATCATGTTTTTGGATCACTCATCTAATGCACATCTTTTCTCTGAACTGGTGCTAAAAAAGCTTTTTGTCAAGTGAAAAATGAAAAGACATTTAAATTCATGTCCATTGTGTTCTGGCCAAAAGTCCACATGCTGAAATTTGATTAGCAAACATTTAAAGAAGGTTTTACTTTTATTTATAACTTGTGATTGTTTTAAGGCACATAATGTCACGGGGAGGTTCAGGGAAGACAGAAGATGAAGGTATATTCAAAAACGTACTTTAATCCAAAGACAGGAACAGGTGAGACAGCGTGTAAACACAAACAATACCGGACACCGGACAGAAGACAAGCAGGAACTTAAATCCGTGAGGAAGGGGATCAGTGTCCATGGAACAGATTGGTGGCGGGAAACTCAGGCAGGGGAACACAGGTGATGAAAATCAAAACAAACTAATGTCAAAAAGAGCCTAATGGTGACACATAAAGAGTTTTAAGCACTTAAATCAGTTTAATTATGCTTTTTAATTTTTTAACAATATATTTATCTGACTCGTAAGCCAGTGAATTTAATTGTCTGCATTTGATGCTTAGGACTATGTCAATAAATGATCATACAAATTCATGTGATTGTTTTTCCTTAAAGTATTTCATGTAAATGCCCACATTTGGGTCTGCAGTCTTTCATTTGGACATGATTTGCTGTGACAGGGAATCAGAGAAAGCAAATTAAATGTGAATGTCTCCCAGGAGCCGTCGAGGGTTAAACTGCTCGCTACACTCCTGAAGGACACGCGTATTAAAAAGAAATATTACTTCATGAAAAGCCACAGCGCAGCGTCCCTGGCTCTTGTAACTAATGAGTTTTTCAGTGAAAAGCCTGTTAGTTTGTGAAGAACAAGGCAAGCCCAGGCTCAGGGTTCTCAATGCTCATCGCTTTACACTTCTGCAGCAGAGCTGTCAATGCATTAGAGATGTTATTGACAGACCGGGTTAGGTTTTTGTAAATGTATTGGGTTTAGTCACGCCAAAATGATCTTTCCATGAACATTTTAATGACTGATGAGAAACTCTTACAGGTGTGGAAGTGTTTGAATGAACCTGCATGTTTTATTCACCAACACTCTTTAAAAAGGCTTTTATCATGTAAAGGCCACATTCAAAGTTTTAAAGCATATTCTTAACTTCAATTGTAAGTGCCTCAAATCAGATTTTAGTTTAAAAAAGAAAAAGAAAATAAGGAACAGGTGGAAGTATAATAAACTATAATGAAAGAAAACAAAGTTCAACAAAGAGGTGCTGCGGTCACAGTTCTCTTTGTAAGTGTAAAAATGCAAAAGGTTTTAAGTGCTGAAACTATAGAAGCACAGTCTGTACACAAAACAAAACACATTTTTACGAATGTACATCAAGTAATAATATGATAAATTTACAATGATAGATAGCGTGCATTGTGCCACGGATCACCGTGCAGATTCGCATGCAATGATAATATATTTAGAAGAAGAAAATCCTTTCTTGTGCCTTTCAATAGCAGAGTACACCGATAGGTGGCAGTGAGTATTCTCAGGTAGAATATCCCAGTACATCAGCAGCAGTCGCTCAGCTGTCACACACACACACACACACACGCTCGCTCGCTCGCGCGCGCGCAGGAGTGAGTCTCGCGCAGAGAGAGTTTCAGCAGCGAACAGAAAGTGAGCAGAGGGGCATTTCACACACACATACACACACACATCACTCGGACAGAGCCTGGATTAAACCTCTCCCGGAGCTTTGAGCGATGCGCTGGCAGAATGGCCCGATGGTTCAAGGAACACCTGGGATTCAAAACCACCAAAGCCCCGCCGCCCGCGCCTCCGAAGCCGGACTACCGACACTTCCACCCGGGCATCTCCAGCGCTGCTCCCGCGCTCCTGCTCCAGGGCTCCGGGCTCATGCCCGCTCAACCCGACATACTCACCGCATACAAACTCCAGAAGGAGCTGGACTTCGAGGACCCGTACACCCCGGCTGGGAACATGAACATGCCCTTCTCCTCCACGGGACTGAGCTCCACGGGCTCGCCGGACGTAAAGTTCGTGTCTCCGAAGCACCGGCTCATCAAGGTGGAGGCGGCCGAGCGGAGCGGCTCGAGCCCGGGCAGCAGTAGCGCTGTGACCGCGGTCAAATCCCCCGGTTCTCCCCCCGCGGACACGGAGAACAGTAAACCGGAGAAGGTAAGAGACCGATGCGCGCTCACCTCCACAGGTACGAGCAGAGCAGGTGAGCCGCTCAGCATACACTGACTGAGCATCACTTCTCAGACACAATGCGATTTTTAAATGGTTTAAATTTTTTTTTAATAAAAACTTTTATATTAATCATTTATTTATTTGTTATCATAAAATAGTGTTTTGTTTAGTAAAAAGAAACTTTGTTATATTAATCACTTATTTTATCCTTCTATAATAAAAACAAGCATTTTATTCTGATATTTTCTAATAGTTTTTACCAATTTTTTCTAAAATCTTTTATATTAATTAATTATTTATTTATTTTATACATGTCAGATCTGAGGTTTCCTGTGGTGTCAAATAAGGCTTGTCCACACCTGACAAGAGTCCATGAACTAGCATATAAACTAGTTTTTAGTTTTATTGTTTTATTAAATTAGTATAAAATAGTGTTTTGTTCAGTAAAAACTTTGTTATATCGATTTATTATTTATTTTATCCTTCATTAAAAGTCATTAAAATTCAAAAACATTTAAATTTAGTGTATCAAAAAATATTTTTATTATATTAAAATCATAATTTTAATATTATTAAACTTTTTATTTAATTTTATTTATTTAACCTTTCTTTAATCAAGAACCAATAAACAAAAATAAAATACTTTAACATAAACAAAAAACTACAATTTCATCATACAAAATCTAGCCTATGAATAGCAATTACATCAAAGTGTCTAGTTTAAAAAAAGACCAGAGTTATGAATTTAGACCACAGGGTTTAAGATCTGCAGACATTTTTATTTGGGTATGTCGTTTCCAGAAAACTCTGAAAAGTAGGGGAGCAGATTAAGAGGTTAAACCTGTTGTACCGATGATGAAGCTGAAGGTTATTCCACGGCCAAAGTAAGCACACGTTACTGCGAGTGTGATATCTGACAGGTTTACACGTATTCTGGAGAGCTTGTGAGTGTGAAGGCTGAGCTCTGCGTCATAACCGGTCCAACCAGTTGTTTTATGTGTTCCACAACGGTTACGGGGTTTACACTGTTCCTCACACACACACTGGTCTGAGTTCATCATCCATGAACACCTGAGGCCAC
>JAULUF010000145.1:182500-207500 GCA_031834385.1 Semotilus atromaculatus | reverse complement strand
CTGCATTATGATCTTCATCGTTCTGCATTATTATGATCTTCATCGTTCTGCATTATTATGATCTTCATCGTTCTGCATTATGATCTTCATCGTTCTGCATTATTATGATCTTCATCGTTCTGCATTATAATGATCTTCATCGTTCTGCATTATTATGATCTTCATCGTTCTGCATTATTATGATCTTCATCGTTCTGCATTATTATGATCTTCATCGTTCTGCATTATTATGATCTTCATCGTTCTGCATTATTATGATCTTCATCGTTCTGCATTATTATGATCTTCATCGTTCTGCTGTCCATAATCAGTGTATCGACCGGTGCGACTCAAACACGAGTTCTTCTTCTGCTCTGAAAAGACCAACTAATGTCCTAATTACTGGACGAGTGGATGATAATCATGTAAATGCTGTGCTAATGCTCAGAATGCCAATATCTGTGGCGTTCAGCTCGTGATCTCGACTCCGCAGATCGAGGATCGTTTGTTCATTATAGCAGGAGATTCTCAGTCTTGAAGAATTACGGCCTCTGATAGATCGAAATATTTACTCAGGTTTAATATATAAGAAATGTTACATTTTAAATGTTGGTATTGTGATGACAACACTGATTTAATCGTTTGTTTTTTATATAATATTGAATATGTTTTGGAATGTGATAAGTAGGCCGGCTGCTCTAGAAAGCTGATAACATTGTCTTATGATTACTTTGTTCTTATTGTGTTTTTGTTGTTAGTGATTAAACCTTCCCGTCTGAGAGTGCTTCGTAAGATCATCAATTATGGTTTCTAAGTGGTACAAATTAACCACACGCACACACACGCACACGCACACGTGCACACACACACACACACACACACACACACACACACACACACACACACTGCTGAAGGACTCCTGAAAGTGAGTTACTGAATGATAAACAGGAGATAATGGAGCGTGGCCTTGTGTGTTTTTGCAGAGTCTGTTGTTATTATTTTCTAAACTAACTTCAGGTTTAAAGTTTTGAGTTATATCTATGGTAAGTGTGTGTGTGTGTGTGTGAGGGTTTCATTTATTTGAATAGTAGAACGAGTCAGTTGACCTCACGGGCAGACGAAAGCATCACACACACATCCACTCGACATTTCAGGCTCTCTATTGTTTCTGCTACAGTTTTCATTTTCACGTCCTGCGCCACGCTGTTTAAATAGCAAATGCATTTGCGTTCATCTGTGGGCCATGGGCGGCTGGTCTGAGAACGAGTGTGTGTTCAGGAGCATTGTTGGAGCGTTGCTATTTTGAGGAACTGAAATAGACTGATGTTAGACCAGGTTTCAATTGGTCAACGGCTCAATATTTTTATTGTTATTTAAAGAGCGCGTTTATAAGATGAGCCTATAGGCGGGTCAACAACACAAGCGTACACTCTGCTTATTACACACACACTCTGCTTATTATACACACTCTGCTTATTACACACACACACACACACACACTCTCTGCTTATTACACACACACTCTGCTTATTATACACACACTGCTGATTACTACACTGCTGATTACACACACACACACACACACACTCTGCTTATTACACACACACTCTGCTTATTACACACACACTGCTGATTACTACTCTGCTGATTACACTCACACACACACACACTCTGCTTATTACACACACACTCTGCTTATTACACACACACTGCTGATTACTACACTGCTGATTACACACACACACACACACACACTCTGCTTATTACATACAAACACTCTGCTTATTACACACACACACTGCTTATTATACACACACACTCTGCTTATTACACATACACACTCTGCTTATTACACACACACACTGCTTATTATACACACTCTGCTTATTACACACACACACACACACTCTGCTTATTACACACACACACACACACACACACACACTCTGCTTATTACACACACACACACACACACTGCTTATCACACACACACACACACACACACACACACACTCTGCTTATTACACACACACACATAGCAGATCCGTTTCCTCGTTTAGTTTTTCCGCTTGTAAATTCCTCCATGTAAATAACAAAACCGCCACAGACATTTTAAATGGAGTGGGAGACGAGACACTGGTTTTAAAGGGAATGGGAGACGAGACACTGGTTTTAAAGGGAATGCTCAGCTGCCAAAACACACCCATTACTCATGAAGAGAATAGAGACGACGAAGAGAATAGATACCAGCGCCGGGAGCGCCGACCATTTGTCCCGCCGTTAAACTAGCGAAGTGATCCCGTGCTTCGAGCATTAGAACCGGCCGACGGGTGTCAGTCTGGGCGAGTGTGAGGCCAGCAGATCTCAGACCAGTCTCAGGCGCAGATCTCAGACCAGTCTCCGGGTCAGGCTCAGATCTCAGACCAGTCTCCGGGTCAGGCGCAGATCTCAGACCAGTCTCCGGGTCAGGCTCAGATCTCAGACCAGTCTCCGGGTCAGGCGCAGATCTCAGACCAGTCTCCGGGTCAGGCTCAGATCTCAGACCAGTCTCCGGGTCAGGCTCAGATCTCAGACCAGTCTCCGGCTCAGGCGCAGATCTCAGACCAGTCTCCGGGTCAGGCGCAGATCTCAGACCAGTCTCCGGCTCAGGCGCAGATCTCAGACCAGTCTCCGGCTCAGGCTCTGATCTCAGACCAGTCTCCGGCTCAGGCTCTGATCTCAGACCAGTCTCCGGCTCAGGCTCTGATCTCAGACCAGTCTCCGGCTCAGGCTCTGATCTCAGACCAGTCTCCGGCTCAGGCTCAGATCTCAGACCAGTCTCCGGCTCAGGCCAGCAGATCTCAGACCAGTCTCCGGCTCAGACTCTGGCCTGTATCCTTCTCCGCTGGGCAGACATGTTTCATTAGTTTCAAGTTCAAGTTTCAAGTTTAATGTCAATTCTACTATACAGTGAAGAAAATAAGTATTTGAACACCTTGCTATTTTGCAAGTTCTCCCACTTAGAAATCATGGAGGGGTCTGAAATTGGCATCGTAGGTGCATGTCCACTGTGAGAGACATAATCTAAAAAAAATTCAGAAATCACAATGTATAATTTTTTTAACAATTTATTTGTAAGATACAGCTGCAAATAAGTATTTGAACACCTGAAAAAATCAATGTTAATATTTGGTACAGTAGCCTTTATTTGCAATTACAGAGGTCAAACGTTTCCTGTAGTTTTTCACCAGGTTTGCACACACAGCAGGAGGGATTTTGGCCCACTCCTCCACACAGATTTTCTCTAGATCAGTCAGGTTTCTGGGCTGTCGCTGAGAAACACGGAGTTTGAGCTCCCTCCAAAGATTCTCTATTGGGTTTAGGTCTGGAGACTGGCTAGGCCACGCCAGAACCTTGATATGCTTCTTACAGAGCCACTCCTTGGTTATCCTGGCTGTGTGCTTCGGGTCATTGTCATGTTGGAAGACCCAGCCTCGACCCATCTTCAATGCTCTAACTGAGGGAAGGAGGTTGTTCCCCAAAATCTCGCAATACATGGCCCCGGTCATCCTCTCCTTAATACAGTGCAGTCGCCCCTTCCCATGTGCAGAAAAACACCCACAAAGCATGATGCTACCACCCCCATGCTTCACAGTAGGGATGGTGTTCTTGGGATGGTACTCATCATTCTTCTTCCTCCAAACACGGTTAGTGGAATTATTACCAAAAAGTTCTATTTTGGTCTCATCTGACCACATGACTTTCTCCCATGACTCCTCTGGATCATCCAAATGGTCATTGGCAAACTTAAGACGGGCCTTGACATGTGCTGGTTTAAGCAGGGGAACCTTCCGTGCCATGCATGATTTCAAACCATGACGTCTTAGTGTATTACCAACAGTAACCTTGGAAACGGTGGTCCCAGCTCTTTTCAGGTCATTGACCAGCTCCTCCCGTGTAGTTCTGGGCTGATTTCTCACCTTTCTTAGGATCATTGAGACCCCACGAGGTGAGATCTTGCATGGAGCCCCAGTCCGAGGGAGATTGACAGTCATGTTTAGCTTCTTCCATTTTCTAATGATTGCTCCAACAGTGGACCTTTTTTCACCAAGCTGCTTGGCAATTTCCCCGTAGCCCTTTCCAGCCTTGTGGAGGTGTACAATTTTGTCTCTAGTGTCTTTGGACAGCTCTTTGGTCTTGGCCATGTTAGTAGTTGGATTCTTACTGATTGTATGGGGTGGACAGGGGTCTTTATGCAGCTAACGACCTCAAACAGGAGCATCTAATTTAGGATAATAAATGGAGTGAAGGTGAACATTTTAAAGGCAGACTAACAGGTCTTTGAGGGTCAGAATTCTAGCTGATAGACAGGTGTTCAAATACTTATTTGCAGCTGTATCTTACAAATAAATTGTTAAAAAATCATACATTGTGATTTCTGGATTTTTTTTTAAGATTATGTCTCTCACAGTGGACATGCACCTACGATGACAATTTCAGACCCCTCCATGATTTCTAAGTGGGAGAACTTGCAAAATAGTAGGGTGTTCAAATACTAATTTTCTTCAGTGTATGTACAAGACATACAGAGGATTGAAATTTCGTTTCCCTCAGACCCATGGTATAAAAACCCCAATGTAACACAGACAAGTATTAAAAAAAAAAATATATATATAAATCACAATACAAACATTTGGCACATGATCATTTAAATAGATTTACATTAAAAAAGTGCAAATATGCAAAATGAAAAATAGAAAAGTAGAGCAGCAATTGTAAAAGTGTCTGGTGCATTTGTGTGTGTGTATGTGTGCGTACGTGTGCGCGCGTATATGTGTGCACATGTGCGTGTGTGCATGTATGCGTGCGTGTGTGTGTGTGTATCCATGTGTCCATGTGTCCACAGTTCAGTAATGAGGGAAGGGCTAAGATGGAAGAGACTTCAACTTCCTGACAGCCTGGTGGACAGAACTGTTCTTCAGTCTAGTAGTTTGGGTCTGCAGGCTCCGATACCTCCTCCCAGATGGCAGAAGACTAAAGAAGCCGTGTGAGGGGTGGGTGGGATCACCCACTATGCTGAGTGCATTAACGCTCTGGTCAAAAAGAAACAAGTGAGATCCGGGTCTTCTCTTCCATGTACGGTTAGAAAAACGCACTTGATTGCCTGTGACTGCATAAACGCTTCTCAGTCCATCCACGTAATTACTCTGTTCTTGCGTTCTCTCCCTGTGACGCTCCACTTCTCCTCCTCACGGTTTGAAAATCTCTCTGGGAATATTACAATAAAGGTGAGACGGTCGAGAGACAGAAATAACACACTCTCTGATCCCTGTGGAAGTGGCTTCATGCTGCTGTTTTATTTGAGCTTGTGTTGGAGGATCTTATCTTAAATTAAACAAACAGAGGCTTGTTAGTTTTAATGGACATTTTAAAGAAGATTCCAATGCCATGAACCCGATTTTAGGGGTCAACCATAACACTACATGCTGTTCTTAAGTGGTAATGATACTGATTCAGCCATTTCATCTGGTAGTTTCGGTGTAGCTGAAGTCAAAGTAGTGACTGGAAAACAGTCGTCTGAATGCTGTTGCTCCAGGATTAAGGAAGTGCTCTCTTCCTGACAGGAAGTGTTTACAACTCCCTGACAATCCCTTTTGACTGGGCAAGTCCAATCTTGCACCCTGAAATAGACAGGGAGCGGTTAGCGGTTAGCACACCTCCTAGCATCTCCGCGCTGATCGTTTACGGATCACTTCATCTCATTCTGAGCCGATGCATTGTAAATCATGTTTTTCCCAGAATCCTCTTTGGCGCAGGTTGCTGGAAAGCCCGTGTGGTGGATGTGGGTCGCCACCCGTGTCGTCTCAGTCGTGTAGAGTCTCTCCAGGGGTCAGCTGAGGTCATGCTGAGGTCATGCTGAGGTCACACTGTTTCCGCTCGTAATCAAGAGATCCTCACGCTGACCTCACGCTGACCTCACTCACTTAGATTAATAATAGAGCCAGAATAACTGAAGAAGGCATGCATTTCACCACTAAACATTTTGCATGAAAAATATGTTGGTAACACTTTACTTGAATTATATAATGCATTATTAAGCTATTCATTATGAAGGTTATAATTTAGGGAACACTTTACAATAAGGTTCATTAGTTAACATGAACTAATAATAAACAATACTTCTACAGCATTTATTAATCTTAGTTAATATCAATTTCAACATTTACTATAACGTCATTAAAATCAAAGGTTTTGTTAACATTAGTTAATGCACTGTGAACTGACATGAACAAACAATGAACAGCTGGATTTTCATTAACTAACATTAACAAACATCAATAAATACTGTAACAAATGTATTGCTCATTGTTAGTTCATAATAGTAAATACATGAAATAATGTTAACTAATGAACCTTATTGTAAAGTGTTACCCTAATGTATTATATCTGTTCATAAATAATTGTAACCAAAGTTAAAATGTGTTATAATATTGCAGATTTTTGTCATGTTTTAATGCATTATAAGGTGTAACAATGAATAGATAACTATTATAATATATTACAACTGTGGTTACAATTATTCATAAGATCAAATGCATTATAAGGTATATATGCATCATATTTAGGGATGCATGATATATCGGCCACCATATCGGTATCGGCTGAAATATGTTAATTTTAATAATTTTAATCATATTTAAAGGTGCTAAAATAAGAGTCTAGGAAACACACAATTATGCTGAAATATGTGTGTGGATTATAAATATATACACGGTTCCACTTCTTTTCCCTGCATCTGTCTCAGTTTTCCCTCTAAAATTCCAACTCAAATCTGTTGGCGAGCTGAGAGGAAGTTGGACGTTGTCAAGCGTGCGCGGTGTTTAATCTGGAGTATCTGCGCGGTGTTTAATCTGGAGTATCTGTGCTGTATGATTAGTGCTGTGATCTTCTTGAGTCGCGTCTCTGGCCGAGAGAATGTCGCTTCGGTTCGACGATGTCACGAGACTGAGGAAAGCAGCAGAACGAAGTGCATTTCACTGTGTAATGTCAAGGATGAAGTGTCCGTCTAAATGAGATCATCAAGAATGTGTTCAAATTGAAATTTTAAGTTTTCAGGCTCTACTAGAACAGGTTTTCCTGCTGTAATGTTGATTATTTTCCTCATATTCTCCATTGTTGCGGCTCCTCTCTTCCCAGTCTGTCAGTAACGCTCTGTTTACTTCCTGTCTCTATGAAGCCCCTCCTTCTGAAAAGCACTCTGTGCTCTGATTGGTCGGCTGGATCAGTGTGTTGTGATTGGTCGAGCGCTTCGAGTGTGTTTGGGAAATGTCCCGCCCCTTACCATAACCGCCAGTTTAACACACTACTGACTAACTCAACCAGGCCCCGCCCCTTTATTCTGCGCATTAATTATTATACAAGACTACAATGGAGGCGTTTCAGGAGTTCAGAAACACAGACACTGATATAGAGAAGAACTGGAGCTGTTCATGATCACACAGGAACAAGCACACACTGAAGAGAGATGCACACATCAGAAAAGCAGCATAAATCCTCTATAAATTGTGTGTAGCTGCTCCATGATGCTTTATTTCCCAGTGTTGCGAGCCGGAGTCGCAGTGAGGTTTCTGCTTCTCGTGTTCACTTGTTCTCGCGTTTGTTTTCTCGCGTTCAGATGTTCACGTGTTCTCTTGTTCACGTGTTCTCGCGTTCTCTTGTTCACGTGTTCTCGCATTCTCTTGTTCACGTGTTCTCGCATTCTCTTGTTCACATGTTCTCGCGTTCACATGTTCTCTTGTGTTCTCGTTTGTTTTAGTGTTTTCGCGTTTGTGTTTGCGTGTTCTCTTGTTCTTGCGTTCACGTGTTCTAGCGTTCATGTGTTCTCGTATGTTCACATGTTCTCGTATGTTCACATGTTCTCGTATGTTCACATGTTTTCGCGTTCACATGTTTTCGCGTTCACGTGTTCTCTTGTTCACGTGTTCTCGTGTTCTCTCGTGTTCTCGTGTGTTCGTGTTCTCGTGTGTTCTCGTGTGTTCTCGTGTGTTCTCTCCTGTTCTCGTGTGTTCTCGTGTGTTCGTGTTCTCGTGTTCTCTTGTTCACGTTCTCGTGGTCTCGCGTTTGTGTTTTTGTGTGTTCTCGTTTTCGTGTTCTTGCGTTTGTGTTCTCGTGTGTTCTTTGTTCTCGCGTTCATGTGTTCTCGTGTTTGTTTTCGTGTTCTCGCGTTTATAAATTTTTTTTTTTTTTTTTTTAACTCATATAATATGCCATAACACGCAACACAACGCAACGCAACACAACGCAACACAGCTCCATATTCTTTATGATGAAAATAAATATTCTACTCTGTACAAACCTGCATCAAATAATGACTCTGAAGACTCGAACGCATCAGGCCCTGAATCAGCTGAAAATTATTTTCAGTTTTATAGTCTGTGGATTATACCTCATATCTTTTGATGTTTTTTAAATGACCCAATGCATATTATGCTACTGTATAACAGAGAGAGTGTGTGTTTGGTGTCAAGAAATGTAATGCAAGCATTTTTCTTTTAATCTCTTGAGAAGCTTATAGCACAAACACTCAGTCTCGGGCTTGTTCATCATAATGTGTTTCTCTCTCTCTCTCTCTCTCCTCTTTCCCCTGTCTCTCTCTCTCTCTCTCTCTCTCCTCTTTCCCCTGTCTCTCTCTCCCTCTCTCTCTCTCCTCTTTCCCTTGTCTCTCTCTCTCTCTCTCTTTCAATTCAATTCAATTCAAATGAGCTTTATTGGCATGAATGTGTACAGTAGCACAATATTGCCAAAGCAATAGACATATACAAACATATATGTAGATAAATATTATTATTAAAATAATAATAATAAATAAAAATAAATAAAATAAAAATAAAATAAAATCTTTCTCTCTCTCTCTCTCTCTCTCCTCTTTCCCCTGTCTCTCTCTCTCTCCCTCTCTCTCTATCCTCTTTCCCTTGTCTCTCTCTCTCTCTCTCTCTCTCTCTCTCCTCTTTCCCCTGTCTCTCTCTCTCTCCCTCTCTCTCTCTCTCTCTCTCTCTCTCTCTCTCTCTCTCTCTCTCTCTCTCTCTCCTCTTTCCCCTGTCTCTCTCTCTCTCCCTCTCTCTCTCTCCTCTCTGTCTCTCTCTCTCTCTCTCTCTCTCTCTCTCTCTCTCTCCTCTTTCCCCTCTCTCCTCTTTCCCCTGTCTCTCTCTCTCTCCTCCTCATTCCTCTCTCTCTCTCTCTCTCTCTCTCTCTCTCTCCTCCTCATTCCTCTCTCTCTCTCTCTCTCTCTCCTCTTTCCCCTCTCTCTCTCCTCTTTCCCCTGTCTCTCTCTCTCTCCTCCTCATTCCTCTCTCTCTCTCTCTCTCTCTCTCTCCTCTCTCCCTCTCTCCTCTCTCCCTCTCTCTCTCTCTCCTCCTCATTCCTCTCTCTCTCTCTCTCTCTCTCTCTCTCCTCTCCTCTCTGTGTGTATGTGTGTGTGTGTGAGCGCATCACTGATTAGTCGTCGACACTCTTTTTGTGACAAGCATCAATGTTTCTTGCTGCTAGTATAATAAAATCTCTTTTTTCACCTAATAAATGTTGAAATTGTGTTTTGTTGTCTAGTTTTATGAAGTTAGGGCAAAGTGTTTAAATTTTTTTATACATTTCTCTCTCTCTCTCTCTCTCTCTCTCTCTCTCTCTCTCTCTCTCTCTGTCTCTCTCTCTGTGCCGGGGTCGATTGGCCCCTCAGCGGGCCCTTCTCATTAGATTTGATCGCAGCTTCACAAAGCGTTACCGGGAAAAGCACAACAGCAGCAGAAAGGGCCCCTTTGAAACGGCCCTTAATGCAATCGTTCCGTTAAGCCTCCGGTCCGATTAGGTTATCCGTTGCTGAAATCCCCGCGGATCCACACCTAAATTATCCACGTCAGTCTCTCTCTCTCTCTTCCGTCAGTCTTGCTCGCTCAGCCTCCGGTGTCAGGGGATATGTCAAGCCGGAGTATTATTGGAGGCAGGCATCGGCTCGGGGCCACAGACACCGGAGTAATCTGAACTGTGTGAGAATTACAGGTTGTGGATCCAAGGCAAATTTATGGCCCTCGAAGGATGTCAGATTTCAGAGATGGACGGAGTGAGACGAGAAGAAAGTGACTTAAACCTGGCTTCAATAACGCTGGGTTTTGAATGTTAATTGCTTTCCGAATTAATTTCCCTTTAATGGAGATGGCATGATTTGTATCTGTTGTAATGAGCCCACACGGTTCTGCTCAATACAGAGAGACATATTTCTGTGTGCAATGTAACGGCTGACGGAAGTTTCTTGCGATCTGTCCGTTCGTGAGTCGCAGGAGTCGTGCCCAGGGTTAATCTGCCCTGCTGGTAGATCCTGGAACTACACTTTCTGTATTGATGGTCATTCAAAACCGTACTTTTTTTCTCCAGTAATTATTTTTAACAATTATTTTAATTCATTTTTAAAATGTATTTCTTATTTTATAAATTTTTATTCATTGTTTTTAATAAATACATATTTTTTATTACTTTTAATTATTTAATACTAGGTTTATTTGAAACTTTATTGTGCTTTTATATATATTATTATAATATTACTGTAGAAACAGTTATTTAATTTATAAAATGTATATTTTATACAATTTAATTCAATTAAAATTTTATTTTTTTATATATATATTTTTTCTGAGGTACTTTATCTTGTGCTTATTTCAAAGTAAAGCACACACCTTGTGTTGACTGTACATGTAAGTCAAGCCTAACTTTAGTGATATTGCTGTCCTGAATGACCTTCTGCTCTTACTCGAGCTTTACTCACAGGATTCCTGATCCTGATCTGAGACCGGGAATAATCATGCAGGGCTGTTTCCTCGGCATGTTCCCGAGGGCTTGTGTGAAGCTCTGCTCCAGTGCCACTCTCAGGACAAGTCTGGTTTTCTGACACACACGCACGCACGAACACGAACACGCACACGCACACACGCGCACACACACACACAGACACACACACACACACACAGAGACAAACACACACACACACACACACACACACACACACACACAGAGACAAACACACACACACACACACACACACACAGAGACAACACACACACACACACACACACACACACACACACACACACACACACACACACACACACAGAGACAAACACACACACACACATATAGCACATGTCAGGCAACAGATGCAGGTTCAGAGGGTGGAGGACAGTAACTTTACACATTCTTTCTATTGTTGCACTACAGTTAGTCTTTCCTTTTATTAATCTTTTTAATTAATGAGAGTTCAATTTCCTCAAATACATTTTTGCAAATTCTGAGCGACCAAGGGACGGTGATTTAAAATGCTATCTGAAAAAATATTTTAATGTAAATGAAAAAAATGTAAAACAAATATTTAGCTGTTGAATAAATCAATTCATAAGTTCCATTATGTTAACTTCTCAGCTTTGTTAGTTTCATATGCATTATGCAAATATGTCACTATGCAGTAGTCCAATCTGTGTTAATGTCTTTTCTGGTGACTTTTTTACATAAAAGATCTTCATTCATAGGAAAATGTGATTTCAAATAAATCAATTAACAAATAAATTCCATTGTTAATTTCTCGGCTGTTAATTTCATGCATTATGCAAAAATATTTAATTTAGAAGTATGTAAAGAAGAAATGTAAACAATATATACATTTGCATGCCTAAAATATTTTGTTCATAAATCTACACTCCCCTAAAGGATTATTAGGAACACCATGCTAATACTGTGTTTGACCCCCTTTCGCCTTCAGAACTGCCTTAATTCTACGTGGCATTGATTCAACAAGGTGCTGAAAGCATTCTTTAGAAATGTTGGCCCATATTGATAGGATAGCATCTTGCAGTTGATGGAGATTTGTGGGATGCACATCCAGGGCACGAAGCTCCCGTTCCACCACATCCCAAAGATGTTCTATTGGGTTGAGATCTGGTGACTGTGTGGGCCATTTTAGTACAGTGAACTCATTGTCATGTTCAAGAAACCAATTTGAAATGATTCAAGCTTTGTGACATGGTGCATTATCCTGCTGGAAGTAGCCATCAGAGGATGGGTACATGGTGGCCATAAAGGGATGGACATGGTCAGAAACTATGCTCAGGTAGGCCGTGGCATTTAAACGATGCCCAATTGGCACTAAGGGGCCTAAAGTGTGCCAAGAAAACATCCCCCACACCATTACACCACCACCACCAGCCTGCACAGTGGTAACAAGGCATGATGGATCCATGTTCTCATTCTGTTTACGCCAAATTCTGACTCTACCATCTGAATGTCTCAACAGAAATCGAGACTCATCAGACCAGGCAACATTTTTCCAGTCTTCAACTGTCCAATTTTGGTGAGCTCTTGCGAATTGTAGCCTCTTTTTCCTATTTGTAGTGGAGATGAGTGGTACCCGGTGGAGTCTTCTGCTGTTGTAGCCCATCCGCCTCAAGGTTGTGCGTGTTGTGGCTTCACAAATGCTTTGCTGCATACCTCGGTTGTAACGAGTGGTTATTTCAGTCAAAGTTGCTCTTCTATCAGCTTGAATCAGTCGGCCCATTCTCCTCTGACCTCTAGCATCAACAAGGCATTTTCGCCCACAGGACTGCCGCATACTGGATGTTTTTCCATTTTCACGCCATTCTTTGTAAACCCTAGAAATGGTTGTGCGTGAAAATCCCAGTAACTGAGCAGATTGTGAAATATTCAGACCGGCCCGTCTGGCACCAACAACCATGCCACGCTCAAAATTGCTTAAATCACCTTTCTTTCCCATTCTGACATTCAGTTTGGAGTTCAGGAGATTGTCTTGACCAGGACCACACCCCTAAATGCATTGAAGCAACTGCCATGTGATTGGTTGATTAGATAATTGCATTAATGAGAAATTGAACAGGTGTTCCTAATAATCCTTTAGGTGAGTGTAAGTTTGCTCACTCTCTATATGCTGATTGTACTTGAATGGCTTTATATCAGTGTAGTTCTGGAGGCATGCCGGCTGGGATTCCTCTGTGTGAGGCAGATAGTGCTGCGCTCGAGGGCTGTGGGCTGAGATTGAGTTCAAGGCTGACCTTGACGTGTGTCAGAGCGATACAGCCCCACTGAAGCCAGAACATTCACAAACGCTTTTTGCCTGGCTTCCCATGTGGGATTGAAAGATGATGAAGGATCTCAATCTGTCCTCTGTCTGATGGTTGTTTGTCCTTGCTTTATAATAAGACCATATTTCCAGCTAGTATCCTCTATAAAGCCCAGGCGTTACAGCGTTTGGCAGTTGTGCCAGGTAATATCTGAGAAAAACCGCTCACTCAGGTAACTCACTCAGGAGGACATCTGCTGTCCAGCGGTCACATGATCTGCTGTCCACCGGTCACATGATCTGCTGTCCACCGGTCACATGATCTGCTCTCCACCGGTCACATGATCTGCTGTCCACCGGTCACATGATCTGCTGTCCACCGGTCACATGATCTGCTGTCCACCGGTCACATGATCTGTTGTCACATGATCTGCTGTCACATGAAGTGTGTTGGACATCGGCTGCGGCTGCGGCTGGATGTAACCCGCCGTGCCGGCGGGAGGAGCTGCAAATGAAGACACTTTCTGGTTCCCGTAGTGACCGTCACCGCTTTCATGGTGTTTGCATATTTTACCACAGCTGAAGTGAAATAAATTCAATATTTGTCAAATACACACGTTTCAGATACGTTTCCATTCAATACTTTATGCTAATACAGCATCTGTTATGTACAAAAATAAGTTCAACATAAGCCTATACTATTTAAATAATTTAGTGGGGTCTATGTTTTTTAATCAGTTTTATTATGATAAACATGACACAATATAACATCGCGACTACATGAAAAGAGTGTTTACTGTTATAAAAAACTGATTTGTGAGCTTTAGTGGACCTTAGGTGTGAGAATAAACACGGAACACACATGATCGTTGTCATGCGGTGAATCGGGCCAATCGTGGAACAGCTGTGTCGTCATCAGAGCTCGTAGATCTGGCCAATCGTGGAACAGCTGTGTCATCATTAGAGCTCGTGAATCCGGCCAATCGTGGAACAGCTGTGTCGTCATCAGAGCTTGTGAATCCGGCCAATCGTGGAACAGCTGTGTCATCATTAGAGCTCGTGAATCCGGCCAATCGTGGAACAGCTGTGTCGTCATCAGAGCTCGTGGATCCGGCCAATCGTGGAACAGCTGTGTCGTCATCAGAGCTCGTGAATCCGGCCAATCGTGGAACAGCTGTGTCATCATTAGAGCTTGTGAATCCGGCCAATCGTGGAACAGCTGTGTCATCATTAGAGCTCGTGAATCCGGCCAATCGTGGAACAGCTGTGTCGTCATCAGAGCTCGTGAATCCGGCCAATCGTGGAACAGCTGTGTCATCATTAGAGCTTGTGAATCCGGCCAATCGTGGAACACCTGTGTCGTCATCAGAGCTCGTAGATCTGGCCAATCGTGGAACAGCTGTGTCGTCATCAGAGCTCGTAGATCTGGCCAATCGTGGAACACCTGTGTCGTCATCAGAGCTTGTGAGTTCTCCGGCTACTCTCGATCGCTCTCGCTGTACATTGATGGCATACGTCACAGTCACATGGCGTCGGCGCTGTATCAAGTCAGACAAAATTTCTAACCAGCATGCACTGCTTCAAATCAGCCGCCGATCGGTCTGCGCAGCGCTGCATGAAGTCCAACAAGACTAATGGCTCTGTTCAGAATGAAACAGTATGCAACAATAAACCAGTCTGATTTTAGCATCATTGACATATTATAGCTTTTGTCATTAGATTTTACTTTTATGTTAAGCATTAGTCATTTTGTCTGTCATTTTTATATATTTTTTTACAAATATGTCTATAGTTTTATTAAGCTATATTTTAGTACTTGAACTTAAACTAAACTATGATTGACATCTCTTCTCTGAAATAAACATTCTTTTTTACAACAATTATTTAGCATTTTATTTTAATTATTTTTATCTATTTTATTTAGGTATATTTAAAGCTCTTAATATTTGGCAGCCAGATTAAATAATGTTAAAGGTTTTGTTGTAAATATCACTTCATCACATTTGCAATGGAAAGTCACGACTCACTCATAGAAGAAAACTAAAGTTCTGTGTGGAATCTTCCATTAGTTGTTTCATATAGAGAACCTTTGAGCGATTTTGTTAATTAATAAATTTAGTTTGAATTCATTTCTAATTTTGTTTCAATAAAATGTTATGAATTTAGCTCATTAACATACAATAAAAATAAATAAATAACCTGTTAAACATGAACGTGTTCTAGGGTTCTATATATTAATCTATAAGACCCATTCAATCTTTTTGATACTTTTTTTAAAATTGTCAGTGCACAGTGTGCATGCAGAAACACATGCACTTCAGTCCCATAAGCGCTGCTGCTGTGTTGGGTTCTGCTTTTAGCTTCAGTCAGTGTTTCGTGTGGTTTGGGTTCACTTTCGTCTCTGTAAACACTGGATCTGATGAGGGGAGTGATCATGGCAGTCTCAGACAGAAAACAGCTCTGACGCACAAATGAATTGTAGTGCTGTTGTTTCTTAAAATCTATCATTGTGCCATTAAAGTTTTTGATTAACGGGGATGTTTTGCAGGAACTTTATCTGTGGTAGGAAAGTAGAGTTGACGTTGAAGCTGGTTCTCGATCCCACAGCACACAGAGGAACAGCCTGTAATTACTCTGAGATGATGATATGTGTTCCTGCTACAGCCCCCTCATACCTTAAACTTAGAAAAATGCTGGGTTTCCAGAAAACTTGGTTTTAAAATCCTAATTGTGGGTTTTAGGTTATGTCGATTTTTTTCTTCTTCTCTTTGTTTGATGTTAAAATAATTCTTCCTTTGCCACTCTTATGTGAAGACGCAGTAATAAATAAGCCATTTGTAGGTGAAAAAAGGAAAGTGCAGCATAAGTTTGTCATACAGGCTACATAAAATGAGAACATCATTATAATTGTGTGCTTGGGGTCGGGTCTTTTTTGGGGGCACACTTGTTTTTTAACCAACAATTATATATATATATATATATATATATATATATATATAGCATTCAAATATAAAGGGATATCGGTATCGGCCAAAATTATTAATATTGTTGCATCCCTAATATAATGTGTGGACGATTATTCCAGAATTGGGGATTTTAGTAGTGTCTGAGCTACAGACCGTAGCGGTGTAGTTCGCGAGACCGGTCTTGGACTTGAAACTGTTCTTGAGCCAATTTTTTGAAGGTCTTGTCTCGATCTCAGACTAAGAGGACTCTGGATTTTATTTCAAGACCACAACTGCGGGAATATCACTAAATTGCCAGTGCATTGCCTGATTTATTTAACATCAATAATGTCATTGGATGTAAGACTTCC
This sequence comes from Semotilus atromaculatus, assembly GCA_031834385.1. NCBI lineage: Eukaryota > Metazoa > Chordata > Actinopteri > Cypriniformes > Leuciscidae > Semotilus > Semotilus atromaculatus. The sequence continues at coordinate 191,118 of JAULUF010000145.1, read as the reverse complement.
TGCATAAAATACAATCAATGTGCACATTTTTTAATGTTTTTGAATGCGGAATAATTGAATGCGGAATAATGTCAATGATACCAACATTAATACAAATGCACCCAAAAATGTAAGATATGATTGCAAAAAAAGTACTTGTATCTTGATTTTTCTTGGTTTTGATTCGGTCTCATCCTGCCTGGGTCTTATTCTTCTAATGTTGGTCTTAACATAATTTGGTCTTGGTTTAGGTGATCTTGACTACAACACTAACAGACAGAGAACATTTGACTTGAAATCTCAGACTTAAAAGGCTTAAAAACAAACTGTTGCACCTTGAACTGAACAGAAGCCAATGGAGAAAAGCCAGGGCTTGTGTAATATTATGCTCATTGTTGTAGTCTGGCAGAAGAGTGGCAGCTGCGTTCTGGAAGAGTTTCAGGCAGGGCAGATGGTCTTGAGAGAGCTACAGTGGTGAAGGACAAGGAAAGAGCACGTATATTATACTATTTATACATGAGATGCATTAATCAAAATGGAAGATGATCAATTGCAGATCTCATTGGTTGACTTGACTTAGTCGGGCCAGATATAATCATCATTAAGCAGATTTCTCCCCAACCAATATTTAACCTCTTCCATGCTGTAGTAGTGTAGAGTAGATGATTACTCTGTACGTTTACCTGGTTTGAGTGGTTTACATCTGTGAGTCATTAGCATGGAGTTGATTTAATTAAAAATTTATTTTTGTTAAAGCTACATAATGCCTGGTTCAGATTACACAATTTTTTTGTCTGTTAGTCACTGTGTCAGATTACGCGATTTTGACTCCTAAAATTTTGGCGTGTCATGGACAAGAAACATGTCAGACTACACGTTACTTCCTGACCAGTCATCGTGTGCCGTCTTTGACGCGCGTGATGTCATCAAGAAGGCGAAACTAGTAGCGAGTGATTTCCGGAAACGAACGTAAACAAACAATGGATGAAGCGGTGAGTGTTGTATTGGCTGTCCTGTGTTCAGAAAAACGTAAAAAAAGAAAGAAACCCCGACAATAGACACGTTCCTGGATTGCTCGAAGAGGACAGTATGGGCTGTCAATCCTCCAAAGAGAACTTGAGGTAAAATATTGTTTTCTTATATATTTTTTACTTTTAGCCAATAGTACAAGTAAAATAATGTTGCTAGCTTGCCACAACGATAACATATTACAAAAACAGACTGTTAAAACCTCATACGTGTGACGGAACCCGTCGTGGACGACCGTTAAAAAAATGAAACATGCTAGTCTTTTTGTCGTGATGCCGTGAAGCATCGCAGACGCGACGTAGGTTGTCGCCCACTATGACACACTACACGAGATGATACGATCGAATCTTGCGTCCCGGCGCCCGTTGTCGAACGGATTGTGCCAAAATCGAGGCTAAAATCGTGTAATCTGAACCAGGCATAAGTGATTTTCTCTTTGTATTTTGTTATTTGAATTACATTAATGACACAGACAGCAGCAGGTTTATTAGGCTGCCGTCACTTTAAGACCGAATGTCACTGATTGTTTACGTTCACTTAAGACATAAGCGACTGTGTTTACCAGGATACTCATCGAGACGGACATTTTGACATAATGTATGTGTGCATACAAGCACAAATAGACGGGAAAAGGGGCTTTCGCACCGGGCTTTCTGTATGTTTATTGTGGAGTAAACTGTGTGCGTTTACATAGCTTTTTAAAAATGGCGGGTGCATGTGTTCGACCAATCAACGTATACTTATCTCACTGATAGTTCCTATTGTGCTGGGTTATACCCTACTCTGAAGTAGGAGCTCATTTAGGTCCACCAAAAGGCGTTCCTAGTACAAAATTTTTTCCCAGTTCCTGTGGTGCCAACACGGCAAAAAGTGGTTCTGTCAGGACCACCATCGTCAAATACGATTGGCAATTAGAATACAGTTTGGATTGGCGGTATTGTTCTGTTCTGCCTAGCATGAATAAGAGCAGCTACAACCCTCCTCAGGTTAAACAGAACAGAACCAACAGGAATGTATGCAGATATCATTAATTCAAGATTTTAAAGTACAACATAATTCGAGAATGTATTCTGATTGAAGGGGAATCAGACTGCCGGATCCTGACTGAGACAGGAGGAGCTGGGGAGGGAGGAGGGTAATCCGCTCCTGAGATAATCCGATATCGATGCTAAAACGATATATCGTGCAGCCCTAGCAAACATAACATGCATGCAGTGAAAATATGATACTGTAGGACCCAGAACGGAGCCCTGTGGGACACCACAGTTTAAAGCTGCTGGAGAGAAAGACATGTTTTCAAAACCTACAGAAAAGGTTCTGTACTTCTTCAGATAGGATTTGGTTACCTTAAGCAAAGCAGACCCTGTGCTATAGAAGTTTCTAACTTACCCAATAAACATGAATCAAAAAGTTGTGACTGGGACATTGTGGTTTCATTTCTTTGTGTGGCTGAGGTCTATTTGTAGTTCTCAAATTATGGTAATGCTCTTGTCTTTCTTTTAACCACAAGCCATAGAGAACAATTACAGAGATTCATTTCCAAAACACACACTGACCTTCTACAAAGAATGTTAAAAATGTGAGATGAGTGGCATTTGTTTTAGTTTGTGTAGATTGCGTACAGAGTGAACCGGCTTCTGCTGAATTTGTTTTGCTCCAAACTGTCTCATATGGTCAATGTTTTGCTCCAAAGGAAATCGAGATTTGTCCAAATTCAAAGTCCAAACCTCCGCCAAGCACCAGCGCAGCAGATGCACTCTCACTGAACTCCTTCCTTCTTGCTATGGGCACAATCACCAGCATTTATAGATGTCGCTTTGTTGCATTTTTTCATCTTTATTGCCATTGGCTTTTGGCTTGCTTAGTTGGAGACATTTAATTTAATATTCAACAATATTATTTATCTGCCTGCATTAACACCATTATATGAGAACTGAACTGAACAATGACATCAAGGTTTTTTCCAGAGCGGCTATATACAGTGAAGAAAATAAGTATTTGAACACCCTGCTATTTTGCAAGTTCTCCCACTTAGAAATCATGGAGGGGTCTGAAATGGTCATCGTAGGTGCATGTCCACTGTGAGAGACATAATCGGGAAAAAAAATCCAGAAATCACAATGTATGATTTTTTTAATTATTTATTTGTAAGATACAGCTGTAAATAAGTATTTGAACACCTGAGAAAATCAATGTTAATATTTGGTACTGTAGCCTTTGTTTGCAATTACAGAGGTCAAACGTTTCCTGTAGTTTTTCACCAGGTTTGCACACACTGCAGGAGGGATTTTGGCCCACTCCTCCACACAGATCTTCTCTAGATCAGTCAGGTTTCTGGGCTGTCGCTGAGAAACACGGAGTTTGAGCTCCCTCCAAAGATTCTCTATTGGGTTTAGGTCTGGAGACTGGCTAGGCCACGCCAGAACCTTGATATGCTTCTTACAGAGCCACTCCTTGGTTATCCTGGCTGTGTGCTTCGGGTCATTGTCATGTTGGAAGACCCAGCCTCGACCCATCTTCAATGCTCTAACTGAGGGAAGGAGGTTGTTCCCCAAAATCTCGCAATACATGGCCCCGGTCATCCTCTCCTTAATACAGTGCAGTCGCCCTGTCCCATGTGCAGAAAAACACCCCCAAAGCATGATGCTACCACCCCCATGCTTCACAGTAGGGATGGTGTTCTTGGGATGGTACTCATCATTCTTCTTCCTCCAAACACGGTTAGTGGAAATATGACCAAAAAGTTCTATTTTGGTCTCATCTGACCACATGACTTTCTCCCATGACTCCTCTGGATCATCCAAATGGTCATTGGCAAACTTAAGACGGGCCTTGACATGTGCTGGTTTAATAGGGGAACCTTCTGTGCCATGCATGATTTCAAACCATGACGTCTTAGTGTATTACCAACAGTAACCTTGGAAACGGTGGTCCCAGCTCTTTTCAGGTCATTGACCAGCTCCTCCCGTGTAGTTCTGGGCTGATTTCTCACCTTTCTTAGGATCATTGAGACCCCACGAGGTGAGATCTTGCATGGAGCCCCAGTCCGAGGGAGATTGACAGTCATGTTTAGCTTCTTCAATTTTCTAATGATTGCTCCAACAGTGGACCTTTTTTCACCAAGCTGCTTGGCAATTTCCCCGTAGCCCTTTTCCAGCCTTGTGGAGGTGTACAATTTAGTCTCTAGTGTCTTTTTGGACAGCTCTTTGGTCTTGGCCATGTTAGTAGTTGGATTCTTACTGATTGTATGGGGTGGACAGGGGTCTTTATGCAGCTAACAACCTCAAACAGGGTGGACATTTAAAGACATTAGACATTAGAGTGGAGGTGGACATTTTAAAGACAGACTAACAGGTCTTTGAGGGTCAGAATTCTAGCTGATAGACAGGTGTTCAAATACTTATTTGCAGCTGTATCTTACAAATAAATAGTTAAAAAATCATACATTGTGATTTCTGGATTTTTTTTTTTAGATTATGTCTCTCACAGTGGACATGCACATACGATGACAATTTCAGACCCCTCCATGATTTCTAAGGGGGAGAACTTGCAAAATAGCAGGGTGTTCAAATACTTATTTTCTTCACTGTATATTTAAATTAACTAAATAACTTTTTTATAACAAAAATGAAACATCACTGAACTTACTTAACCTGGACTATGACGCTATTTTCTTCAGGAAACAAACTTTGTTGCATTATTTTCCTGTTATCTCTGTAAAGCTGCTTTGAAATAATCTGTATTGTAAAAAGCAGTATATAAATAAATGTTACTTGACTTGACTTGATAGTGTCGCCATTATACTAAATTGAATTACTCATTTCATGTGCATTCATAAGTAATGCACAACTTTGTAAAAGGATATTATATTACAGTTTCCTGAACACGAGTTGGCATTAACATTGCAGAATGCAGTGTGTGATTGAATGGATTGCATCTGTGTATTGTTGGGAGTTTACGCTCCATTGGATGAATGGTATTCCAGCAAAACACTTCCTTGTACAGGAGCTTATTGTTTTGTCACATCCTCACTTGAAATGGTGTGTTTTTTAGCACTGATTGATTAATTGATTACAGCTTTGTGATTGCAGGAGACTAAATTCCAGTATGACAAACAGTCTATGGCTAAAGAATGAATCTCAGAGCGTTGGTCATGTGCATCTAATTACCATCATGCGTGTGAAATACCCTTTACAATAAGAGCAGGGCTGCAATTAAACATGTCTGCGTGCCAAAGCCTGTATTTGTGCAATGTTGTGTGAACAGAGAGAAACAGTTTATACTTCTTTTCTATTGATTCTCTTTGTCTCTCAGTGTCAGACGGCACACCCACAAACCACCCACAATCCCTTCACTGACTGCCTCATACATATTGCAAATGAATATGACATGGATTATACCACAATAATGGGCCAATGTGAAGGCATTGTGTAAGGTAGATGATGATACATTCAACTGGGGGAGTGGTTTGACAACCATAGGTCATTGGCATCAATATGATGAAAAGAAAAGTTGTGTTTACGGGAAAACTGAGGCCAAAGGACACACATGAAGTGAAAATAAAAAGGACCTAGAACTGAGCCCTGCGGGACACCATAGTTTAAAGTCGCTTGAGAGGAAGACAAACTCCCATTACAGATGGAAAAGTTTGTCCTACAAATAGGACTACAAATAGGAAGCAAAGCAGACCCTATGTTATGGCAGTTTCTAACTTATACAAAATATCATCTAGCAAGCATGAATCAAATTTGTAACGAGAACATTGAATGAATCTCAGATATTCATTCATTACCCTTAGAATTTAAAATTAGAATTGTACAATTTATCTTTGTTTTTCTGTGTTATATTTGTGATTAAACAGATATGTATTAGTTCTAGAAGCAAGGAATTGTAAATTAGAAAGTATACTGCAATTGTTTATTGTATTTTATTTCTCTCTGTTTTGAAACTTCTGTGCAGTGATTTACATTGAATTATGATCTATGTTACCATTTCAGATAAATCCCCTTCTTTACAGCACATAAAAGCAAAAAAATATGTTTGGTCTCTGCACAAGTCAGTAATATATTTGGAGTATTAATGTCCAAGCGAGTGGCTCTCAGCCAAAGTAAGTAACAGAAGCTAAGCTACACACAACGAGTCTTTGAGAGTATTTGTGTGTGAAACCATAATCACGTGTGACTGAAGAGTGTTCGAGACCCTCCTGTGCCGTTCACCACAGCCTCATTACACCAATCCTTCGAGTCTTTACCCTGCAGAGAGGAGGACAGTGGGATAGAAATAAATTACAATTTGTTCTCATGTTCTGATTCTCTTCTCGCCGGGTGACCGATACTTGCACGTCTGAATAAAAGACCTGAAAGAGCTACAGTATCTTTTTTATACATTTAGATCTCTTACCCCAAACTTAGTATAAGTTTGCTCAAAAATATAAACTGTTTTCAACACTGATAATAATCATAAATGTTTCGTGAGCATCAGATCATCTAGAGTGATTTCTGAAGGATCATGTGACACTGAAGAGTAATGATGCTGGATCACAGGAATAAATTACACTTTACTATATATTCACACAGAAAACAGCTATTAATATTTTTTCACAAATTTAAATGTATTTTTGGTTCCTTGGTGAGCAGAAGATACTTATTTCAAAACATTAAAACATCTTAATGATTCCAAACTTCCATAATTTTGACTTCTTTGGAAAAATGAATCAGCCTATGATGTAATAATTTAGATTTTAATTGATAGACAGTCCTAATTTAAATGAGTTTCATCTTCCTCGTCTTCCTCAGCTCATCATCCTCGAGGACTACGCCGACCCGTTTGACGCAGCGGATCAGGCCGGCGGATCCCAGGCGGTCTCGGAAAAGCCCACGGAGAACGACGGGTACATGGAGCCGTACGAAGCCCAGAAGATGATGGCTGGTAAGATAATGGTGTTTTCATGCAGTGGTTTTATGCATGTATTGCGCGGCTTGATTGTGAACTCTAAAGAGGCTTCTGGGAGAATTTAACGAAGCATGATAATGCATCTGGGCCTGATTAAAGTGTGTGCACTAGACTCATGGCACTTGGTAATCCATCTCAGGTCACACTCTTGCTGTTGAACAAGGCTTCCATTTTAGTTGGAAATGTGCTGTCTAATTTCCTCTTTTTGTGTTAATGCTGTAAAACAGAAAACCAACAATCAGTTATATCATGCAGATTGCGATGTGTTGCTTTATTTGTTGTGGAACAGCTGCTCGTGCTGATGAACATCCTGCCGCCCTGTCCTCTCTCATCGCAGATGTAGTTTTCAATATTTATTCATCCATAGCTAAATTAAATGTGTCTTATGTTATTTTTTCTGTTACAATGAGCCCCAATAACGTATATTATTATTAACAATTATTAATTTACTACCACATTATTATTTTCAATAAATTATATATTTTTGATAATAATATATGGTGTAATAATACATGTAACAATACATTAGTGACCGTAATATATTCCAAACCAATGTGTGTTCACATTGGCAGCTCTTTTCAAAAGACCAAAATATGCACAGAATGTGTTTAAGATCGCTTTCTGACATGCATTTAGCTTCGTTAGCTCTTATCCATCTCTGTCAGTCAGGCTGGTTCAGCTCATCATGTTTCTGAGTAAAAACAAGGAGCCTGCATCGTCTTCTTTATCGTTCTCTCAGTGTGACTCGAACACACACTCAAACACACACACTCAAACACACACACTCGAACACACACTCGAACACACACTCGAACACACACTCGAACACACACTCGAACACACACACTCATCTCGTCTTCTCTATCGTTCTCTCAGTGTGACTCGAACACACACTCAAACACACACACTCAAACACACACACTCGAACACACACTCGAACACACACTCGAACACACACTCGAACACACACTCATCTCGTCTTCTCTATCGTTCTCTCAGTGTGACTCGAACACACACTCGAACACACACTCGAACACACACTCGAACACACACTCATCTCGTCTTCTCTATCGTTCTCTCAGTGTGACTCGAACACACACTCGAACACACACTCGAACACACACTCATCTCGTCTTCTCTATCGTTCTCTCAGTGTGACTCGAACACACACTCAAACACACACTCAAACACACACTCAAACACACACTCGAACACACACTCGAACACACACTCGAACACACACTCGAACACACACTCATCTCGTCTTCTCTATCGTTCTCTCAGTGTGACTCGAACACACACTCGAACACACACTCAAACACACACTCGAACACACACACTCATCTCGTCTTCTCTATCGTTCTCTCAGTGTGACTCGAACACACACTCGAACACACACTCGAACACACACTCGAACACACACTCGAACACACACACTCATCTCGTCTTCTCTATCGTTCTCTCAGTGTAACTCGAACACACACTCGAACACACACTCGAACACACACTCGAACACACACTCATCTCGTCTTCTCTATCATTCTCTCAGTGTGACTCGAACACACACTCGAACACACACTCGAACACACACTCGAACACACACTCGAACACACACTCGAACACACACACTCATCTCGTCTTCTCTATCGTTCTCTCAG
>JAULUF010000145.1:155000-177500 GCA_031834385.1 Semotilus atromaculatus | reverse complement strand
GGATTTCTTATACATTATGTATCGAGTCTTCATAGTAAGTGATCATCAGTCAGCGCAGGACTAGTTTCTGCATGAGCATGAAGAGACAGATATGAGGATCCTGAAGTACAGTAAGTAGATATGAGGATCCTGAACTACAGTAAGCAGATATGAGGATCCTGAAGTACAGTAGATATGAGGATCCTGAAGTACAGTAAGCAGATATGAGGATCCTGAACTACAGTAAGCAGATATGAAGATCCTGAAGTACAGTAAGCAGATATGAAGATCCTGAAGTACAGTAAGCAGATATGAGGATCCTGAAGTACAGTAAGCAGATATGATGATCCTGAAGTACAGTAAGCAGATATGATGATCCTGAAGTACAGTAAGCAGAAATGAGGATCCTGAAGTACAGTAAGCAGATATGAGGATCCTGAAGTACAGTAAGCAGATATGATGATCCTGAAGTACAGTAAGCAGATATGATGATCCTGAAGTACAGTAAGCAGAAATGAGGATCCTGAAGTACAGTAAGCAGATATGAGGATCCTGAAGTACAGTAAGCAGATATGAGGATCCTGAACTACAGTAAGCAGATATGAAGATCCTGAAGTACAGTAAGCAGATATGAAGATCCTGAAGTACAGTAAGCAGATATGATGATCCTGAAGTACAGTAAGCAGATATGAGGATCCTGCAGTACAGTAAGCAGATATGAGGATCCTGAAGTACAGTAAGCAGATATGATGATCAGCAGATATGAGGATCCTGAAGTACAGTAAGCATGGCGTCTGTGTGAGCAGTGTCTGATGGGCGTCAGTGTCAGTTCTGTTAGAGACTAATGACTCTATTAATATCGGTCATGTTGCTCTACAGTGAAGTCTTCTCAGCTTCCAGGCCCTTTTTAAAGAACATAATTTAATTTCCTTCCTTCCTGTCCTCCTCCTTTCCCCCGTTTCCTTCCTCCTCGTGCTCTTCTGAAATGGGTGAAAGTTTAGGGTCAGAATCGGGGAAGAGTCAGGGAAGACGCTTTCCAGGCAAATTACCCAGTTTATTGTGTTCCCCCTGTCTAATGTTAGAGATTAATCTCACGTTGAGTCTTTGAGTACGGCGAATATAAGATCCGTTCAGTTCTTAAGATTAAGAACAAGCTTTAGAACCAAGTGTTAGAGACTACATGAAGTTTGGCAAGTCATTTCTACCCTTTTCAAATCTGATATTCCTTTGAGTAGCTCACTAGTCACTACATGTAAAGCTACTGTATTTGTGGGGACTGTATCTTTTTAAGATGAGCATTTCTTTTTGATTGATCTGTCTCAAAAGCAATAAAGGTCTCAATTAGTGTGACATTAAATTTAAACACAAAATTGTGACATACAGACAAAAACACCATATTTTCTATGACTGACTTGAAAACATTTAGAAGCAGTTTCTGTCTCACACTTCTGGGAAATAGTGGATTGTGTTTGTACTCAATGTTTGAGCATCCAAATGAATCATTACAGTAAAGTGAATCATACTTTCCAGGTCTGTGTAACACTAATCTGCTGAACAAATACACTCTGGTGTAAGGTGTTAACGAGTCTCTGACCCTTTTTTTTGTGGCATTTTGGGCTCTTGCCAGTTCATCAGACTGGGTGAGTTAAACCAGAGAAAGATCTAAGCTGGTTTTTAGCAGCCCATTTTTGTAATTGTTAAAAAAATCATTTTCCACCCTCTTGGTTATGTGAACATTAGGGGAACCTTCTTTAAATGTTGCCACATTTTATTGTAAATGTTGCTACTTGTTTCATAACGTTCAGAGAACATTCAAAAGTAACGTTCCCGCAATGTTTGCAGAATGATGAAATGGAATGTTCCCTTAATGTTCACATAACCAAGAAAAAATGTTTTGTACATTCAGAGAACACTTTTTAAAGTGATAAAGAAGTATAATATTTTGTAACATTATAAATGTCTTTACTGTCACTTTTTATCAATTTAATGCGTCTTAAAATCTAAATTAAATAAAAATGTTCATAAAAGACAATATTACTGATCCCAACATTTTGAGTGAATTAATAAGAAGGTTTGATGTGAATCAATGTGATCTCAGACTTTTGGACTCTATAGACCCTTTTTGCGCTGACGTCACAGTTACGTGTCAGCGCTAGTGGAGGCGGCCAATACACACCAGCACTGACTCCACTACAGGAGGAGATTAAGCTATTATGATTATTTGTGAATCAACTATAATTGTAGGCTATACATTGTTGTGATTGATTTTGACTAGACTTTTTAAAGAACTTGGTAAGAAAGAATAATCAAATACATGAAGTCAAAAAATGTGGAATTTTTATTTCTTGAAAATATTCACATCATTAAAATTGCACTGTAATGTCACTCTTCACACGGTGGTCTTCTTGGCGCTGGCTAGGCAGAACTTCGGGTCGTACAACACAAGTCGTGTACCATTCAGCACATAGATATAGGCAACTAAAGATTTATACTCCTCAGTTTCTCTTTACGCTCGGTTCCTCTATCAGGTGTAGATGTCCGGCCACTCAAGCGGAGCTAATCCTGTCAGATCCTCCATCACTGAGTGAGTGTGTAAGTTACAGGTCCGCCAATCTGGTTCCGTCCATTAAAATTAACTTTAGCAAATAACAATCGCGGTCCTGGACACTGAGTGACCTTACACATCAAGATAAAATCGGATTTTCTCCAGTCATTGTTAAAAAACAAGCTAACAAAACTTGCTAACTAGCGTTAGTGAAGCGGCCAGAGGGATAATTCTGCCTCCACCTAAGCTTCGTCTAAGCTCCACCTAAGCTCCGGCTAAGCTCTGCCTAAGCTCCGGCTAAGCTCCGCCTAAGCTCCACCTAAGCTCCGTCTAAGCTCCACCTCAGCTCCACCTAAGCTCCGCCTAAACTCCGCCTAACCTCCATCTAAGCTCCACCTGAGTTCCGGCTAAGCTCCACCTAAGCTCCACCTTAGCTCTGTCTAAGCTCCACCTAAGCTCCGCTTAAGCTCTGCCTAAGCTCTGTCTAAGCTTCGCCGAACCTCTGCCTAAGCTCTGCCTAAGCTCCGCCTAAGCTCCTCCTAAGCTCCACCTAAGCTCCGACTAAGCTTCACCAAAGCACTGCCTAAGCTCCACCTAAGATCTGCCTAAGCTCCACCTTTAAGCTCCACCTTAGCTCCACCTAAGCTCCACCTAAGCTCCACCTAAGCACTGCCTAAGCTCCACCTAAGCTCAACCTAAGCACTGCCTAAGCTTCACCTAAGCTCCACCTATGCTCAACCTAAGCACTGCCTAAGCTCCACCTAAGCTCAACCTAAGCACTGCCTAAGCTCCGCCTAAGCTCCACCTTTAAGCTCCACCTTAGCTCCACCTAAGCTCCACCTAAGCTCCACCTAAGCTCAACCTAAGCACCGCCTAAGCTCCACCTAAGCTCCACCTAAGCACTGCCTAAGCTTCACCTAAGCTCCACCTATGCTCAACCTAAGCACTGCCTAAGCTCCACCTAAGCTCCACCTAAGCTCAACCTAAGCTCCACCTAAGCTCAACCTAAGCACTGCCTAAGCTCCGCCTAAGCTCAACCTAAGCTCCACCTGAGCTCCACCTAAGCTCCGCCCAAGCTCCACCTGAGCTCCACCTAAGCTCCGCCCAAGCTCCACCTAAGCTCCACCTGAGCTCCACCTAAGCACTGCCTAAGCTCCACCTGAGCTCCACCTGAGCTCCGCCTAAGCACTGCCTAAGCTCCACCTAAGCTCAACCTAAGCACTGCCTAAGTTCCGCCTAAGCTCCGCCTAAGCTCCGCCTAAGCTCCGCCTAAGCTCCGCCTAAGCTCCACCTGAGCTCCACCTAAGCTCCACCTAAGCTCCACCTAAGCACTGCCTAAACACTGCCTCAGCTCCACCTAAGCTCCACCTGAGCTCCACCTAAGCTCCAACTAAGCTCCACCTAAGCTCCGCCTAAGCTCCACATAAGCTCCACCTGAGCTCCACATAAGCTCCACCTGAGCTCCGCCTATGCTCCGCCCACAAAAAACATCACCATGTTTACTAACTGAAAAAGGGTCTAATGCTGTGACACTTGTCGCCATAATGTGTTTGGGTAAAAACGTATGTGTGTGCAGAGAGAACAGAATGTGTGTTGTGTGTAATGCTCAGACACACACACACACACACACACACACATTCACACATACACACATACACACAGAGAACGCTCAGTCTGTCACACACACAATCTCTGTGGTGATATTCTCTTCAAACGCTCAGTTGTGACTCAGATCTTCACGGATGCTGTGATGATCTTTACTCTTTATGGCCTGTCGTCATTTTCAACGTTTCTCTGCTGTTTTTCTCCCCCACGCACACACACACACACATTTACTCCTGGCATTTATTCAGCGCTGACCTTCACTGTGTCTCGAGACTCCCAGGAAAATGAAGCAGTTTTTCCCTCTGAACGGTTTAGACGAGCTGGATGTTTGTTCACCTGTATCAGGTTTCATGAACTCACCTCAGTGTGTGTGTGTGTGTGTGTGTGTGTGTGTGTGTTTCTCATGAACTCACCTCAGTGTGTGTGTGTGTGTGTGTGTGTGTATGTGTGTGTCTCATGAACTCACCTCAGTGTGTGTGTGTGTGTGTGTGTGTGTGTGTCTCATGAACTCACCTCAGTGTGTGTGTGTGTGTGTGTGTGTGTGTGTCTCATGTAGGGCTTCACTTGCTCATTAGTTCCTCCTTTTATCTCTTAATATATTTATTCCTTCCCTCCCTCCTTTCTAAAATGACCTGTTCTGCATCTTCTGCTGGGAACTGGCGTTCTGCTGATATTACGAAGAGCCCTGTGATTTCTGTGATGTGGAAAACACAATTTTGTCATAAAAATGGAATTTACTGTATAACACAATCAGGAAATGTTTTAAAAATAAATCAAGGGCCGCACACTTAATGGAATGGCAATAAGGATGAGTGTGTGTGAATATCAAACTCACGGCTCTTCACTGGAACACGCCAAAATTTTAAAATCTTGAAATGTACTTGGTATCCTTCTATATATTAGATATAGAATATATTCTATATATATAGTTTTTTTTTACTAACTCTATATTGAGGTTTTTTTTATGTCATTTTATTAATTTATTTATCAAGATATAATATATATATCAATCAGCATATACAGTTTGAAAGTACCTGGGCTTTTTGTTTTGTGTTCTTTTGGCATTTGTTTGTTTTTGTTTTGTGCTTTTTATATTGTTGTGTTGTTTTATTTTTGGCTCTTTGACACATGAGCTGAAATCTTCATCAGAAAGACACATCTGTGACATCATCGGAGTATTGTGTAAGTGAGTTGTGAGAATTGTGTAAGTGATTGGTTGAGTCAGTGGAGGTTTGTAGAGAACTAACGGCTCCGTCAACATGTTCCTGTGACTGGGAGACACAGCCGGCCTTAAGTATTGATGCTGTGATTAATGTAATATGTGGCGTATATGTGTAATGGGATGAGTGCGGCGCGGTCCGGCTGTCGGGGTGATGGGGGGGCGTCCCACTGCAGAGCGGCGGTGTAATTGGCTGAGCTCATTGATTTTCAGGTTTATGTGATTTACGGGACTGGTCTGGAGTCTCCATTAGATCCTGTGGGAGGGATCGGATCTGGACATGTCACTGTCGTTGTTAGTGGTTCTGGAGAACATCACTCCCTCACGCCTCGATATCACGAAACTGCCGGAACTCACGGTTACCATATTATTGCGATACTCCAAGACATATGGGGAATGGTTAAAAATGTTCTGTTGATTAAACTGCTAAATTTGATATTACATTTTGTGTGTAAATGAATATTCTTGGACTCAGTGCTGATAACCCAAAGCACAGGACAATAGAGACACCAGAATAACAATATTCATTTTTATTCATTCAATATTCAAAACAATATTTTTTTTTTGCGAACATATTTTTATTAAAGGGGTCATGACATGGCTTTTGATTTTTGTTTTATTATGTTCCCTTAGGTGCAGTTATAGTATTACTATAGTTTTTTGGACAAAAACCTTTTAAAATGTAGTGATTTATTAACTTTTCCCACCCTGTTTCTCCTCCTCTGGTTCAAACAGTTCAAATTTCTTCTGATCTGTCGTGGGGCGCACACATTAAGTACATGATTTCGAAAGTGCGTCCTAGAATCCACTATCTCTGTGCTGCTAAAAACGCGGGCCTCCCATGTGATGTTTTAATGAAAATATATTTGACATTTATACGGCCAGTTCTTGAGTACGCTAGTCCAGTATGGGGTGGACTACCAAAAGGTCTCTCTGATGAGTCAGAAAGGGTCCAAAAACGTTGCTGCCGGATAATAAGTGTTCCAACTTCTTCTCTCCCATCACTGAGTAAGAGGCGCGACGAGGCCACTATACGTACTTTTACAAAACTACTCAAGGACAGTTCATCGCCACTGCATTGTTTCCTGTCTGTGACTCCAACACCTACTTACCTACTACGGCAGCGTAGGGATATTATTGTACCCAGGAGTAAATCAAAAAGACATGAACTTTCTTTTATTCCACGTGCTCTTAAACTGTTTTATAAATAACTTGCAGGTTCTGCTTGTATGAAGCCTGATGTATTTCAGGTTCTTGTATATATCTGTTTTACTCCTCCTGTTCGTTTTCTTCTATTTTTCTTCTTATTTTTAATTTTTTAATTAGGTATATACGGTTGTCTGAGCATGTGTTCTGTTTGATACATTTCAGGGTTTTGTTCTTCAATATCCTGCCTTGTCAAACTCTTAAATAAACTAAACTAACAGTCTGTTTTGGGGGTGTTTCCCCTTTAAGAGTTCAGTGTTAACACCCACTGTTATGATTGGCTAACGTCAGTGCTTATGCATAAAAAGTAGTTTTAAGATGAAATGCATTACTTACAGTTTGCGGCATCGTTGTTGGGCCCGGTCATATGCAAACGACTGGTACGTCACTTCATACCAGTGATCCAGAACGAGCTGTATTTAGAGCTTGATTAAATAAATGCTTCGTTTATAATGGGGAGGACGTCTTAAGCTATGAAACTTGCAGGAAGTTTTAATGTTACAAAGACCTCTTATATACCAAAAGATCAAGGCAAATTTGGTTTCTCATGTCATGACCCCTTTAAATTTAAACACATTTAACACAAGAACATAACATACACTTTAATACAAACATAACTTTCTCACATCCCTCCACCTCCACATTAACCCAGCAATCAAAAACCTTACACATACAGTGCTTTATATCACACACTCCTGTTAGGCATTACACATATACTGCACCTTCACACACATCCATAGCATCTTCAATATCTCCAGAATCTCAAGAACATGTCCCGAATGTAGGACAGTTTTTACTGGTAACATCAGACATTTGGCATTACAGTATCAGGACCCACACATATCCCCCATTACATTATTAGACATTATATTCAACATTATATATAGTAGTTTAATGTAGTACTGACACTAAAACTCTTAAAACTTTTTCTCACACAGTAATTTTTATTTTGGGTGAACTATTTTTATTTATTTGTTGTTTATTTGAATAGGGACAGATACAAAAAAAAAACATAGATTACATAAAGAACAATCCGATATTCCCGATACAGATTGTTGCATTTTTGTATTGCGATATATATTGTGACACTTCTACATCTTGTTTTGTATTGCGCTATATTGTTCTCTCAGTAACGGCGGATCTGGAGTGTGTCTGGGCCGGTTCCTCATGATGCAGAAAACATCCTCAGCTCTGAGAGCGGCTTAAAAATAGAAACTCTATTGATTTATTGTTCTGTTGAGATTGCTCTGGTTTTTATTTGTACTTATCTCCTACTCTCAGGCTGTGTGAGGCAAGAACACACATTCGAATACATTTATTGTCTGAGGACAGAATGACGGAGAGATTGCCTGGTGTCTGTTTGTTTCAGAGAATATTCAGATAGAGCTGGAGATCTGTGTTCGACTGAAGCTTTACATGTTTACTGTTCTAATGCCAAAACAAGGCTTTTTTCATTTTAGAGATATTTTGAAACTTAGAATTAACCCAAATTAGACCTAGACCACCTTATTAACTGACATGCTTTCAATAATTGCTTCTGCAGGTTAAATATTTATATTAAAAATACTTTCCATTTCAGCAACCCAGATGTGTGTGTGTCTCTGTGTGTGTGTATGTGTGGGTGTCTGTCTCTGTGTGTGTCTGTGTGTGTGTGTCTGTCTGTGTGTGTGTGTGTGTGTGTGTGTGTGTGTGTCTGTGTGTGTGTGTGTGTGTGCTTGTTTTTGTGATATATGAGGACACAAATGTGTATAATGACATGCATATTACACTGGTATTACAACGTACACGTGACTTATGAGGACATTGCATGAGTCCTCATATTTCAAATAGCTTAAAAAACGATAGGGGACAGGGGCAGTGTGTGTGTGTGTGTGTGTGTGTAAGGGGATAGATTATATAGTTTGTACAGTATAAAAACCATTACGCCTATGGAATGTCCTCATAAATCACAAAAACAAAGCTGTGTGTGTGTGTCTGTGTGTGTGTCTATGTGTGTGTCTGTGTATCTGTGTCTGTGTGTGTCTGTGTGTGTGTGTGTGTGTGTGTGCGTGCATGCATGTGTGTTGTGTAGAGTTCCATTACAGTCATACTGTACGTGTGTGTGTGTGTGTGTGCAAGTGTGTGTGTGCACATGTGTGTGCGTGCATGCATGTGTGTTGTGTAGACTTCCATTACAGTCATACGTGTGTGTGTGTGTGTGTGTGTGTGTGTGAAGCAGGTTAACCATCCTCTGACACACTTACACACTCTCTGTTGCTTCTTGAAATAAAGTTTCACGGAATGAAAGTCTCGTCTCAGCGTTCAAACATGTCTTCATTAAACCCGTAAACGGCTCCTTCTTACATAATTGAGAGTCACACAGGGGAAATGTAATTATATTACAGTAGATTTATCACCCGAGAGCCGTTTGTCACAGTATCAGTGCGGTGATGAATCTGCGCTGTCGGACTCCAAATATAATCAAGAGCATAAAATCGAAGTTGCGATCTCTTGATTTAAGAGAATTCATTTAGAGGCACATATCAATCAATCTCTGAAACATGCGACTCGTATTTATATTAAGTCTTAATAAAAACTGCTTCTCATAACTCCAGTGTGTGAGGAGAGCGTACAGTCACAGGTTTGCTCATACTGTAGCGTACACACAGTTTCCTGATGCGTTTCGGGTTTTAAACTTCTTTGTTTTCTGTTTGAACTGTATATCCGTTTCTTTAAATTTGTTGTGTAATGTTTTGCTTGAAAAGTGTGCTTGCGCTTCACTCCTCTTTTTAATAAATGCTTCTTGATTCAGTCTGATTCTAATAAAAAGGTCATCAATCAAAAACTGTGGCAACAGATAAATCATAAATCACAGTGAATCAGAAAGCAAGTGTTGCATAATATCTATTTAAGTGAAGCTATGGACATTAAGTTGAAAATGATCTAGGCCATTTTTATTTGATATATCAGAATATATATTTATTAAACTAAAAGTTTAAGATAAACAGGTGAGCATTTACACTTACACTCAATTCACATTTATTTGTGCGGTGCTTTTCACAACACATCGTTTCAAAGCAGCTCTACAGAACTGAACAGTTTTCACTCAAACATTGCTTGTACGTTTTACAAATAATTCAGTAACACATTGAATTAGATGTGACATTTTGATGTAGAAAGATTAAAATAGTTTTGTTGTTGTTTTGTTTAAAAAAACCCTGCATTTCTGATGAATAGATGTACGGCAAACACAACTGTATGGTGTGTGTATGGCCATATATTTGTATGTTGTGTGTGTATGTTTTTGATATGATGATTTTTGATATAGTATCTGATGTACACCTGATTGAAGTGTAATGTTTATATGAGAAAAAGTTAATAAAAATATTTAAATAGTATTTTCTGGTAAAACATACTCCAATAGTAACTTTGAATGTTTGTGTATGCGCTTCAGAGACTGGAGTTTGGGTCGTGTTGTAAGACCTCGGGTTTATAGACTCCATCAACACTTCCCAGGGGACTTCACATGGGCTCACTATGGGATGGCAGCGTCCCGCCCTGTTGCATTCTGGGAGCTCAGGTCTCGAGGTTTCCACAAGCATATGGTCTGTATTCCCGTGATGTCCACGAGAGGAGCAGGTTTGGCTGGAGAACACGCTTCTGCTGAGCTGGGTGGTGTTTCACGGCGAGGTCCACAATGGCAGAGCTTCTTCTGCGTGTCTCAGGCTGTTCTGGGAACAGCTGGTCCGCTCTGAACAGATTGAGTCTGTGTGTGAGACCGTCTCAACACACACACTTTTGGCCCGCTGTCGGACCAGCCCTCGATATACTGTAGCTACCGGTCAAAAGACTGGGATAGATACGATTTAAAAAAATTATCTTCTGCTCACAACAGTGAAATATTATTCTAATGTAAATCATCTGTTTTCTATGTGAATATATAGTAAAGTGTAATTTATTCCTGTGATCAAAGCTGAATGTTCATCATCATTACTCCAGTCTTCAGTGTCACATGATCCTTCAGAAATCAGGATAATATGAGGATCTGATGCTCAACATTTATGATTATTATCAGTGTTGAAAAAACAGTTGCTGCTTTACATTTATGTGGAAACTGTGAAACATTACAATTTAAATTCAGCTTTGCATCACAGGGATAAATTACATGTCAACACACAAATTACATTAAAACCGTTCCTCTATATTGTAATAATATTTCACTGTTTAAGTGTATTTTTCATCAAATAAATGCAGCCTTAATATTACAATAAATATTTTGATATTTATGTATTTACTTTTTAAATCAAGTGATCCAACATTCTGATCAAACATACACATTTGTATAGCAACAGATTCAGAATGATGCAAAACTGAAATTTTAATAATAATAATGAAAACAAATAGTATTATTAAATAATCAAGGCATGTTTTCCACACATTTGTGTAATAAACACGAGAAAGACTCATATTTCACCATTTGAACAATATAGACACCTTAAACGTTGGACATCAGTGTTCAGGTATATCCCCACTCTGTAAAACTGACATGAACATGAACACATGCACTGACGGAGTGGCACAACAGAATATGGTGTTTCCTCTGTTTTAGGAAATTGTCATTTAATTATCTGCCTTGTCTTGCACCCAGCGCAATTGACTTTGTACAGCGACGCATGTATCATTCCTATTTTGCACCAACGCACAGCGGATTTTCCCCTCCCTACACTAGGGAATGATCTTGCGCTCACGGGGCGGTTCAGGAAAAGAGGAGGCGTGTTCCGGCGCTAACGTTCCCTGCTGATATTCTGCAGTTGCAGAAAACAATTCCTCCACTGACCAGGAAAACCGAGTCTAAAGTCAGCGGCGCGATATTCAGATGATATTTTAAGGGTGCATGCTTGGCCATAATGTAGCGTGTGCACAACGCGCAGACACTTTACTTCTCTCATTTTTGCAAACCATACATAAGGAAAAATATTACCACACGAGGGAAATCACTGTGGTGTCCATGAAGATGTGAAAAAATAGGCATAAATCTAGCTTACACATTTACCCAAATTATTCAGGCTATATACAATACAATAGCAATCCTCCGTTACAATAGCAATCCACCGTTATAATAGCAATCCACCGTTATAATAGCGATCCTCTGTTATAATAGCGATCCTCTGTTATAATAGCAATCCGCCGTTATAATAGCAATCCACCGTTATAATAGCAATCCACCGTTATAATAGCAATCCTCTGTTATAATAGCAATCCGCCGTTATAATAGCAATCCACCGTTATAATAGCAATCCACCGTTATAATAGCAATCCTCCGTTATAATAGCAATCCACCGTTATAATAGCAATCCGCCGTTATAATAGCGATCCTCTGTTATAATAGCGATCCTCTGTTATAATAGCAATCCGCCGTTATAATAGCAATCCACCGTTATAATAGCAATCCACCGTTATAATAGCAATCCTCCGTTATAATAGCAATCCTCCGTTATAATAGCAATCCGCCGTTATAATAGCAATCCTCCGTTATAATAGCAATCCACCGTTATAATAGCAATCCACCGTTATAATAGCGATCCTCTGTTACAATAGCAATCCGTCGTTATAATAGCAATCCTCCGTTATAATAGCAATCCGCCGTTACAATAGCAGTCCGCCGTTACAATAGCAGTCCGCCGTTACAATAGCAATCCGCCGTTACAATAGCAATCCGCCGTTATAATAGCAATCCGCCGTTATAATAGCAATCCTCCGTTATAATAGCAATCCACCGTTATAATAGCAATCCACCGTTATAATAGCGATCCTCTGTTACAATAGCAATCCGCCGTTATAATAGCAATCCTCCGTTATAATAGCAATCCTCCGTTATAATAGCAATCCTCCGTTATAATAGCAATCCGCCGTTATAATAGCAATCCTCCGTTATAATAGCAATCCGCTGTTACAATAGCAATCCGCCGTTATAATAGCAATCCTCCGTTATAATAGCAATCCTCCATTATAATAGCAATCCTCCGTTATAATAGCACTCCTCCGTTACAATAGCAGTCCGCCGTTACAATAGCAATCCGCCGTTACAATAGCAATCCGCCGTTACAATAGCAGTCCGCCGTTACAATAGCAATCCGCCGTTATAATAGCAATCCTCCGTTATAATAGCAATCCGCCGTTACAATAGCAATCCGCCGTTACAATAGCAATCCGCCGTTACAATAGCAATCCGCCGTTACAATAGCAATCCGCCGTTACAATAGCAATCCGCCGTTACAATAGCAATCCGCCGTTATAATAGCAATCCGCCGTTATAATAGCAATCCTCCGTTATAATAGCAATCCTCCGTTATAATAGCAATCCGCCGTTACAATAGCAGTCCGCCGTTACAATAGCAGTCCGCCGTTATAATAGCAATCCGCCGTTACAATAGCAGTCCGCCGTTACAATAGCAATCCGCCGTTATAATAGCAATCCGCCGTTATAATAGCAATCCTCCGTTATAATAGCAATCCGCCGTTACAATAGCAGTCCGCCGTTACAATAGCAATCCGCCGTTACAATAGCAATCCGCCGTTATAATAGCAATCCTCCATTATAATAGCAATCCTCCGTTATAATAGCAATCCTCCGTTACAATAGCAGTCCGCCGTTACAATAGCAATCCGCCGTTACAATAGCAGTCCGCCGTTACAATAGCAATCCGCCGTTATAATAGCAATCCGCCGTTATAATAGCAATCCGCCGTTATAATAGCAATCCTCCGTTACAATAGCAATCCGCCGTTACAATAGCAATCCGCCGTTACAATAGCAATCCGCCGTTATAATAGCAATCCTCCATTATAATAGCAATCCTCCGTTACAATAGCAATCCGCCGTTACAATAGCAATCCGCCGTTACAATAGCAATCCGCCGTTACAATAGCAGTCCGCCGTTACAATAGCAATCCGCCGTTATAATAGCAATCCGCCGTTATAATAGCAATCCGCCGTTATAATAGCAATCCTCCGTTACAATAGCAATCCGCCGTTACAATAGCAATCCGCCGTTACAATAGCAGTCCGCCGTTATAATAGCAATCCGCCGTTACAATAGCAATCCGCCGTTATAATAGCAATCCGCCGTTATAATAGCAATCCTCCGTTACAATAGCAATCCGCCGTTACAATAGCAATCCGCCGTTACAATAGCAATCCGCCGTTATAATAGCAATCCTCCATTATAATAGCTATCCTCCGTTATAATAGCAATCCTCCGTTACAATAGCAATCCGCCGTTACAATAGCAATCCTCCGTTACAATAGCAATCCGCCGTTATAATAGCAATCCGCCGTTACAATAGCAATCCGCCGTTACAATAGCAATCCGCCGTTATAATAGCAGTCCGCCGTTATAATAGCAATCCGCCGTTACAATAGCAATCCGCCGTTATAATAGCAATCCGCCGTTATAATAGCAATCCTCCGTTATAATAGCAATCCGCCGTTACAATAGCAGTCCGCCGTTACAATAGCAGTCCGCCGTTACAATAGCAGTCCGCCGTTACAATAGCAATCCGCCGTTATAATAGCAATCCGCCGTTATAATAGCAATCCTCCATTATAATAGCAATCCTCCGTTATAATAGCAATCCTCCGTTACAATAGCAATCCGCCGTTACAATAGCAATCCGCCGTTACAATAGCAGTCCGCCGTTACAATAGCAATCCGCCGTTATAATAGCAATCCGCCGTTATAATAGCAATCCGCCGTTATACTAGCAATCCGCCGTTATAATAGCAATCCGCCGTTATAATAGCAATCCGCCATTACAATAGCAATCCGCCGTTATAATAGCAATCCGCCGTTATAATAGCAATCCGCCGTTACAATAGCAATCCGCCGTTACAATAGCAATCCGCCGTTATACTAGCAATCCGCCGTTATAATAGCAATCCGCCGTTACAATAGCAATCCGCCGTTACAATAGCAATCTGCCGTTATAATAGCAATCCGCCGTTATAATAGCAATCCGCCGTTACAATAGCAATCCGCCGTTATAATAGCAATCCGCCGTTATAATAGCAATCCGCCGTTACAATAGCAGTCCGCCGTTATAATAGCAATCCGCCGTTACAATAGCAATCCGCCGTTATACTAGCAATCCGCCGTTATAATAGCAATCCGCCGTTATAATAGCAATCCGCCGTTATAATAGCAATCCGCCGTTACAATAGCAGACCGCTGTTACAATACCAGTCCGCCGTTACAATAGCAATCCTCCGTTATAATAGCAATCCGCCGTTATAATAGCAATCCTCCGTTATAATAGCAATCCTCCGTTATAATAGCAGTCCGCCGTTACAATAGCAATCCACCGTTATAATAGCAATCCTCCGTTATAATAGCAATCCGCCGTTATAATAGCAATGCAATCCGCCGTTATAATAGCAGCCCGTCGTGGAACAAGCACGAATGTGAGATGACGCTCTGATTGGTTTATTTCACGTTACGCCCGAACCACACCTATGAGTAATGTAGCGACTTCAGACCAACACATTTTAGATTTGCGTCGGGCGCTGGAGTCATTTATCCCGCCGGTGTAACAGAGATCAAAGATACGCCCACAAAGTTACTTGCGTTTCACGTTTGATAGGGCCCTGTATCTCCTTTGGTCTTATGAGCCGGCTATATTGTGTTTGTCTCTCTAGAAGCATTTTACTCCACATCTCCTTCATATGACATAACTTGATTTGCGGTACACCACTAAGTTGAGTTTGTTTGGTTGAACAGTGGTCAGTTGTAATCTAGCACTGCTGATGCTGTGTGTGTGTGTGTGTGTGTGTGTGTGTGTGTGTGTGTGTGTGTGTGTGTGTGTGTGTGTGTGAGATGGGTAGGTTTAGTGGTAGGGTTAGTGTAAAGAGACAGAATATACAGTTTGTCCAGTATAAAAACCATTACGCCTATGGAATGTCCTCACAAGTATAGCAAAACAAACCTGTGTGTGTGTGTTTGTTTCCGCAATGCATGCCTGTTCGATGTGAACTTGAGCAGAGTGACTGAAAGGGAGACGGAGTGCAGAGAGCATTGACGTCTGTTTTATTGCATTGAGCAGGTGCTGGTAAAAGCCCCTCGTCTAATGCGATCAGGGAGAGAGAGAGAGAGAGAGAGAATAGATGGATGAGCCTCCTCTTTTATTTGCTTCTGTAAATGCTATTACTGCATGTGTGTGAGCCAGCTTTCCCTCATGAAGGCCGTCGCTCCTCCTCTTCATCACTGACACGCTTCAGTGCATCTCCTCAATGACAAGACAAGGATAACACAAGTGTGACGTACCTGATGGTTGTGTGTCTGTGCTTATAGAAATGTTTATCATGCACTCATTTGTTATTTCCCTTCGATTCCCTGATATGGTTTGATATGGTTTCCTCTTTCTGCACACAGTCGGCTTATCGCTAAACTCAGACTGCAGTCTATCCATCCATCCATCCATCCATCCATCCATCCATCCATCCATCCATCCATCCATCCATCCATCCATCCATCCATCCATCCATCCATCCATCCATCCATCCATCCATCCATCCATCCATCCATCCATCCATCCATCCATCCATCCATCCATCCATCCATCCATCCATCCATCCATCCATCTTCTAAATTGGACATGAGTGTGTATATTTGCTCTAGTGCTGGTGTCTATATAGGGGCTGTATATAATAGTCTAGGGATCTTCTCCATCTGGATCTCCAGCCTCTCCGTGTGTGTGTATCAGCACTGAACACGAGTCTTTAACTGTCCCGCGCGGGCCGTTCCCTGTGCTGGCGTTTGGATTAAAGAAGAGCCATTAGAATTACAATGATCCCTCATCCTGAGTCAGCACTGCTCCCAAGAGACCGTGTAAATAATGTAAATAACAAAGCTAGCTTACAGAGAAGGACTTAAGCACCTTGCTGATGTTTGAGTTTGTTGCTAATGTTCTAACGCGGTAGGATTTTTACATTTTTATTTTATGCATTTACCTGAGTTATGTTAGTTGATCTGACATATGGGCACATAGTTAATGCAGTGAGTGCTTAAGTTCGTGAATGAGTGTCTAGATATATTCCAGCATAACGTATTATGGACA
Organism: Semotilus atromaculatus; assembly: GCA_031834385.1. Classification (NCBI taxonomy): domain Eukaryota; kingdom Metazoa; phylum Chordata; class Actinopteri; order Cypriniformes; family Leuciscidae; genus Semotilus; species Semotilus atromaculatus. Next base: position 160,855 of record JAULUF010000145.1, on the reverse strand, counting down.
CTTCAAAATAGAGTGGATAATTCTAGAGACCTTATCTGAATTGTTTTATTTATTTTGTAAATACACGTTAGATTCTTTTCCATCAGATGGTTAAAATGTACTGTATGCTGCGTACAAACTTGCTATTCAGATTTTGTACAACAACAAATACTTAGACACCACACTTTTACTTTTACACTTATACTTTTTTACATTTTAATCTGAAATAAAACATGCCCGCCCATTTAAAAATGTTCTGATTCTTTGGTATTGTTATATTGTACATTAATCGGTTTGAAATGTATGTATCAGTGCATTGTTTTATCGCATTTAAATCTTATTTTTCTATTTGAAAAAAAAAAAAGTATTATTAGGAGTACAACAATTAAGTTGAACTTTTCAACCTGTTTTTTGTAATGTAATTCAATTTAGTAATGGTAGCGTATACATTGATACACGGTTCAGAAATGATCGTGATACGTCACATGTCTGTGTGTGTGTCTTATGCATACCATCATAAAATTCCATAGTACTTTAGGATTTGAACATTAATAAGTATTGGGGCATCCGAGCATTTCCCATGAGCTAATCACTGTCTTGGCTGGCCAAAAACTTCTTTGCATCTTCAGAAACCACAGTTAGTCCCATCATAGACCAGGAGAGATTGTGTAAGGGACATTTCATTTATTAGAAAGGGAGCAATTATGCTGAGTGGTGTTGGCAATCAACTGCGATGTGCTTAGAGGTGGACAACCGTTCCCTCAGGCATTGTAATCGCCTCTCATTTCCACCTCATTGTGTGAGTCATGTACGATATGACGTCTTGTCATTTTGTCTCTGTGTCTTGGGTTGCTGATCATTAACAGGTCTAGGGTTTTAGTGTTGCTGGCAAACTTTAAACCAGTTTACTGAACCTGTCAGAGAACAGTACACGAGCAGTGAAAACAAACACTCTCTCCTTTCTTTCTGTGGTGTACCTCAGGGTTCTGTCCTGGGCCCGTTCATCAAGTTTAAAAACATGGCTGGTGAACAATAAAAGAGGCATTTGCATACATATATATATATATATATATATGTGGCCAACCACACTAAAGCGACACATTTTATTTTGGTGACTTCCAGAAAGGATTGTGGCAATTCGCCCCCTAGTGGCAGGTGTAATGAACTGTCATTTAGTTTGTGAATTCACCATTTCTGTTGGTTGTCTCCAGTAAAAAAAGTGCAACAACATTTGATAACACTTTATTTTACAGTGTCCTTGTTACATATGTTACATGTAGTTACTATAGTAAAAACAGTAAATTATGCATAATTACATGCAACTAACCCTTAACCCTAATCCTACCCTAACCCTATAGTAAGTATATGTTGTTAATTATTATTACTCCGTACTTAAATATATAATTACACTGTAACACTGACACCTTAAAATAAAGTGTAACCCAACATGCACTCTGCATATTGATCATATTGGGATTAATAAATAACATAATTAGTGAGCCATATAGGATAGGCTATTGATGACTTTACTCATAACCTTCAATTCTTCAAAAGTAGCATGTATTTAGCATAAAGTTAGACAAAACAATTGACAATTTTCAGCTTGTGCACATAGTTTTTATTGTAATACATCACATGCACTCAGACGGTCAGAATTTATATGGAAATCTCAAACTGGATCACCTGCATCTGAGGGCCAAACATCATTTATTCTCCTTGCTTGTTGGATATCTCCTCATTAGTATGCAGCCTAGTAGCATTCTGTGTCTGAGCTCCAGCTTTCTCTTAGAGCTGACATTATCTCCAGACTCAGGAATCCCACAATCCATTTCTGAGGCTCCCAATGCATGATTGCAGTTTCATAGTGAGTAATTGGGACTCAGTGGGACTCTCCTCTGTGAACTCACTGAAGTCATGTCGGATTTGTCCCAGAACTCCCGCTCGCTGACCAGCCTGTCCGATCCATTTTTCAGTCCAGTCTGCTGTCATTTATTCATAACCAGATTCATACTCCGTGTGCCCGCTGGAGTTTGGTGCGCTCTTTTGTTCTGAGCCCATCGCTTCCGTCTCCCCAGAGACCGTGTTGTCCTATATTTCAGTCTTTATCTCATCCGGGCCCAGTTTGAAAGCGCACTTAAAAGACCCTGGATGCAGATGGATCTGCTGTTCGCAATCTGTCTAGCTGTTTTTCAATGCAAGAACACAACAGGGTTACGTGAACTCAAAGCGGCATGATGATTATTGCTACAAAAACTCACTTTGACTTATTCCTCCTTTTCTACTGAATATTAAAAAGCAAAACTTGAAGTCACGGCGATGCACTTACAGTGGAAGTGAATGAGGCCAATGTTTTCGAAGGGTCTAAAGGTAGAAATGTGATGCTTATAATTTTATGCCCTTGCATTTATTCTTTAATTAAAGCTTATGCATAATTTGAAGTTGTTTAAATTGTTGTTTTTGTGAGATTACTGAGTGAGTTTTACGCCATTATGTCATCATGGGAACTGAATTTAACTTTTCAAAGAAGAGGTTAGTAAGAGATTTCATCACATTTATGTCTGGAGTGCGTGTTGTCTTCTACAATGATATTGTAATTGTTGAATCATTGAGTGTTTCATTCAAATAAAATATTATTCACACAAATAAAAACAGACTTTAAGAGTGAGATTTAGTGGCACCTGTCACTCAAGTGGCCACGCCCTTAATTATGCAGAACGTTAAGGCTTAATATAATTTACACAGATGAATTATTCATTCATATAAATTCACCCCCTCACAGTCGTCATGAAGGGCAAAATTAGTTAAATAGACCAAAACCACTTTTTGCGCCAGACTGTAAACATGTTTTTATCGGCATTTTAACATGGGGGTTTATGGGATTGACTCTCTTCTGCAGCCTGCCTCTAGTGGCCAGTGGAGGAACTGCAGTTTAAGTCTCTTCAGGGTTGAAGAGAGATACGTTTGCCGTTTGGTCCTAGCCTACGATTCCATAGATGCCATCATCGTACAGTCCGCAGACAAGTTGTACAGTGTGATTTGTAAGGATCTTATAGGATAGTCTGTAGCAGGCATTAGATGGAGAAAATCCTTGAATGTTTTCCTCAACAAAAAAAATTTGGGGCTGAGGAAAAAAAGTCATACACATCCTGGAGGAAATTTTCATTTTTTGGGTGACCTATTCCTTTAATTGCACATGAAATATTCCTTTGACGCAGACTACTGAAGTCATCATTCAGGCACTGACAAGTCCATTTTGAAAATGTGTAGTATGTATTCAGGTTAAACTCGAAAAATGATAATATCATGCAAAAGTTTGTGTATTTCAGTAATTCAAATTAAAAGGTGAAACTAATATATTTAGTATATATAACTATATACATATGCATGATTATACTTTTCAGACGGCCGACATTTCTGTATTTAAAATCCTTTTTTTTATTGATTTCATGTAATATCCTAATTTTCTGAGATTTTGAATTTGGGGTTTTCATAAGCTGTAAGCCATAATCATCACAATTATAATGCACGATATTATAATGCACGGAAATTATAATGCATGAACATTATAATGCACGATATTCAAATGTTTCGAGTTTCACCTGTGTGTGTATACATATCCCATTCTGTAATATATCCAACAAACTGAAAGATATCTATTTCACAGTCACTGTTTGATTACAGAAAACACTGCACAGCATCATATCTCGAGTGTGTGTGAGTGTGTGTCTATGTGTGTCTATGTGTGTGTGTGTGTGTGTGTGTGCGTGTCTGTTAAGTATATGATCTTGCTCGAGGAGCTCCCATTGCTGGGCATGTTCAATATTTTGTGTCCATTGTTCGTCCTCTCCTCCTCTCCTCTCCTCCTCTGGCTCTACCTCTCCTTCAGAAGAGTATTACATAAGCTGTCTTTCGGCCGGCTCGAGGGAGGATAATTGAAAAGCGGAGCCGGGGATGAAAGCTCGCTATTCTATTTGGGTCTCTCAGTTCTGTGAAATAACGCAGACAAAATGAGATGTACTGAGGAGCTGGAGCGGCGGAAAATAGGCCAGGCTCTTAAAGCCGTGTCTGTGAGTCTGATACACCTGCCACGACACAGGAACGCTCTCGTCGTTCTTTAATAAAGATGCATGACGGCATGTGGCAATTTGCGATAAATGACGACCCAGTGCAAGAGACGGAAGAAAAGAAACGAATGAACTTTCACTGACTTTTTGAGAAGCAAGTGAAGAGCAGCTTTACTGTGTGTGTGTGTGTGTGTGTGTGTGTCGACTTCTGAAATGAGGCAAACTAAAAGGTAATAGTTCCAGTGTATCTGCTAATGTAATGGGACTGATTTGAGTGTCACTAAAAACCGACTTGCTTGCAAATCCCTTTAAATGTATCCTGATCGAAGTGATTTAATGCTGACTGAAGTCCGTGTGTTTTCACCGCTGACCCATTCGGACGAGTTTGTTTTCCAGCATTAACAGGATAATCAGCCAATCACAGCGCTGAATCCCTCACTGACCCGACAACCATTTATCTGGGAATAATCTTTAGAAATGAACTGACAGTTGTTGTTTGAATAAAAAAATAAAAAAAAACATATTTACAGCAGTGGTATTTTTATTATTTATATTTTGAATTAGATTTTATTTTTAGATTTCATGTTAATATTTAGTTTATTCATTATGTGCTTTTGTTATTTTATTATTTTTAATGTTATATTAAATATTGCTATTTAGTTTTTTTTTTTTTCACTTAAACTTTGTTTGTTTATTGCCAAAGCAAACAATACAATAAACACAATAATGCAGCAGTGTTAACCAGTTCTCTGTCATTTAATACCAACTAAAACACAAAGTATAGTGCTATAAAGGTTTAATTGACTTTTTTCTTGATAAATTATTTTATAAAGATGAGAAAAAACACGTTACTTGAGGAAAAACGAGAGCTTTATGCTCCATTTCTCCTCATGTTTCATAGTAATTAATTTGTTTTATTGTTTTATTTAGGGATGCACTGAGATGAACATTTGGACCGATACCAATAACCGATAATTCTTTATATTTGATAGCCGATATATTGGCCGATAAATCCAAATCCAAATTTTGTATATCATTTTTGAGAGCCTGTTTACAAAAACAAAAGTCTCACCATTAAAAGCCATAACCTAAACACACAATTATAATATACAAATTATAATTTTATGTAGCCAATATGGCGGACTTGCTCTGCACATGTTGCACTGAACTGTATTTTCCTTTTTTCAATCATATTTCAAGCAATTTAAAACCATCATGATGAACAGTGCACATCTGAAGCGTCTCAGCAGAAGGAAATAATCCATTATTTATTGGCTTTAATATATCAGCCAGATGTTCTTATCGGCCGACGGCCGATAACGATAACATTATAAATGATCATATATGGGCCGATATGATACCGATATGGTGGCCGATATATCGTGCATTCCTAGTTTTATTTTAGTACTGTTCATTCTTTCTCTTATGCAGATGTTTTATTTTTCCGATCAGACACAACATTAGGGAACCGCACTCGTGTGTGTGTGTGTGTGTGTGTGTGTGTGGGAGATTAGCAGAGCGACTGCTAGATCAGGTCAGGATGAACACGAGCACCGTGTCGTACACTGCCACTGTATTCTGATAAGAGCAGAAACCTGTGGTGTATCACAGCGATAAGACAGAGAGATGTGTACAGAATAAACCTCTCCAGAACCGGATCTCTTCTCAGTCTCCTTCTGTCGTCTATGACAGTTTCCATGCTGTCCTGAGGCGATATTGAGACTCGATTATTTATTCAGGAAAGCAGCGTTTGAGAGGTTAAGAGGAGGGAGGCCGAGTCAGTGCCTATTAATTGTGTTTGATCGCCTCTTG
>JAULUF010000145.1:140000-150000 GCA_031834385.1 Semotilus atromaculatus | reverse complement strand
AGTTCCTGTCAGTGTAATTGTTGTTGTATGTGATGTGGAGATCAGTGTGTCCAGTTCCCGCTGTGATCCCCGGTCCACTGTATCTAGTGTTCTGGGTCTGTCATTATATTTTCATATTAATGCAGGAGTTTTTTTATTTTACTTTTGGCTGTATGATATCCATTTTATTTTGCACATGGTTTCTGTTTTAATGGTTTATTTAAATTTTAATAATTAAAAAGGATGTCTAATCAATTGAATTCATAATTTAACTCATGCACAACATGAAGACTTGATTATGTATCAGTCTTTATTATAATCCGTATCATCATTTGATGAAGTGTTTATTCATCCAAAATTGACAAATTCCGTGACATTTCTTGTTATACAGTAAATGCCATTTTTATGACTGGATTCCGTGATTCAGTTTTTGCATTGAGGAAATCATAAAATTGTTATCTTCGAGGACCTCGGATGAATTAATGCAAACATTCACTCATAATTAAAGTCGTTCATCATTAATTCACCCTTTTATTCCAAACCCATAATAAATCCCTCACCAGACTGACGTTGTTCCCTGTCTCTCAGTATAATACATCATTTATCTCTCGTTGTTTATGATAATTCATCATTGTTCTCTGTTGTTGATCAGTCTGGTGTCTGCAACAGGAGTCTCCGTGTTCTGCGCTGTGTGTGCTGTCCGAGAACTGCAGATGGTCTACATGTGTGTACGGGTGTGTACGTGTGTGTACGGGTGTGTACGTGTGTGTACGGGTGTGTACTGTGTGTACGTGTGTATATGTGTGTGTATGTGTGTGTACGTGTATGTGTGTGTATGTGTGTGTGTGTACGTGTGTAGTGTGTGTAGTGTGTGTACGTGTGTGTGTACGTGTGTGTACTGTGTGTACGTGTGTGTACTGTGTGTACGTGTGTGTACGTGTGTGTACTGTGTGTACGTGTGTGTTCGGGTGTGTACGTGTGTGTACGGGTGTGTACTGTGTGTACGTGTGTATACGTGTGTGTACGTGTGTGTACGTGTGTGTACGTGTGTGTACTGTGTGTACGTGTGTGTAGTGTGTGTACGTGTGTGTACGTGTGTGTACTGTGTGTACGTGTGTGTACGTGTGTGTACTGTGTCTACGTGTGTGTACGTGTGTGTACTGTGTGTACGTGTGTACGTGTGTGTACTGTGTGTACGTGTGTGTACTGTGTGTGCGTGTGTACGTGTGTGTACTGTGTGTACGTGTGTGTACGTGTGTGTACTGTCTGTACGTGTGTGTATGTGTGTGTACTGTGTGTATGTGTTTGTGTGTGTACTGTGTGTACGTGTGTGTACTGTGTGTACGTGTGTGTACGTGTGTGTACTGTCTGTACGTGTGTGTACGTGTGTGTACTGTGTACGTGTGTGTACGTGTGTGTACTGTGTGTACCTGTGTGTACGTGTGTGTATGTGTGTGTACGTGTGTGTACTGTGTACGTGTGTGTACGTGTGTGTACTGTCTGTACGTGTGTGTACGTGTGTGTGTACGTGTGTGTACTGTCTGTACGTGTGTGTACTGTGTGTACGTGTGTGTACTGTGTGTACGTGTGTGTACGTGTGTGTACTGTGTGTACGTGTGTGTACGTGTGTGTACTGTGTGTACGTGTGTGTACTGTGTGTGCGTGTGTACGTGTGTGTACTGTGTGTACGTGTGTGTACGTGTGTGTACTGTCTGTACGTGTGTGTATGTGTGTGTACTGTGTGTATGTGTTTGTGTGTGTACTGTGTGTACGTGTGTGTACTGTGTGTACGTGTGTGTACGTGTGTGTACTGTCTGTACGTGTGTGTACGTGTGTGTACTGTGTACGTGTGTGTACGTGTGTGTACTGTGTGTACGTGTGTGTACTGTGTGTACGTGTGTGTATGTGTGTGTACGTGTGTGTACTGTGTACGTGTGTGTACGTGTGTGTACTGTCTGTACGTGTGTGTACGTGTGTGTGTACGTGTGTGTACTGTCTGTACGTGTGTGTACTGTGTGTACGTGTGTGTACTGTGTGTACGTGTGTGTACGTGTGTGTACGTGTGTGTGTGTACGTGTGTGTACTGTGTGTGTACGTGTGTGTACATTGTGTACGTGTGTGTACTGTGTGTACGTGTGTGTACTGTGTGTACGTGTGTGTACGTGTGTGTACTGTCTGTACGTGTGTGTACGTGTGTGTACTGTGTACGTGTGTGTATGTGTGTGTACTGTGTGTACGTGTGTGTACTGTGTGTACGTGTGTGTATGTGTGTGTACGTGTGTGTTGGTTCCAGGGTTCGGGAAGCTCTGAGTGTGTTACAGCAGATGGAGGATTATCCAAACAAGCGGCCAAATTACCCATAATCCCGCTGTGCTCGTGCCGCGCTCGCCCGGCCTCCAGAACCCGAGCCGGTGGTCAGTCCAGCTCTTTATGACAGAGTCCAGATCATTTGCATGTTTATTTTGTGCAGTATGCTTTATGGTTTATCTTAATTTTGGGCTTTTTTCTTTTTTGTATTTTATTAATTTGGATGCTCTTTTTTGCAGTGTTATTTATAGATTCACTGTGCAATACATTTTATTTTCTTCTCATATTTTTTTGCTTTTTTGTATCATTAATTAGCATGCTTTTCTGTGCGGTGTGCTTTATTGATTTAATGTCTAATACAGCTTAATGTTTGGAATTTTGCTTTTTTGTATCGCATTAAATTGCATGCTTTTCTGTGCGGTGTGCTTTATGGATTCAAGCTGTAATGCATCTTAATTTTTTGCTTTTTTGTATCTTATTAATTTGCATGCTTTTTGCGATGATATCTATAGATTCAATGTGCAGCAGTACATTTAATTTTTCTTCTCATATTTTTGGGCTTTTTGCTTTTTTGTATCAATAATTTGCATGCTTTTGTGTGCAGTGTGAGTTATATAGTCAATGTGTAATGCACGTTTGGCTCTTTTTGTATTACATAAACATTTTGCATGATTCTTTTTTTGTGTGCAGTGGTTCAATCTTTAATGCATGCCCATTTTTCTTATCTCACTTATTCTTAACACACTTTTTGTGTTTTCGATAGGTTAGTTACTGGAGCACAGGAATCGTTTAGTGGTTTAAACACGTTGCAGGCCAGGCTTAAACCTGCATAGTATGCATGAGCACCAAGGCCGAAAATATCTCAAAATCACATGCAATAACCTCTCTTTTCTTTTTCATTTTACAACCGAGTTTCACGTAAAAGGAAGTTTGAGAGACATTGCTAGTGTGCTTCTCTATAAAAGCTGGTGTTCTTCATAAACCCACAGTGTTCACTAATAAAAAGCTTTTTAGTCCCGCAAAGTGCCATTGACATACTTAATTCAATCAAAGCTAAAACACAGAGGAACTCCGGCTCTCAAGCTCTTTCCACTTCAGGCGGTGAGAGCCGCCGATGCTCAGTTCCAGGGATAAAGTGTGAGTTACCCGCTCTAAAGCACGAGGTGCTGTAACACACATCAGCAGAAGAGCTCAGCGTTATAATCCTGCAGACGTGAAGAACGGCCCTTTAACGGCACTGCTGCCGCACACTCACCAAACACTTGTGTTGTTGTGTTGTGTTGTGTTGTGTTGTGTTGTTGTGTTGTGTTGTGTTGTTGTGTTGAGTTGTTGAGTTGTTGAGTTGTTGTGTTGTTGTGTTGTGTTGTGTTGTGTTGTTGTGTTGTTGTGTTGTGTTGTGTTGTGTTGTGTTGTTGTGTTGTGTTGTGTTGTTGTGTTGAGTTGTTGTGTTGTTGTGTTGTGTTGTTGTGTTGTGTTGTTGTGTTGTGTTGTTGTGTTGAGTTGTTGTGTTGTGTTGTTGTGTTGTGTTGTGTTGTGTTGAGTTGTTGAGTTGTGTTGTTGTGTTGTGTTGTGTTGTGTTGTTGTGTTGAGTTGTTGAGTTGTTGTGTTGTTGTGTTGTGTTGTGTTGTTGTGTTGCTCTGTTTGTTACACTGACTGATGTCGGATCATTGTCCCTTGACAACAGCGTTTTCTGTGTTGCTCAGAGAGACTGTGTGTGACTGTGTGTGTTATTAATGTATGCTGTGATTGTGCAGATCTTCACACATATTGAAATCATTATAACACAACTTTCCCGTCTGTTTTCTCTGTGCTTTATTTGAGAATGTTCAAAAGTAAGCGTGTTGGTTACACCTTATTTTAAGGTGTCCTTGTTACAGTGTAATTATATATTTAAGTACAGTAATATTAAGTAACAACATGTACTTACTATAGGGTTAGGGTAGGATTAGGATTAGGTTGAGGGTTAGTTGCATGTAATTATGCATAATTTACTGTTCTTACTACGGTAAGTACATGTAACATATGTAACAAGGACACCTTAAAATAAAGTGTTAACCGTGTTTTTCATGATGTCAGTGAAGGGGCGCTTGAGCCTTTTTGATGGGGTTTATGAGAACGAAATGCAATTGTGAGGTATGAAGTCATAATTATGGGAAATAAAGTTGCAATTATGTGAAATAGTCAGTTTCTATGCTGCTTGTTTTACTTTGAGGCTAAATCAGCTTTCAGACACTGAAAAATAGAGTGAAGAATCATGGCTGGAAGAAGACCACAGCGTGCCACACCTCACTATCCATTTGTAGATTGGCAAAAAAAATAAAAAAATCATTGATTTCAAGGCATCTTGAAGTAGACGACAGTTTAATGGGATTTTTAAGGGACAATGTGAGTTCTACTCCTCCTCTACAGAACCAGTGTCTCAGGAGGAAGAGCAAGAAGTGACACACACACACAACACACACTCTCGCACACACACTCTCGCACACACACTCTCGCACACACACACACACACACACACACACACACAAACAAACAAACAAACAAACAAACACACACACACTATTTTAACTATAGTTTAATATATTTTATATATTTTAACCACTATGTCGTGGGCTAGTCGACGAAACACTGAGGACGGAAGGTGCCCACTTGAAGACCCTAGAGATGTCCCCTACTCGGCTCAATCCAGACGGTTGTCGTGCTGGTCCACTAGGGAGACCACACTGTAGTTGCAGCCGTCGTGTGTGCTGACGCGCCAAGTACACTGCAGCCGTTAACGCCGGACAGAAGGGGAGTCACACCCTCATATGGAAAGAAGCGTAAATGGATGGAGAAGCATAGTTTACTGTAAAGCTACGTCTTAGTGTTGCTTATCTTGGCGAAAGCCGAGTACAAATCAGCATGAAGTTTTAACATCTACTCTCGTGTAATGGAAATCATAACCATTTGGATGCTTTTCTACAAAATGTGATATAAAATTCCTGCTAAATATAAACAGTGACCCCGGTTCACCAGTGTGCTCCTGAAGCGGCTCAGAACCGGTGGACTGAGGTGGACTGAGGTGGGCTGAGCTGGACTGAGGTGGGCTGAGGTGGACTGAGCTGGACTGAGGTGGGCTGAGGTGGGCTGAGGTGGGCTGAGGTGGGGTGAGCTGGACTGAGGTGGCCTGAGGTGGACTGAGGTGGGCTGAGGTGGGGTGAGGTGGGCTGAGGTGGGCTGAGCTGGGCTGAGGTGGCCTGAGGTGGGCTGAGGTGGGGTGAGCTGGACTGAGGTGGGCTGAGGTGGGGTGAGCTGGGCTGAGCTGGGCTGAGGTGGCCTGAGCTGGGCTGAGGTGGGCTGAGGTGGGGTGAGGTGGGCTGAGGTGGCCTGAGCTGGGCTGAGGTGGCCTGAGCTGGGCTGAGGTGGGCTGAGGTGGGGTGAGGTGGACTGAGGTGGGCTGAGGTGGCCTGAGCTGGGCTGAGGTGGGCTGAGCTGGGCTGAGGTGGGCTGAGGTGGGGTGAGGTGGACTGAGGTGGGCTGAGCTGGGCTGAGGTGGGCTGAGGTGGACTGAGCTGGGCTGAGCTGGACTGAGGTGGGCTGAGGTGGGGTGAGCTGGACTGAGGTGGGCTGAGGTGGGGTGAGGTGGGGTGAGCTGGACTGAGGTGGGCTGAGGTGGGCTGAGGCGGGCTGAGCTGGGCTGAGGTGGCCTGAGCTGGGCTGAGGTGGGCTGAGCTGGACTGAGGTGGGCTGAGGTGGACTGAGGTGGGCTGAGGTGGGCTGAGCTGGGCTGAGGTGGGCTGAGGTGGGCTGAGGTGGGGTGAGCTGGACTGAGGTGGGCTGAGGTGGGCTGAGGTGGGCTGAGGTGGGCTGAGGTGGGCTGAGCTGGGCTGAGGTGGGCTGAGGTGGACTGAGGTGGACTGAGGTGGGGTGAGGTGGGGTGAGCTGGACTGAGGTGGGCTGAGGTGGGGTGAGGTGGGCTGAGGTGGGCTGAGCTGGGCTGAGGTGGGCTGAGGTGGACTGAGGTGGCCTGAGCTGGGCTGAGGTGGGCTGAGCTGGGCTGAGGTGGACTGAGGTGGGCTGAGGTGGACTGAGGTGGACTGAGCTGGGCTGAGGTGGACTGAGGTGGACTGAGCTGGACTGAGCTGGGCTGAGGTGGACTGAGGTGGACTGAGCTGGGCTGAGCTGGACTGAGGTGGGCTGAGGTGGACTGAGGTGGGCTGAGGTGGACTGAGGTGGACTGAGCTGGACTGAGCTGGACTGAGGTGGGCTGAGCTGGACTGAGCTGGACTGAGGTGGGCTGAGGTGGACTGAGGTGGGCTGAGGTGGACTGAGGTGGACTGAGCTGGGCTGAGGTGGGCTGAGGTGGACTGAGGTGGGCTGAGCTGGACTGAGGTGGGCTGAGGTGGACTGAGCTGGGCTGAGGTGGACTGAGCTGGACTGAGCTGGACTGAGCTGGGCTGAGGTGGACTGAGGTGGACTGAGGTGGACTGAGCTGGGCTGAGCTGGACTGAGCTGGGCTGAGCTGGGCTGAGGTGGACTGAGCTGGACTGAGGTGGGCTGAGGTGGGCTGAGCTGGGCTGAGGTGGGCTGAGGTGGACTGAGCTGGGCTGAGGTGGACTGAGGTGGACTGAGCTGGACTGAGGTGGGCTGAGGTGGGCTGAGCTGGGCTGAGGTGGGCTGAGGTGGGCTGAGCTGGGCTGAGGTGGACTGAGGTGGACTGAGCTGGGCTGAGCTGGACTGAGCTGGGCTGAGCTGGGCTGAGCTGGACTGAGGTGGGCTGAGGTGGCCTGAGCTGGGCTGAGCTGGGCTGAGGTGGGCTGAGGTGTGTGTTTCCCAGCAGTAACGGCTCCTCCAGTGTGACGTTCATTCACAGATCTGAGATCTGCATCATCGCTCTGGTATTTAAGCGAACAGCCAAAAACAACACAAGATCTTGGCTGGAGAAACACGAGTGTGAAGGAGCCGACGCAACCAGTGTGTGGGAGAGTGTGTGTGTGTGAGAAGAGCTCTGTCAACGTGTGTGAGTGAGAGGAGGCTGAATACGTGTGTTTGCGTTTGTGTGTGTGTGTGTGTGAGAGAGAGTGAGTGTTAATTGTGTAATTAAAGAATGAGTGTAATTGTGTGTGTTTGTGTATGTGTGCTTGTGTGTGTGTGTGTGTGAGTGTAAGTGTGTGTGTGTGTGTTTTTTTTTTTTTTTTAATGCTTCTTTCAAAAGCATTAAAACCTATTAATCCAAGAGAATTAATTCCAACCTTTAAAACAGTATATTGTATATCTGTCAGTGTGGTGCGGATTAATAACCCTGGTATTAATTGATAAATTAAACTAATTGATCTGTTTCTTTCTGTTTCCTCCTTCCTTTCTCATCATGACAATATTCCTTCATGAAAGTTATTGAAGCTTCCTACAGTCAAAAAGTTAAATTGTGTTTCCTGACATTTATATGAGCCTGATTTCCACGCCGGGGAAATACATAAAGTGAACGCTTTATATAAATACAATATAGATCAAAATCTGGTTGATCACTAATATCAATGTTATATATATCATCACATCCAGCCTTAAAACTTTAAAAACTTGTGTAGTTTTTTGTGAGTGTTTATTTAAAAACATCCAATATATGATGGTAAATATTTAATTGATGAGTTGTCAAGACAATATATAACAATACAATATATAGGGTACGATTTTAATCATACAAGAGACTCTTGAGACTCTGTTTGCTGTCGTCTTCTTTCGGGAAGCGATGAGTAATAGTAAAATTCCTCATGTTCCTGATCTGAGACCAGCGTTACACACACCGTATCCTGGACCGCAGGGTGTCGTGTGTGTTCAGTCCCGCAGACGCGCTGATCTCCGTGTTCCCGCCGGATGTTGTACAGATCCCGTTGTGGGAGAGCGGGACGCCCCGGTCGGTCTGGGAACGGGCCAGGACTGAGATTCGGGATCGAGTGACACGTTCCTCAGGCCCACACACTTCACGTGTTTGTGACATTGTTTAATACATTGCTTTGCAAGATGTGATGCGTCTCTCTATTAAAGCGTGTTTTCCAGGACGTTAAACGCTGGGAATACCGGCTCGTTAAGTTTATGAAGGACACCTGTTGCTCAGTAAACCATTAGGCTGTTTCCCGGATTCTTAGCATTTGGAGCGAGTGTCTGTTTCGGCGAGTGTGTGTGTGTGTGATGCTGTTACAGTCAACACTGTGGGATTTAATTAAACAGACATTGATGAGTGTGAGGTTCAGAAGCTGCTGCGTCACTGGCTGAACCAGTGAGTCCAGTGAGAAGTGTAAATCCAGACACTTGCTGGAAGTGATTTCCAGTATAGGTCATGTGGGATGACATGAATCAGAAGCTATAGCAACTATTTTTATATTATAATTTTTTATTAATTTTATTTAGTAAATTATTGCATTGTATTGTTGTATTATAAATTTTTTTTTTGGCTATTTTCTATTTTTTGTTTGAATTTTTTTGCATTTTTTATTGATATTACTTTCCATGATAGCAACTTTATTTTTTTTTTTTTTTTTAAAAAGGTTTTACGCTTTCTCTCTCCTTCAATCCCTCTATATTCTAGCTTATGCCCCTCTTAAGCAGTGTACGAAACTTTGTGTTTTTGGCACTTCTTGTGCCTCTTCATGATGAATGTAAGTTCATCTAATTTGTAAGTCGCTTTGGATAAATTTTCTGCAAAATTAATAAATGTAAATGTATTTTATTTATTTATTTTATTTTGTTTTCATTGCATTGCATTTTTTTTACTGCATTATTTATTCGTTCATTGATTCGTTCGTTCGTTCTTTCATTTATTTTTAATGAACCTGGTTAAAAAACTAACATAACTAATAAACATAAACATAATGTGTTTCTGAGATAATGGGACTCCACTTCCTTAATTAACATACAAGTGGAGAGGAGAATGGTTGAACATTAAATTGTTTATTGTCGATTATTATTAAATACTGTTTAACATAATTTTAAAAACAGTATGCAGTATTTGCAATAGGGATGCACGATATATCGGCCGATAAGAAAATGTGGCCGATATATTAAAGCTGATCAATGCTGTATTATCTCCTCCAGCTGAGACGCTTCAGATGCGCTCTGTTCATCATGATGGTTTTGAGTTGCTTGAAATATGATTGAAATCACTTCAAAAAGGAAAATATGGTTCAGTGCAGCTCATTATATCGGCTACGTAAAGTTATAATGAGAACATCATTATAATTGTGTGTTTGGTATATGGATTTTAATAATGTGACTTTTGTTTTTGTAATCAGGCTCTCCAAAGTTATATAAACATTTGGATTTCGATTTATCGGCCAATATATCGGTTATCGGCTTTCAAATATAAAGAATTATCGGTTATCGGTATCGGCCAAAATGTTTATATCAGTGCATCTCTAATTTGCAAATTTTCAGTTCTGGAAACAGCTTTAGTTGTGTAATGGATCTGTCAGGCCGATGACTCTTCAACACCAGAGTCACTATCCCGTCATGAGTTTAGCGCTGTGGGTCACGACATGGTTTCGGTGTTTCCATTAAGGCATATTTCATGTCTCCAATTTCAAAAAGGGAACGTCCGACTGAAGTCCATCCCTCATGCGGGTGTGTATTAAAGACGCTGGTAATTAATGCTAATCTCTGAGCGTTATTGGCATGGCAGCAGTGATATAACCTCAGTCTCAAAGCTGTGAGCTAAAATCATTATTCCTAATCTCTGCTGGAG
>JAULUF010000145.1:127500-132500 GCA_031834385.1 Semotilus atromaculatus | reverse complement strand
ATCACTCTGGGGTCCATCACTCTGGGGTCCATCACTCTGGGGTCCATCACTCTGGGGTCCATCACTCTGGGGTCCATCACTCTGGGGTTCATCACTCTGGGGTTCATCACTCTGGGGTCCATCACTCTGGGGTCCATCACTCTGGGGTCCATCACTCTGAGGTTCATCACTCTGGGGTCCATCACTCTGGGGTCCATCACTCTGGGGTCCATCACTCTGAGGTTCATCACTCTGGGGTTCATCACTCTGGGGTTAATCACTCTGGGGTTCATCACTCTGGGGTCATCACTCTGGGGTCCATCACTCTGGGGTCCATCACTCTGGCGTTCATCACTCTGGGGTTCATCACTCTGGGGTCCATCACTCTGGGGTTCATCACTCTGGGGTCCATCACTCTGAGGTTCATCACTCTGGGGTTCATCACTCTGGGGTTCATCACTCTGGGGTCCATCACTCTGGGGTCCATCACTCTGGGGTCCATCACTCTGGGGTCCATCACTCTGGGGTTCATCACTCTGGGGTCCATCACTCTGGGGTTCATCACTCTGGGGTTCATCACTCTGGGGTTCATCACTCTGGGGTCCATCACTCTGGGGTTCATCACTCTGGGGTCCATCACTCTGGGGTTCATCACTCTGGGGTTCATCACTCTGGGGTTCATCACTCTGGGGTCCATCACTCTGAGGTTCATCACTCTGGGGTTCATCACTCTGGGTTTCATCACTCTGGGGTTCATCACTCTGGGGTCCATCACTCTGGGGTCCATCACTCTGGGGTCCATCACTCTGGGGTTCATCACTCTGGGGTCCATCACTCTGGGGTCCATCACTCTGGGGTTCATCACTCTGGGGTTCATCACTCTGGGGTCCATCACTCTGGGGTTCATCACTCTGGGGTCCATCACTCTGAGGTTCATCACTCTGGGGTCCATCACTCTGGGGTCCATCACTCTGGGGTCCATCACTCTGGGGTTCATCACTCTGGGGGTCATCACTCTGGGGTCCATCACTCTGGGGTCCATCACTCTGGGGTTCATCACTCTGGGGTCCATCACTCTGGGGTTCATCACTCTGGGGTTCATCACTCTGGGGTCCATCACTCTGGGGTTCATCACTCTGGGGTCCATCACTCTGGGGTTCATCACTCTGGGGGTCATCACTCTGGGGTTCATCACTCTGGGGTCCATCACTCTGGGGTTCATCACTCTGGGGGTCATCACTCTGGGGTTCATCACTCTGGGGTCCATCACTCTGGGGTTCATCACTCTGGGGTTCATCACTCTGGGGTTCATCACTCTGGGGTTCATCACTCTGGGGTTCATCACTCTGGTGTTCATCACTCTGGGGTTCATCACTCTGGGGTTCATCACTCTGGGGTTCATCACTCTGGTGTTCATCACTCTGGGGGTCATCACTCTGGGGTTCATCACTCTGGGGTTCATCGCTCTGGGGTTCATCGCTCTGGGGTCCATCGCTCTGGGGGTCATCACTCTGGGGTTCATCACTCTGGGGTCCATCACTCTGGGGTCCATCACTCTGGGGTTCATCACTCTGGGGTTCATCACTCTGGGGTCCATCACTCTGGGGTCCATCACTCTGGGGTCCATCACTCTGGGGTCCATCACTCTGGGGTCCATCACTCTGGGGTCCATCACTCTGGGGGTCATCACTCTGGGGTCCATCACTCTGGGGTTCATCACTCTGGGGTTCATCACTCTGGGGTCCATCACTCTGGGGTCCATCACTCTGGGGTCCATCACTCTGGGGTTCATCACTCTGGGGGTCATCACTCTGGGGTTCATCACTCTGGGGTCATCACTCTGGGGTCCATCACTCTGGGGTCCATCACTCTGGGGTCCATCACTCTGGGGTTCATCACTCTGGGGTCATCACTCTGGGGTCCATCACTCTGGGGTCCATCACTCTGGGGTCCATCACTCTGGGGTTCATCACTCTGGGGTCCATCACTCTGGGGTCCATCACTCTGGGGTCCATCACTCTGGGGTTCATCACTCTGGGGTCATCACTCTGGGGTTCATCACTCTGGGGTTCATCACTCTGGGGTTCATCACTCTGGGGTTCATCACTCTGGGGTCATCACTCTGGGGTCCATCACTCTGGGGTCCATCACTCTGGGGTCCATCACTCTGGGGTCCATCACTCTGGGGTTCATCACTCTGGGGTTCATCACTCTGGGGGTCATCACTCTGGGGTTCATCACTCTGGGGTTCATCACTCTGGGGTCATCACTCTGGGGTCCATCACTCTGGGGTTCATCACTCTGGGGTTCATCACTCTGGGGTTCATCACTCTGGGGTTCATCACTCTGGGGTCCATCACTCTGGGGTCCATCACTCTGGGGTCATCACTCTGGGGTCCATCACTCTGGGGTTAATCACTCTGGGGTTCATCACTCTGGGGTTCATCACTCTGGGGGTCATCACTCTGGGGTTCATCACTCTGGGGTCATCACTCTGGGGTCCATCACTCTGGGGTCCATCACTCTGGGGTCCATCACTCTGGGGTCCATCACTCTGGGGTTCATCACTCTGGGGTCCATCACTCTGGGGTCCATCACTCTGGGGTCCATCACTCTGGGGTCCATCACTCTGGGGTTCATCACTCTGGGGGTCATCACTCTGGGGTTCATCACTCTGGGGGTCATCACTCTGGGGTCCATCACTCTGGGGTTCATCACTCTGGGGTTCATCACTCTGGGGTTCATCACTCTGGGGTCCATCACTCTGGGGTCCATCACTCTGGGGTTCATCACTCTGGGGTTCATCACTCTTGTCCATCACTCTGGGGTCCATCACTCTGGGGTTCATCACTCTGGGGTCCATCACTCTGGGGTCATCACTCTGGGGTCCATCACTCTGGGGTTCATCACTCTGGGGTTCATCACTCTGGGGTTCATCACTCTGGGGTCCATCACTCTGAGGTTCATCACTCTGGGGTTCATCACTCTGGGGTTCATCACTCTTGGGTCCATCACTCTGGGGTCCATCACTCTGGGGTCCATCACTCTGGGGTTCATCACTCTGGGGTCCATCACTCTGGGGTTCATCACTCTGGGGTCCATCACTCT
This sequence comes from Semotilus atromaculatus, assembly GCA_031834385.1. Classification (NCBI taxonomy): domain Eukaryota; kingdom Metazoa; phylum Chordata; class Actinopteri; order Cypriniformes; family Leuciscidae; genus Semotilus; species Semotilus atromaculatus. The sequence goes on along the minus strand of JAULUF010000145.1, from coordinate 129,413 downwards.
GGGGTCCATCACTCTGGGGTCCATCACTCTGGGGTTCATCACTCTGGGGTCCATCACTCTGGGGTCCATCACTCTGGGGTCCATCACTCTGGGGTTCATCACTCTGGGGTCATCACTCTGGGGTCCATCACTCTGGGGTTCATCACTCTGGGGTTCATCACTCTGGGGTTCATCACTCTGGGGTCCATCACTCTGGGGTCCATCACTCTGGGGTTCATCACTCTGGGGTTCATCACTCTTGTCCATCACTCTGGGGTCCATCACTCTGGGGTTCATCACTCTGGGGTCCATCACTCTGGGGTCATCACTCTGGGGTCCATCACTCTGGGGTTCATCACTCTGGGGTTCATCACTCTGGGGTCCATCACTCTGAGGTTCATCACTCTGGGGTTCATCACTCTGGGGTTCATCACTCTTGGGTCCATCACTCTGGGGTCCATCACTCTGGGGTCCATCACTCTGGGGTTCATCACTCTGGGGTCCATCACTCTGGGGTTCATCACTCTGGGGTCCATCACTCTGGGGTCCATCACTCTGGGGTCCATCACTCTGGGGTTCATCACTCTGGGGTCCATCACTCTGGGGTCCATCACTCTGGGGTCCATCACTCTGGGGTTCATCACTCTGGGGGTCATCACTCTGGGGTCCATCACTCTGGGGTCCATCACTCTGGGGTTCATCACTCTGGGGTCCATCACTCTGGGGTCCATCACTCTGGGGTCCATCACTCTGGGGTCCATCACTCTGGGGTTCATCACTCTGGGGTCCATCACTCTGGGGTTCATCACTCTGGGGTTCATCACTCTGGGGTCCATCACTCTGGGGTCCATCACTCTGGGGTTCATCACTCTGGGGTCCATCACTCTGGGGGTCATCACTCTGGGGGTCATCACTCTGGGGGTCATCACTCTTGGGTTCATCACTCTGGGGTCCATCACTCTGGGGTTCATCACTCTGGGGTTCATCACTCTGGGGTTCATCACTCTGGTGTTCATCACTCTGGGGTTCATCACTCTGGGGTTCATCACTCTGGGGTCCATCACTCTGGGGTTCATCACTCTGGGGTTCATCACTCTGGGGTCCATCACTCTGGGGTCCATCACTCTGGGGTTCATCACTCTGGGGTTCATCACTCTGGGGTCCATCACTCTGGGGTCCATCACTCTGGGGTCCATCACTCTGGGGGTCATCACTCTGGGGGTCATCACTCTGGGGTCCATCACTCTGGGGTTCATCACTCTGGGGTTCATCACTCTGGGGTCCATCACTCTGGGGTCCATCACTCTGGGGTCCATCACTCTGGGGGTCATCACTCTGGGGTTCATCACTCTGGGGTTCATCACTCTGGGGTTCATCACTCTGGGGTCCATCACTCTGGGGTCCATCACTCTGGGGTCCATCACTCTGGGGTTCATCACTCTGGGGTCCATCACTCTGGGGTTCATCACTCTGGGGTCATCACTCTGGGGTCCATCACTCTGGGGTTCATCACTCTGGGGTTCATCACTCTGGGGTTCATCACTCTGGGGTTCATCACTCTGGGGTTCATCACTCTGGGGTCATCACTCTGGGGTCCATCACTCTGGAGTTCATCACTCTGGGGTTCATCACTCTGGGGTCCATCACTCTGGGGTCCATCACTCTGGGGTTCATCACTCTGGGGTCCATCACTCTGGGGTTCATCACTCATCGTTCATATGAGAGCCAGAAAACCAACCGACAACAGTGGTTACAGTCCATCCATCCTTCATCCATCATCCATCCATCCTTCATCCATCCTTCATCCATCCATCCTTCATCCATCCATCATCCATCCATCCTTCATCCATCCATCCATCCTTCATCTATCCTTCATCCATCATCCTTCATCCATCCTTCATCCATCCATCCTTCATCCTTCCATCCTTCATCCA
>JAULUF010000145.1:87500-125000 GCA_031834385.1 Semotilus atromaculatus | reverse complement strand
GCATATGTATTACCTCGTTATTTCCTCTGACTCCATAAATGAAAAGGTTTTAATGATATCTGTGCATCATTAAATGTTTGACTATTCCTTTTAACTCTTTACTGAAAATAATGTCAGAGTCAGTCGGAATAGTCAAGTCAAGTATATTTATATAGCGCTTTTCACAATACAGATTGTATCAAAGCAGCTTCACAGTATCAATCAAAACAACATAACAATGTTTGTTTATTAGTGGAAAACAATAAAATAAAAAAAGACATCCAAGTTTGGAAGGGCTGATCAATGGTATTAATGATTGGTTAATTAATTTGAATATCCCCAACTGAGCAAGCCAAAGGCAACAAAAATCCAAATATTTACAATATTTACAATAAAATCAAATATTTACAATTTATTATGTCAGGTTAATGTATCATGCCAATTTCATAATCAGTTCAAAGATAATCCCTACAATAACATCAAATGCTCAGAGATAAAGAGTAAAAGATGTAGATTAAACCCTGTAGAGTTACTGAGGCTCTCGCTGCATTTCTTTATATAGACAGAAACGTCTTTCACTTTGAAACATCTGCTAATAATGGGAATTTGCATTCAGAGTTTACATGTTTTGGGAGCCGATGCATTTGCCTGGAGACACACACACACACACACGCATGCACACACGCACGCACGCACGCACCCACGCACACACGCACACACACACACACACACCTCTGTGTGCCAGTTATCCCTAAACCCTTAATAACTTTATTACCTCTTGGTTTACGTCTTTGGGAATGAGACATTTGTACCAGTCGCACTGAGACATTTCAAATGATACCAAACATGTATAATACTGCATAATTATTCACATTAAGCCATATATTTGTTTGTGTGAATATCCGGTGATGTCAGCGTGAGAGAGAGGGAGCGGGGGAATGGGCGGGCGAGGGAAAGATGTAGATTAGGATTGCTTTAGTTTGGTGATGCGAGTTTCACAAGAAAGAGTTCATATGTTAATTTCGAGAAAGCTCCTCTGTCTTCTCTGGGGTCGTTCCTCAAACACACGGCACTTTCTAATTTCTCAATTCATACAGTCGCACTATTAAACATTGCATGTTTAGGTGTTTTGAGCTTATTTTGGTTCATTTAACTGAAGCTTTTAAGCACTTAACAGGAAACAAAAACTTGAATGACGCCTATAATGAAACTGTCTGGAATTTGACTGAATGTCTATAATTGTTACTCAAAGGGAAGTTGCTCTCATCTCCTCTCCTCTACCGTGTCGTTTATCGAGTGAAACGCTTCTGGGACAGGAACACATGTGGGCGGGGCTTGATTGTGTCTGTGGGGAGCTGATTGGATGGTTGTGGTTTGCTATTGGCTGATGTCATGTGAGTGACATGTGAGTGACAGTGTCTTCGTCATCAGAGAAGAGATGCTGCTGTTATTCTGATTCAAGATTATTAACACAATAATGATGTGCACCGATAAATTATTTACAATAAACACTGCAGTAAAACGTATTGTCGTATTTGACATTTGATGTGATGATGACTGTAACACACTCTTCTTCTTCTTCAGAAATCCGCGGCGGTCGAGCTCCTAAAGACGGCCCGGTCCTGCCTCTCTACGACACCCCGTACGAGGAGAACGGCGGCGAGCCCGAGGCCCATCGGTGTTCCCGGGAGAGCCGGCTGCCCCAGGACGACGACAGGCCGCCCGAGGAGTACGACCAGCCCTGGGAGTGGAAGAAGGAGCGCATATCCAAAGCCTTCGCAGGTTCAACACGGTTATTTCTTTAATGTATGAGTGTGTGTGACTGTGTGTGTGTGTGTGTGGGGGGGATTTCGCTTTCCTAAACGTAGTTCCTTCCTTTAAGTGATTCAAAACACTGAACAGTCTCTTTCTCAGATATATCTAGTCTTGTGTGGTTCTGCTGGATGCTGGAGTTACTAACTAACGTGATGCTACTAACTGGACTGACCGTCTGTGGGCAACACTGAGGCTTTCCTCTACACTCCTGCAGACTGTGGTGCTGGAAGCGGGCTTTCACTGCAGTGCCTCTAAGAACCTGAACGAGCTGGTCTCGGCCCCATTGAAAACAAACTCACTGCGTTTCAGTTGAAATGTTTAATTTTATTTAATTTTATTTAATTTTATATATATATATATATATATATATATATAGTATTTTATTTTAATTTATTTTATTTTACTTTTTGTAATTAATTTTTTTATTTAACTTTCATTTTTAAATTAATTTTATTATTTTTAATTTTATTATTGTTTATTATTTTATATATATTTATTTCTATTTTTTTATTTTACTTTTTAAATTTATTTTATTTAACTTTTTTAATTTAATTTTTATTTTAATTAATTTTTATTATTTTATATGTTTTTTTTTGTTTTGTTTTGTTTTTTTTAAAGTTTTTTTTTATTATGTTGTTTGTTTATTTTAATTTTTTTATTTATTTATTATATTTCATTGCTTCAGAAAGAAATCCGACCCAACGAACCAAGCGGTATCATAATTCATAACTGGAAATGTGTTTGAATGTGACGAAAGCCTCGATAATAATAAATAATTCATTACATTTATATAGCGCTTTTCTAGACACTCAAAGCGCTTTACATAGATGGGGGGAATCTCCTCAACCACCACCAATGTGCAGCATCCACCTGGATGATGCGACGGCAGCCATATTGCGCCAGTACACCCACCACACACCAGCTTACTGGTGGAGTGGAGACAGAGTGATGAAGCCAATTAGTATATATAGGGGTGATTAGGAGGCCATGATAGACAGAGGCCACTAGGGGAAAATTTGGCCAGGACACCGGGGTTACACCCCTACTCTTTCGAAAGACATCCTGGGATTTTTAATGACCACAGAGAGTCAGGGCCTCGGTTTAACGTCTCATCCGAAGGACGGTGCTCTTTGACGGTATAGTGTCCCAATCACTACACTGGGGCGTTAGGACCCACACAGACCACAGGGTGAGCGCCCCCTACTGGCCGCACTAACACCTCTTCCAGCAGCAACCTGGTTTTCTCATGAGGTCTCCCATCCAGGTACTAACCAGGCTCAGCCCTGCTCAGCTTCAGTGGGCAACCAGTCTTGGGCTACAGGGTGATATGGCTGCTGGCTTGTCAATCAGTATGAGTTATTTATAATTTTTTTTTACAATTTTGTAGTGTTTTGTAGTGTAGTGTTGAGGAGTGTAGTCAGATTAATTTTAGTGAATCAGTTCGTATAGATGATTCATTTGACTTTCGTCATGACTCACATGTGGCATTTTGCAGTGAAATATATAGTAAAATGCTGCAAGCGGCGTCACGCTACACTTTATATTCACAGGCATGCAAACGCCAGAGGCTGGAAAAAAACTGAAATTATGTAGAATTATGTTTTTGAAGAAGTCGCCGCTGAGTGTGACGTGACATTAAGACTGCTGCGGTGTGTGTAGAGCAGGGCTGTAATGGTGCGTTCCAGGCAGGTTTTTGAGCACGTAAATCACAACTTCAAACCACGACTCACGACTGTAGCGTTCCAGGCCAGTCACGCCAATCTACCTGAGCGCTAGGAATTGTGGTAGCTAGATGTAAACAAACCAGCATGGCGGACCTTACGGGCTTATGCGCATTTGTAATAATTTCTGTTGATTCTGTTTTTTTTTTCATAAGCATGATCAATGCTGACAAGTTCAGGTTTACGTCACCTCAACATTTACATGCGGCAATACACTTTCACGACATACTTATTGTTTCAGACACATAACATTGTAATACATGATCGTGTGTGTATTTTTATCATTATTATTATAATATTATTAATTTGACTGCAACGTTATATTGTCCTGAAGTGTGTTCTCGCCGTGTACCGCCTGCAGAAACTGCATCCGCAGGGGCTGCCATTGTTGTTCTGAATGTTTTCGTGGGCTATGTGACGTCAGAGCTCGTAACTGGGAGTACGTCGATCTAGTACGAGTTCACGGGTGGGAAGTCACGGGTTTGACTGCCGTTCCAGCGCACTTTCACGGGTATAAGGTTGGAAAAACGGTTTTGGCCTGTCTATCAGCTATAATTCTGACCCTCAAAGACCTGTTAGTCTGCCTTTAAAATGTCCACCTCCACTCCATTTATTATCCTAAATTAGATGCACCAATAGAGAATCTTTGGAGGGAGCTCAAACTCCGTGTTTCTCAGCGACAGCCCAGAAACCTGACTGATCTAGAGAAGATCTGTGTGGAGGAGTGGGCCAAAATCCCTCCTGCTGTGTGTGCAAACCTGGTGAAAAACTACAGGAAACATTTGACCTCTGTAATTGCAAACAAAGGATATTATACCAAATATTATTCTGTTCAAATACTTATTTGCAGCTGTATCATACAAATAAATCATACATTGTGATTTCTGGATTTTTTTTAGATAATGTCTCTCACAGTGGACATGCACCTACGATGACAATTTCAGACCCCTCCATGATTTCTAAGGGGGAGAACTTGCAAAATAGCAGGGTGTTCAAATACTTATTTTCTTCACTGTAGTTGCTGTTTATTGGTTGTATTAGTGTGTTAATTTTTGTCAGCTCTGACTGAAAATCAATAAATCACAGAAGCTGCTGAAGGTCAGGGCTATATAGTTAAAGGATTAGTTCACTTCAGAATTACAATGTCCTGATAGTTTACTCTCCTCCACCTCATCTAAGATGTTCATGTCTTTCTTTCTTCAGTGGAAAAGAAATGAATGTTTTTGATGAGAACGCTCCAGTGTTCCTCCATATAGTGTCTTCAATGGTCCAACGGGTCGAAGGTCCAGATGTGAGTTTCAGTGCAGCTTCAAAGTCTCGACACGATCCAGCCGAGGAATAAGAGTCTCATCCAGACAAACCAGCGACATTTATAACACAATACACATTTATATACTTTTAAACCACTAATGCTGGTCTTGCACTCACTGTGATGCGACACACATTACGTCGCGCTCGATCGCTCACACACTCTGACTGTGTAAAAAGGCTCATTTTAACATGAGTTTCCGTTTCCGCCCGTTCATGTGAACGCTGGGAGATCCTGCTTACACCTCTACTCGCAGTGTGTGTGTGTGTGTGTCTGTGTGTGTGTGTGTGTGTGTGTGTGTGTGTGTGTGTGTGTGCGTGTGTGTGTGTGTGTGTGTGTGAGTGAGTGAGTGTGTGTGTGTGTGTGTGTGTGTGTGTGTGTGTGTGTGTGTGTGTGTGTGTGTGTGCTGCAGGTGTGTGTGTGTGTGTGTGTGAGTGAGTGTGTTTGTTTTTGTGATATATGAGGACACAAATGTGTATAATGACATGCATATTACACTGGTATTACAACTTAAACGTGACTTATGAGGACATTTCATGAGTCCTCATATTTCAAATAGCTTAAAAAACATAAAAAACAATGTTTTTTTAAAAATGTAAAAATGCAGCATGTCTCCTGTGATGGGTAGGTTTAGGGACAGGGGCAGTGTGAGTGTGTGTGTGTGTGTGTGTGTGTGTGTGTAAGGGGATAGAATTTATAGTTTGTACAGTATAAAAACGCCTATGGAATGTCCTCATAAATCACAAAAACAAACCGGTGTGTGTTCTGCAGTTGCAGGGGCGTAAAATTTAGTAGGGACGCTGGGACGTGTCCCTACCAATATCCAGTGACACTGATGTATCCCTAGCAATACACCTTATTCACAGCAGCGCCATCTTAGATTTTTAACAGGAATGAAAGTGGGTTGTACTGCTATTAAATGTGTTTGTGGATTGTTCTGCTGACGAAACCATGCAAAAATATGTTTCTGAGAAATTCCAGTAGACCAAATAATCCAGACAATATGATCCGTTTAAAATTATAAGTGATCTAGGAGCTTTATACAGCTTTTTACTGCGGATCCCATTGAAAACACAGTAAGGCTGCGTTCGGAATCGCATACTTCCCTACTATATAGTAGGGGAAAACAGTACGTGAAAGAAGCAGTACGTTTGAAACGTCAGTATTCATAAAAGAGTAGGCGAGAAGTTCCCGGATGATCTACTGCTTCAGCACAGATTTTTGAGTGTTATCCGATGGTTACTCATGATACTCATCTATCCCATGAGGTAAGTAAGTTATTGAAATGAAGTACCTACTCATTGAGTATGCGATTCCGAACGCAGCCTAAGTCTATCCCTCACAGCCTCACTCTCATACCTGTCATGGCGCTGGTCTGAATAAGGTCTATAATTTCGATCAAAACTTAAAATATATTTATATATTGATGTCCCCGTCCCCACCAATTTCAAAATCAAACCTACGCCACTGTGCAGTTGTGTGTGTGTGCTGCAGGTGTGTCTGTGAGTGTGTGCTGCAGGTGTGTGTGTGCTGCAGGTGTGTCTGTGAGTGTGTGCTGCAAGTGTGTGTGTGCTGCAGGTGTGTCTGTGAGTGTGTGCTGCAAGTGTGTGTGTGCTGCAGGTGTGTCTGTGAGTGTGTGCTGCAAGTGTGTGTGTGCTGCAGGTGTGTCTGTGAGTGTGTGCTGCAAGTGTGTGTGTGCTGCAGGTGTGTCTGTGAGTGTGTGCTGCAAGTGTGTGTGTGCTGCAGGTGTGTCTGTGAGTGTGTGCTGCAAGTGTGTGTGTGCTGCAGGTGTGTCTGTGAGTGTGTGCTGCAAGTGTGTGTGTGCTGCAGGTGTGTCTGTGAGTGTGTGCTGCAAGTGTGTGTGTGCTGCAGGTGTGTCTGTGAGTGTGTGCTGCAAGTGTGTGTGTGCTGCAGGTGTGTCTGTGAGTGTGTGCTGCAAGTGTGTGTGTGCTGCAGGTGTGTCTGTGAGTGTATGCTGCAAGTGTGTGTGTGCTGCAGGTGTGTCTGTGAGTGTGTGCTGCAAGTGTGTGTGTGTGTGCTGCAGGTGTGTGTGTGTGTGTGTGTGTGTGTGTGTGTGTGCTGCAGGTGTGTGTGTGTGTGTGTGTGCTGCAGGTGTGTGTGTGTGTGTGTGTGTGTGAGTGTGTGTGCTGCAGGTGTGTGTGTGTGTGTGTGCTGCAGGTGTGTGTGTGTGTGTGTGTGCTGCAGGTGTGTGTGTGTGTGTGCTGCATGTGTGTGTGTGTGTGCTGCAGGTGTGTGTGTGTGTGTGTGTGTGTGTGTGAGTGTGTGTGCTGCAGGTGTGTGTGTGTGTGTGTGTGTGTGTGTGTGTGTGTGTGTGTGTGTGTGTGTGTGCTGCAGGTGTGTGTGTGTGTGTGTGTGTGTGTGTGTGTGTGCGTGTGTGTGTGTGTGCTGCATGTGTGTGCTCGTGTTTATATTACATTGTGGGGCCCAGCCAGCGGTCCCCATGAGGAGAACAGCGTATAAATCACACTAAGTAATGTTTTTTGAAAATGTAAAAATGCAGCATGTCTCCTGTGATGGGTAGGTTTAGGGACAGGGGCAGTGTGTGTGTGTGTGTGTGTGTGTGTGTGTGTGTGTGTGTAAGGGGACAGAAAATACAGTTTGTACAGTATAAAAACCATTACGCCTATGGAGAGTCCCCACAAAGATAGCAAACCAGACATGTGTGTGTGTGTGTGTGTGTGCTGCAGGTGTGTGTGTGTGTGTGTGTGTGTTTGTGTGTGAGTGTGTGTGCTGCAGGTGTGTGTGTGTGTGTGTGTGTGTGTGTGCTGCAGGTGTGTGTGTGTGTGTGTGTGTGTGCTGCAGGTGTGTGTGTGTGTGTGTGTGTGTGTGTGCTGCATGTGTGTGTGTGTGTGTGTGTGCTGCAGGTGTGTGCAGGTGTGTGTGTGTGTGTGCGCGCGTGTGCTGCAGGCGTGTGTGTGTGTGTGTGTGTGTGTGTGTGCTGCAGGTGTGTGTGTGTGTGTGCTGCAAGTGTGTGTGCTGCAGGTGTGTGTGCTGCAAGTGTGTGTGCTGCAGGTGTGTGTGTGGCTCCGGGACGCATGACTAACTCAGGCGTAACTACACATGGCTGATCAACAGAGTTATTGGGTTTCTTTGACAAATGAAATGTAATAAGAAAAGAATATCCGCTGGATAGTTTTTTGTGCATGAGTTCTTGAAAGGTGTTTCCTTTTTTTGTTGTGTGTGTGTGTGTGTGTGTGTGTGTGTGTGTGTGTGTGTGTGTAACAGCACTGCTTTGTTATGACTGCATTAGTCATGAGGACTCGAGCAGAGGAGCGAGCGGAAGAGATTTCCACATCTCTAGATCCTCCACAGGTACTGCAGGTCTCTCTCTCTCTCTCTCTCTCCCTCTCTCTCTCCCTCTCTCTCTCTATCACTCTCTCTCTCTCCCTCTCTCTCTCTCTCTCTCTCTCTCTCTCTCCCTCTCTCTCTCTATCACTCTCTCCCTCTCTCTCTCTATCACTCTCTCTCTCTCCCTCTCTCTCTCTATCACTCTCTCTCCCTCTCTCTCTCTATCACTCTCTCTCTCTCCCTCTCTCTCTCTATCACTCTCTCTCTCTCCCTCTCTCTCTCTATCACTCTCTCTCTCTCCCTCTCTCTCTCTATCACTCTCTCTCTCACTCTCTCTCTCTATCACTCTCTCTCTCTATCACTCTCTCTCTCTCCCTCTCTCTCTCTATCACTCTCTCTCTCTCTCTCTGTCTTCATGGATTTATGACTGCATTAGCTTCATGGGAGTGTATTGATTGTGTTCCTCGCAGGGCAGAGGAGAAATTATTCTTATGGTTTCTCTTTCCTTTAAGAGGAATATTCTGGGATAAATATAGAGCTTAAGCTTTATGCCACAGAATCTGATTACAGAGGAGATTCATTTCAGCCATCCGTCAGTTTATGAAAACTCAAAACGTCCAAAAAGTTCCAATGGAACCTGATAATACACACTTTTTTTAAAGTATAGTTTCATAGTAATGGAGAAGCTGGAAATGTATGGAATTACTTTTGTGCCAATAATAATGAACGTAACTTTTTTAAGAATCTAATGAAAATATAAATTGAAACTGAATAAAATATCTTTGAAACTGAAAAAGAATTAATTATTTTGACTTTGTTTTTAATACACTGCATGTTTTGCTAACTATTTCTCATGTCTTTCACTGATCTAAACTTACAAATGCGCCTCCAGAGTTTTAGTTTAAGCTTCTGAAGTTTTCATTTACACAAATCAACATTTCAAAATTCACTGATATTTTCAGGCTTTCCATGACCATGAGATCTCTGTCAGTCAGTAAATAAAACATTAAACAACCAAAGACAGTCCCAAAAACACGGTTTGAAATCGCTGCTGTTTAAGAAATATGAGAAATAGTTAGCAAAACATTAATTGTTTTAAAAACAAAGTAAAAAAAAATTGCCAGCGATTCATTCTTTTCAAAGATATTATATTCAGTTTCAATTTACATTTTCATTAGTTTCTTGAAAAGTTACGTTCATTATTATTGGCACAAAAGTAATTCCATAGAAATGCAAGGGATTTTAAAAATGACTTTAGAATGTCAATGATAAAATTAATTTTGCGTGTTGTTGGTCTTATTTGTGTGTTGTTGGTGTGTCAGCTGATGAGGATGGATGCAGCGACTCCAGGAACACATCGCTGTAGTTACTCAGCGCTGCGGCTTATATACATTTCTTTCTCATCAATCTGTGTTTGGTCTGACGAAACTCACAACATTAAACTCTCAGTGTGAGTGTGTGTGTGTGTGTGTGTGTGTGTGTGTGTGTGTGTGTGTGTGCTCGTGTTTATATTACATTGTGGGGACCAAATGTCCCCACAAGTATAGTAAAACCTGAGATCACCTACATTGTGGGGCCCAGCCAGCGGTCCTCATGAGGAGAACAGCGTATAAATCACACTAAGTAATGTTTTTTGAAAATGTAAAAATGCAGAATGTCTCCTGTGATGGGTAGGTTTAGGGACAGGGGCAGTGTGTGTGTGTGTGTGTGTGTGTGTGTGTGTGTGTGTGTGTGTAAGAGGACAGAAAATATAGTTTGTACAGTATAAAAACCATTACGCCTATGGAGAGTCCCCACAAAGATAGCGAACCAGACATGTGTGTGTGTGTGTGTGTGTGTGTGTGTGTGTGTGTGTGTGTGTGTGTGTGTGTGTGTGTGCTGCAGTGCATTTGATTCACTGCAATGCGTTCAGATCCTGATGTATATTCACCGCCGGGGTTAGTGTGTGTTAGGGCCTGATGTGATTATTCGTGAACGCGTGTGCTGTGTTATATTCACTTGTGTGTTTATCAGTGAGCCTGATGTGTGTTAGTGTCGGTCACTGCAGGGTTGTGCACTTGTGTGTCTCCTAATTAATCACCTGGTTATCTGCTACCTGCTCTCTCTCTCTCTCTCTCTCACACACACACACACACAGCACAGCACAGCACAGCACAGCACAGCAGACCCGGCAGAGAGAGAGATTGATGAGTGCAAATACAACGACACTTTAAACAATGAGTGAGTGTGTGTGTGTGTGTGTGTGTGTGTGTGTGTGTGTGGCTGATTGTCACAAGGTGAAAACAAAATGCACACACAGAGTTTTCTGGAAAGTGTGTGTGTGTGTGTGTGTTACATATGGAAGGGCTTTGAAAACCGCAACACCTGCAGTCTCAGAAGAAGAGCTTCTATAAGCCTATTCTTCACCTCTGGAGCTCTTCGGCAAAGGTTTCAGCATTTGCTCTGTTAACAAACAAAAAAATCATGGACATGATTCTAACAGATTAAATGTTCCTCAAAAAACAGTCCCACTTGTGCTCCTCGCCGTCAGAAACGAGCGCATTGTAAATGAGTGAGAGTTTCCTCTAGTGGAAGCGTTCGGTACTGCAGCCGCACACACTCACTGAAGATCATTTACTGACTGATCACTCACATTATAAACACAACTCGTTTACATTTATGGCTTTGATTTTCTTGCAGTTTTAGAGTAAAACATGTTTTTGAAAATATATATTTCATATAAAAAAATGTAATAGTATTTTTGTGCAGTTTTCATAACAATCAATATAAAATTCTGTAATATAAAATTCTGTTCACTTTTTAAAACATTTAGTTGGAGATTTATTTTCAGGTCTATGCTCACAAAGTAAATAAATGGATTTTAAATAGAGCCTAAATATAATTTAGTACCATAAAATCCCCCCAAAATACTAAATATTTAATAAATCAAATTATTAAACTAAAATATAGTACAATCATTTCATTGAAATAAAAAAATAAGAGCACCAGTTTCGTCAGGCAGATTTAGTTTTAACTCATTTTAAATTAGTAACTTCACATTTTATGAATAAAACAGCTCATAAACATTCTTTATCACTACAAAAAAATGTAAGTAACAATGTGAGTGTTGACAAGATGACTTTTATTTACATTCATCCACAAATTAAAAATGACAAACATAAGCAATCTGTCAGAAGCCAAACAATATTTGTAATATACAACGCCAGGTTTATTAGACAACTTCATTTGGAAGCTCTTCATTACACAAGAGGAGAAATGCAATTTATATTTTTATAACAAGGGCCAACAAATATAATGACGCTTTTTAAAGTATAAAGGATGCTGTTTATGTGTAAAAAAATCACACTGTGCGTACATACTGAACATTTATTTTGTAATATGTCGACAGTGTGTGTTTTTCTGCACACTACTAGAGTAATGTAGCATCCCGGTTGTCTAATAAACCGGACACTGTATATTATGATGTTGGATCTTTGACTATTGCTTGTGTTCCTCTTTTGGAGGTCGTTTGGGATAAATGTAAAGTAAAAAGGTCAAATTCTGGAACTGATCACTTTTCTTTTAGATATTTTCTTCCCTGTAATATTGTCTGCGAACACCCGATCAGACAGCAACTGGATTTAAACCAGATCTCACACACACACACACACACACACACCAGATATATAAGCGCTCTTGTGTAAACGCAGCCAAGGTCTGTATTCTGTGCTCACGATCTTTATCATGTTATTAATACAGTAAATATATGCAATTTTGTCAGTCTCAAACGCCTCAGTCTCACACACTCCTAATGTCTGACGCTGACCTCCGTCTAATTCTCATGCTGCTGCTGTGGTGTGATAACAGTCTTCTGTTATGAATCACACACACACACACACACACACACTCCTCACACACAACCTCATGGTGGTTTTTTTCAGAGCTCAAAAGGTGCCACTTCAGAGACAGAAATGCCAGAGGGCTTATCTTCTCTCTCACACACACACACACACACACACAAACACACACACACACACAGAAACACACACACACACACACACACCTGCGAGCAGATTCATGAAACATTCCTAAGAAAAAAATGGACAATTCCTATATTTGTGCCAGTTATCCCTAAACCCTTAATAACTTTATTACCTCTTGGTTTACGTCTTTGGGAATGAGACATTTGTACCAGTCGCACTGAGACATTTCAAATGATACCAAACATGTATAATACTGCATAATTATTCACATTAAGCCATATATTTGTTTGTGTGAATATCCGGTGATGTCAGCGTGATTGACTCTCGTTAATGTTCGTTTCGAGAAAGCTCCTCTGTCTTCTCTGGGTCGTTCCTGAACCACACCGTCCCACACTTTCTAATTTCTCAATTCCTACAAGACCAAAGAAAAGGCAGCCGAGCTCAGCTGAGATCCACAGACTTTATCCAGAAGCAACACTGTGAAAACACGGATAAACGGCACAGCAGGGAGGAAAAGATGAGAGCGACTTCTCTCCTGTCAGACGCATCCAGCAGTGTGTAGGAATCTGCTCGCGCTCACACACTCTCTGAACACTTATCATCTTATTTATCACAGATGGCAGCGCTGAAATGCCACAGAAACGGCGTGAGCTTTTCAAAAAGGTGCTTGACTTTTCTAATTGCGCCCGAGGCGTAGGCAACACAATTTACCGCATTTCCACAGCTATACATACTGAATAATTACCGCACACCCCCAAGCTTTAAATATGCACACAATTTGCCAGCAGCGTCAAGCAGAAGCCGGTCGAGAGACTCTTGAAGTCGCGTTCAGCTTGAAGTGAGTCTTAAAGAGGACTGCGGATGTTCTCGAGTCAGTGTATCCTCTATACTGAGGCTTGAGGATGTTTCGGAGACTGTCAGATATTATTAACACTAACTTGTGTCGTCTAAGCGCCCCAGTACATCAGGCCCTCGGAGTTTAATATTTCATATTGCATTTGTCTTATCGTGGAATCTGTTCATCCTGCCTGAAGCTGATCGAGTCTAAATGGCCTTTTCTCTGTCTTGATGCCTTAATTAGGTCTCGATGATGAAAGTGTGAAATGAAATCAATCCGTTGTGCAGTTTTACAGCGGGAAGCGACCCGACAGCCTCGGCGGGAACACCAGATAAACCCTGAGTTCTGCCCAGGGGGATTGTGGGAAATTGAGGCCGTTTTTTTGCACACTGTTCCCCCAATTTTGGTGGCGGTTCAAGGAAAGGACAGGGAATACACACACACTGTGTGTCACACACACACACACACACACACACATCACAGCCGTGGCAGACTGTGAGCTCAGCCAAAGTTCAAAGCTGTCGCTGACTGTGTGTATGTGTGTGTGTGTGTGTGTGTGTGTGTGTGTGTGTGTGAGTGAGTGAGTGAGTGAGTGAGTGTAAGCGTGTGTGTGTGTCATGCATGATTATTAAATCTGAGGCTGGAGCTTGTAATATTGCAGCACTTTTATTAAATTGGCTATTATTTGGTGACAGCGGGTTGCTTGAGAAAGTCAATCGTTGTAATTTGGTAAAATGAGCTGTGAGAGAGCGTGGAGAAGTGTGTCTATCAAAGCAGCCGTGTATAATCGGTGTTGTAATTGGTGTTGTTGCACCTTTGCGATCATAAAAATCATTTCTTTTTGAGACTAACGGCAAACGAACTTGATGCTCTCGAGTCCTCATGATCCTCTGTTCCTGCTTCACGTTTCTGATGGGTTTTTTACGTCTTTTAAAACTCAGATTTCTTTTTGTCTCGAAAATAAAACAAAAATAAATAAATAAATTAATATAAATTAAAGGGTTTTTATTAGGGCTGTTGATTTAATTAAAGTCCCCCTGTAGTCAATACCTCACTATATAGTCTCGGCTCAGTTAATTTCGAGTTTTGACACACACTGTTGCCAGATCCCTGAAATACGCAAGTGTGTAAACACCCTGAAATGAACACACAACATCCCATTCCTCCTCTGTTTACCAACACAGTCATTTAGCATGATGGATTTTGCCAAGGCTGTAAAACGCACTAATCCTCTCAACATGCTGCATTACCGCGGGGCCGAGCGCTTTTCAAAACACGCCAGCAAATGATTTCTGGCTTAACGCAAGAAACATTACAGCCTCTTCCCTGAGTTCACCTTCAGCTGAGATGCACAATACATCTCATGTGTGTGTGTGTCAGCGAAAGTGTGCGGCCTGTGAGAACTCCCTTCTCCTACGGGACGCGAGACGAACTTCCCTCTCCCAAAACAATTACACGCTAATCTGCAGCAGCGAATGAGAACGAGCTCTTTAATCAGGCGTCTGGCAGGCCTTCACTTCACCAGCGTGAGGAAGTTATTATATTATCTGTCAGAGAGACTGACCTCGCGTTCACTCGCTGGATCGGGACAATTCAGCAGAAACCGGCGCATAATGGCGGCTCTGTCAACTGACATCATATCACACCGTTGCTGAACAATGCTAATCGTTCTCAGAGGAGCGTTGTTCTGCCGGCTCCAGATCCTCTATCCGTCTTTAGTGTGTAATGTTGCTGTTTGAGCATGAAAAAAGGTTTCAAAGTCCCTCCAGCGGGAGTTATTCTCTATATTAGGGATGCGATGCACCAATATACATTTTGGCCGATACGATAACCGATAAAATGTATTTGAAAGGCGATAACCGATATATTGGCCGATAAATCTAAATTATTTTTGAGAGCCTGTGCCGATTTCGTGTATGTATCCTAGGGGTGTTGAAATGAATCGTTTCTACGATGCATCGCGATGCAGACGGGGACAATTCGGTATCGGTTCAGTAATAGACCATAACCGATTATAATGTACTGATGCTTTTCTGACGTCATTTGTCGCGTATGTGCTTTGTCGCGGTAGCATACAATGGCAGAGGGAGGTGAGACGCGAGTGCGAGTAATTAAAAATGCTCCAACTACTTTAAAAGCCTACATCTGGGCACATTTGTCTTTTATGAACAAACCTGGTAAGCACGACCTGGAGAAGACACGCGCTGTGTGCGCTCATGTCACGCACAAATAGAATATGCTGGAGATAATACCACAAACTTGATAAACCATGTTAGCCGTTTTCACCCGAGCTGTTAACGCTGGCAGAGTCTGACTGCTTTAGAGTAAGCGAATGAGATCCAACTGCGGATCCACAGCCAAAAACAAATCATCCCGATGGTCAAATTACAATTATTCTGTGTTGTTACGCGTAATTTTAAAGGGGTCATGACATGAGAAACCAAATTTGCCTTGATCTTTTGGTATATAAGAGATCTTTTATATGTACTATTAAAACTTCCTGCAAGTTTCACAGCTTAAGACGTCCTCCCCATTATAAACGAAGCATTTATTTAATCAGGCTCTAAATACAGCTCGTTCTGGATCCATGGTTAGAAGTGACGTCACGGTTAGAAGTGACGTACCAGTCGTTTGCATATGACCGCCTCCAGCGCAGGACAACTACGCCTCATTTCGCATCGTTGTCGTGCGGCTCGCGCCCACATGTGTTCAGTCGACGACTCGACGTGCAGCGAGTGGGTCTGTTTACAAGAAGATTGCTATGCCACGCAGATGTGCTGTTCCTGTTTGAGTGTTTGAATACGCTGCCGAGTCTTAAAGGGGACACTGAAGTCTTAAAGGGGAAACGCACCCAAAACAGACTGTTTGAATCAGAGGGGGAGAAACAGGGTGGGAAAAGGTCATAAATCACTACATTTTTAAAGTTTTTTGTAAAAAAAACTATAGTAATACTATAATTGCACCTAAGGGAACATAATAAAACAAAACAAAAAAACATGTCATGACCCCTTTAAATAAATGATCGTCACCTTCAACAGCTGACTCGCCGACGGTTGATGCGCGCATCTCTAGGGTAACATTATACACTGATAAATGAGCGCTGCTTTTAAATGAACATTTCTTTAAGAAAATGAAATTCTGTCAAATCAATTTTGTTTTAATGGCATAAACAGACTTTAGTCCCATGAAACTTAAACTGGAATGTCACTGTTTCTGTCACTGCAACTTCCCGAACAGGCGAA
Source organism: Semotilus atromaculatus (assembly GCA_031834385.1). NCBI lineage: Eukaryota > Metazoa > Chordata > Actinopteri > Cypriniformes > Leuciscidae > Semotilus > Semotilus atromaculatus. Next base: position 108,825 of record JAULUF010000145.1, on the reverse strand, counting down.
CACGCGCGCACACATAACTTTTGAAGTAAAATTGAAAATTGAGGATGTGGTGCATCGTAATGCATCGAGATATCGAATTGAACTGAATCGATGACATGATAATCGTAATCGAACCGAACCGTGAGACCAGTGTAGGTTCACACCCCTAGTGTATCCTGGGTGTTTTAATATTAAAAAGGCTAAAAGAACATTTTCGTCAGGACAGAAGCGTGACCTTTTCAACGTAATTGTGTATTACGTGAGTCACGAACGCGTATCACAGAACAGAGCAAGGCCAGCATTTGTGCTTATAAAACTTAAACTTTTTTATTTATTTGTGAAATGCCGATGGTTTGTAACCATCCTTATTAAGACCCTTATTCATCGTCTGGTGTCGTTTAAAGCCCTTTGAAGCTGCACTGAAACTGTCATTTGGACCTTGAACCGTTTGGGTCCTGTTGAAGTCCATTATATGGAGAAAAATCCTGGAATGTTTTCATCAAAAACCTTCATTTCTTTTCGACTGAAGAAAGAAAGTCATGGACATCTTGGATGACATGGGGGGAGGAAATTAAACGTTTTTTTTAAAAGTGAACTAATCCATTAAAAGTATGTGACTCAAACACACAGTTATAATGATGTTCTCATTATAAGTTTATGATATGACAGATTTGAGCTGCACTGAACCTTATTTTCCTTTTTTCAAGTGATTTCAATCATATTTCAAGCAAATCAAAACCATCATGATGAACAGAGCGCATCTGAAGCGTTTCAGCTGGAGGAAATAATACATTATTCATCAGCTTTAATATATCGGCCAAAATTTCTTACCGGGCCGATACGACAACATTAAAAATTAGGATATATCGGCCGATACCGATGTTGTGGCCGATATATCGTGCATCCCTAATTTAAATAATTCATACGCAGAATAAAGGGGCGGGGCCTGGTTGAGTTAGTTAGTAGTGTGTTAAACTGGTGGTTATGGTAAGGGGCGGGACATATCACAAACACACTCGAAGCGCTCGACCAATCTCAACACACTGATCCAGCCGACCAATCAGAGCACAGTGTGCTTTTCAGAAGGAGGGGCTTCATAGAGACAGGAAGTAAACAGGGGTGTGTTTCCCGTACAGTGCCGTAACTTCACTACTATAGTATGATTCATCGTTGAAGAAATCAACTAGCGAGTCACGACTGTTTCCCGAAACTGTATTGTCGCAAATTGGTCGTTCCCCCACGTTGGTTAATGATGTCACGAACTTGGTGGAGTAATAACTACTTTTAATGAATCATTTGAGATTTAATTAATGCAAGATGTTTTCCTATAAATTACGCACATTGCATCTGAGGACTATTTCTCATTTTGCTTTATTTCAATCATAGGCTCGTTCTTACGCACTAGAGCTCGTTCACACATGCCCACTCTTCAAAAATGGTGCTTTAAATCTCTTGACAAACTAAAAGACATAATAATATTTGTATGTATTATAAATAAAAGATAGATTGTACTGAATGTCAAATTGCTTATTTTTCTCAAGATAAGGATGTATTGAGTCCACATGTCATGCACACTATAAACTCTTCTTCTAACACAGGAGAGCTGTTGCTCACACACACAACTCTGCGATGCTGTTTGCGAATGTTCATTGAAACTATGGTTTTGGGAAACTATGATGATAACGACGGACCTTGTGACCGTAGTTGACTAATGATGCTTTCGGGAAACCAGAGCGTTACTGACAGACTGGGAAGAGAGGAGCCGCAACAGTGGAGAATATGAGGAAAATAATCAACATTACAGCAGGAAAACCTGTTCTAGTAGAGCCTGAGAACAACATCAAGCATTATAGGTCCTCTTCAATGTTTTATTTCTCTCTCCTAGAAGTTGGCTAAATGATTCCCCTCTGGAGTCAAAGACAAGGGCGAGTTCATAACCGAGAGCTTGAGTGCGTTTATCGTCTCGTAAAGCCTGACAGGCGGTCAACACACCGCCAGCTTTATTTTGGATGCGCCTGTCAAGCGCTGAGAGCAGCCGATGCCAAATGAATCACAAGTGTGTTTGCTCTGAGTTTCAGCCGTGCGTTCGCAACGGAGCCGAGTGTCTGGTGTTTGTTTGGGATTGTGTGTCTGTTTCTGTCAGCGCACCGACAGGGACAAGATGCATGGAAAGCAAAATGAAGGCGTCTGAGCAGCGTCTCTTAGCTCCGCCCTCAAACACTGTAGTGTATCTGAGACTGGAAGAGTTTGGTTCGTGTTGTTCGTGTCGAGAAGACGCTGTTTTCTGAGATTGATACGGTAAACCCACGCCATCGTTACTGTTCCTATCACTGTGATCAAGAGCTGAGATTCAGATATGATAATGAGCGTTTACTTCTGACCAATCACAGCAGAGTAGTTCTCAGAGAGGCGGGGCTTAGAGAGCCTTTAAAAAAGCATAATTGGGCACTTTAATAATTTGGTAATTAAATAATTTGACATATCTTGCTCTTTTCATGCGCTCTCTGTTATGATATGGATCCGCTTCTCCTGTAATCGAGTGGGACGTTCCCGGGAATAGATTTGCTGTCACTGGATGGCTGCACTTGGACAAGATTACGTCCAGGAAAGATGCATTAATAGAGAGAAAGAGAAAAGTGCATTTGCTTTACACCGTTTATTGTCTTTGAATAACACACTAGACAAGATTTGACACGTCTGTAATGAATGCAGCATGTGTGTGTGTGTGTGTGTGTGTGTGTGTGTGTGTGTGACAGAAGCAGAGACCTGAATGCACTGCATTGCTGCTGTTTGTTTCCTTTCCTGTTTCCGTTTCCAAATCTGTGTCTGTTTTCCCTACTGACCTGATCCTGTTTCACTGACGCTCCTCTCCTCTGATCTCCTCTGTTCTCCTCTTTTCTCCTCTATTCTCCTCCTCTGTTCTCCTCTGTTCTCCTCTGATCTCCTCTGTTCTCCTCTTTTCTCCTCTGTTCTCCTCTTTTCTCCTCTGTTCTCCTCCTCTGTTCTCCTCTGATCTCCTCTGTTCTCCTCTTTTCTCCTCTGTTCTCCTCTTTTCTCCTCTGTTCTCCTCTTTTCTCCTCTGTTCTCCTCCTCTGTTCTCCTCTGTTCTCCTCTTTTCTCCTCTGTTCTCCTCTTTTCTCCTCTGTTCTCCTCCTCTGTTCTCCTCTTTTCTCCTCTGTTCTCCTCCTCTGTTCTCCTCTGATCTCCTCTGTTCTCCTCTTTTCTCCTCTGTTCTCCTCTTTTCTCCTCTGTTCTCCTCTTTTCTCCTCTGTTCTCCTCCTCTGTTCTCCTCTGTTCTCCTCCTCTGTTCTCATCTGATCTCCTCTGTTCTCCTCTTTTCTCCTCTGTTCTCCTCTTTTCTCCTCTGTTCTCCTCTTTTCTCCTCTGTTCTCCTCCTCTGTTCTCCTCTTTTCTCCTCTGTTCTCCTCCTCTGTTCTCCTCTGATCTCCTCTGTTCTCCTCTTTTCTCCTCTGTTCTCCTCTTTTCTCCTCTGTTCTCCTCTTTTCTCCTCTGTTCTCCTCCTCTGTTCTCCTCTTTTCTCCTCTGTTCTCTTCTTTTCTCCTCTGTTCTCCTCCTCTGTTCTCCTCTGTTCTCCTCTGATCTCCTCTGTTCTCCTCTTTTCTCCTCTGTTCTCCTCTTTTCTCCTCTGTTCTCTTCTGTTCTCCTCTTTTTGTCCTCTGTTCTCCTCTTTTCTCCTCTGTTCTCCTCTGTTCTCTTTTCTCTGTTCTCCTCTGTTCTCCTCTGTTCTCCTCCTTTCTCCTCCTTTCTCCTCCTTTCTCCTCTTTTCTCCTATGATCTCCTCTGTTCTCCTCTGTTCTCTGCTGTTCTCCTCTTCTCTCCTCTGTTCTCCTCTTTTCTCCTCTGATCTCCTCTTTTCTCCTCTTTTATCCTCTGTTCTCCTCTTTTCTCCTCTGTTCTCTTTCCTCTCCTATTTTCTCCTCTTTTCTCCTCTGTTCTCCTCTTCTCATCTGTTCTCCTCTGATCTCCTCTGTTCTCCTCTTCTCCTCTGGTCTCCTCTGTTCTCCTCTTTTCTCCTCTTTTCTCCTGATCTCCTCTTTTCTCCTCTGTTCTCCTATTCTCTCCTCTTTTCTCCTTTTCTGTTCTCCTCTTTTCTCCTCTGTTCTCCTCTGAACTCCTCTGTTCTCCTCTTCTGTTCTCCTCTGAACTCCTCTTTTCTCCTCTTCTGTTCTCCTCTTTTCTCCTCTGTTCTCCTCTGTTCTCCTCTGTTCTCCTCTGTTCTCCTCTGAACTCCTCTGTTCTCCTCTTCTGTTCTCCTCTGAACTCCTCTTTTCTCCTCTTCTGTTCTCCTCTTTTCTCCTCTGTTCTCCTCTGTTCTCCTCTGTTCTCCTCTGAACTCCTCTGTTCTCCTCTTCTGTTCTCCTCTGAACTCCTCTGTTCTCCTCTTCTGTTCTCCTCTGAACTCCTCTGTTCTCCTCTTCTGTTCTCCTCTAAACTCTTCTGTTCTCCTCTTTTCTCCTCTGTTCTCCTCTTTTCTCCTCTGTTCTCCTCTTCTGTTCTCCTCTGTTCTCCTATTCTCTCCTCTGTTCTCCTCTTCTGTTCTCCTCTTTTCTCCTCTGTTCTCCTCTTCTGTTCTCCTCTGTTCTCCTCTTTTCTCCTCTGTTCTCCTCCTTTGTTCTCCTCTGTTCTCCTCTTTTCTCCTCTGTTCTCCTCTTTTCTCCTCTGTTCTCCTCTTTTCTCCTCTGTTCTCCTATTCTCTCCTCTTTTCTCCTCTTCTGTTCTCCTCTTTTCTCCTCTGTTCTCCTCTGAACTCCTCTGTTCTCCTCTATTGTTCTCATCTTTTCTCCTCTGTTCTCCTCTTCTATTCTCCTCTGTTCTCCTCTGATCTCCTCTGAACTCCTCTGTTCTCCTCTTCTGTTCTCCTCTGAACTCCTCTGTTCTCCTCTGAACTCCTCTGTTCTCCTCTGTTCTCCTCTGAACTCCTCTGTTCTCCTCTTCTGTTCTCCTCTTTTCTCCTCTGTTCTCCTCTGAACTCCTCTGTTCTCCTCTTCTGTTCTCCTCTTTTCTCCTCTGTTCTCCTCTGTTCTCCTCTGATCTCCTCTGTTCTCCTCTTCTGTTCTCCTCTTTTCTCCTCTGTTCTCCTCTTTTCTCCTCTGTTCTCCTATTCTCTCCTCTGTTCTCCTCTTCTGTTCTCCTCTTCTGTTCTCCTCTTTTCTCCTCTGTTCTCCTCTTCTGTTCTCCTCTGTTCTCATCTGATCTCCTCTGTTCTCCTATGTTCTCCTCTTCTGTTCTCCTCTGTTCTCCTCTGAACTCCTCTGTTCTCCTCTTCTGTTCTCCTCTTTTCTCCTCTGTTCTCCTCTGTTCTCCTCTGTTCTCCTCTGAACTCCTCTGTTCTCCTCTTCTGTTCTCCTCTTTTCTCCTCTGTTCTCCTCTGTTCTCCTCTGATCTCCTCTGTTCTCCTCTTCTGTTTTCCTCTTTTCTCCTCTGTTCTCCTCTTTTCTCCTCTGTTCTCCTATTCTCTCCTCTGTTCTCCTCTTCTGTTCTCCTCTTCTGTTATCCTCTTTTCTCCTCTGTTCTCCTCTTCTGTTCTCCTCTGTTCTCATCTGATCTCCTCTGTTCTCCTATGTTCTCCTCTTCTGTTCTCCTCTGTTCTCCTCTTTTCTCCTCTGTTCTCCTCTTTTCTCCTCTGTTCTCCTCTGTTCTCATCTGATCTCCTCTGTTCTCCTATGTTCTCCTCTTCTGTTCTCCTCTGTTCTCCTCTGTTCTCCTCTGTTCTCCTCTTTTCTCCTCTGTTCTCCTCTTTTCTCCTCTGTTCTCCTCTGTTCCTCTGGTCTCTGGTTCTCTGCAGTGGAGATTAAGGTGATAAAGGACCTGCCGTGGCCTCCTCCGGTCGGGCAGCTCAACACCGGTCTTCCTGTAATGGAGTTGGTGGAGTCTCCGTCCTCTCCGGGTCTCAGAGATCCAGCGAGCGCCTGTGACCAGCACACGAACGGTGGGTCCGACCCCTGACCCTCAACCCCTGACCTCCGACCCGCTCATTATCACTGTCCTTCATGAGACACACAGAGACACAGGATTTCTGAGGTTCAGAAGAGATCTTAATGTCTTTGTATCTTACATCCAAATGTGACTTTATTTCTCATTTCTGTCAGGACCACTATTGTCAAATACGATTGGCAATTAGAATACAGTTTGGATTGGCGGTATGGTTCTGTTCAGCCTAGCATGAATAAGAGCAGCAACAACCCTCCTCGGGGTAAACAGAACAGAACCAACAGGAATGTGTGCAGATATCATTAATTCAAGATTTTAAAGTACAACATAATTCGAGAATGTATATTGATTGAAGGGGAATCAGACTGCCGGATCCTGACTGAGACAGGAGGAGCTGGGGAGGGAGGAGGGTAATCCGCTCCTGAGAACGCCACAGCTGCTGATAATACTGAAGGAGCTTATATATGTGTACAGTGATAGGGGTCGTGTTCCTATAGGTAGACGTGGATCAGCTGAGAGTCACGAATGAGAGCTTGACTAACGTGCCCTGCCAGAACTGACGCTACGCTTGATAATTGCTCATTTATTTCATTGAAATTTGACTTTATATCTCACAATGTCACTTTAAATTTCACAAAGTGACTTTATTTTACAACCTTGGTTTTCTTTCTCATTTAAAATTCCCACAATTGATTAAAATTGTATTATTATTAAAAAATATATATGTATATATATATATTTTTTTTTTATTCCGAGCCAGAAATGGACTGCCAAATAAACCTGACTATATTAGTAGATTAAAATGACTATTATTTAAATACTAATTAAAGTCCCCCCTGTAGTCAATAATTGTAATCCTTTAAAACTCATCTTTTGATCACCAGAATGACATCTTTAAATGTTTTTTCCTTAAAAAATTCTTCATGTCTTAAAATATCTTGAATGTAACTCGACACCTTTGCCTCATTTAGTATGCGCGGTTCTATGAATATGCAAATGAGCCTTGCCTCCACTCACTCCCTCAGAGATCCACTGGTTGACGATCACACGTTGATCTGATTGGTTATAAGGTCGTTTGTGACGTCAGAAACACCAGCGATTTTAAACCGTGTCTTTGGTTGTTTAATGTTTTATTTACTGAGTGACAGAGATCTCATGGTCATGGAAAGCCTCAGTGAATTTCAGTGAATTTTGAAATGTTGATTTCAAGGACTGTAGAACTCCTAATTTTTGGGTTACTTTTGCTCTAAAAAGCATAAAAATACAAAATTATTTTTACAAATGCATTCCAGTACTCAGCAGCAATACAATACATTTATATATATATGCCATACAAGCCATACAAATGTCATTTATATATATATATATATATATATATATATACAGTGGTGGTAATATATACATAATTATTGGAACACCTGACAGATCTGAAAATAATGCCTTTTTTTGCCTCCAAAACATTAATTAATTTCATAATGTTCATGAAACTTGCAGATGGTTGCTCTGAGCACAACAAATATCAGATGAAGTGAGTCGTACTGTTTTTATTTTTATATTCTTTTAACTTTTAACTTTTATATTCGGTGTGTCCATCTTTTGCAGCTGCACAATCTCAAGTTGGACAAGGACAAGTTGGGTATTTTCCACGTAAAGATCGTTTCTGATGAAATAGAGCGGTTCAGACTGTAATGTGGACACATGCTGCGGCCCGAGAGTGTTTCTGTGGTACACCCCCCCGCCTCCACAGTGGGTGCACTGGAACAATCCTTCATAACACACATTAAACTTTAGTCTACACAGACGTGAAACTCACGAGTGGTCTGGGGTGTTCACTGATAAGCTCACACAAGAATCGCTGCAAAAGATGCTTTTTTTTAATATCCATTAGATTCTGCCTTGTATTATAACAGTGTTTCTCTCTTACCCTAGAGATACACATATCAATGGAGTTGGACAAAAACTACGATAAACCTGTTGGAAAGCATCTTTCGCAGCGATTCTTGTGTGAGCTTATCAGTGAACACCCCAAACCACTCGTGAGTTTCACGTCTGTGTAAACTAAAGTTTAATGTGTTTTATGAGGGTTTGTTCCAGTGCACCCACTGTGGAGGCGGGGGGGTGTACCACAGAAACACTCTCGGGCCGCAGCATGTGTCCACATTACAGTCTGAACCGCTCTATTTCATCAGAAACGATCTTAAAACAGGGCTTTACGCGGAAAATACCCAACTTGTCCTTTAAACACTATTGTTCCCCCATGCCTTCTGCAACTGAAAGCCTTTCCTTTGAATGTTCAATAGATCTGTCCAGTTTATTTTCCAACTCGCCCCAAATCTGCTGGATGTGGACTAATCCTTTTGGAATATATATATTCTCATCAAGGCTAAATATGAGCCAGACCGCCAAATAATCCTATTTATTTTAATCAATTAAAATAATTGTTTGTTTTTAAAAAAAAAAATTACATTATTTATATTTGTATTATTATTATTGAGTAGTCACTCAGTTACTCTAGATCCAACTTTTTATTCCATTACGATGAATAATCTGAACAGACTTTCTCTGGATGGTCATATTGTGATGTTCCTGAAACATCTGAAGAGCTTTTCAACTCATGAAGCACATATGCTCAGAGAAAGTTAATGAACTGCGGTCAGAATCGAGTGTCTTTCTGCCGAAACCGTCCAAATTAAGCGTTTGCTTCCACTGAAGCAGAAAATCTCAGACGCTGGAGTCCAGCTTTCCTGAACACACATCATTGGCTTTTATAGATCCAGATCTCACACTCAAAAACAGCCACTTCTGAGACATTTAGTGCTTCTCTGTGTGTGTGTGTGTGTGTGTGTGTGTGTGAAAAACAGCCACTTCTGAGACATTTAGTGCTTCTCTGGGTGTGTGTTGTGTGTGTGTGCGTGTATGCGTGTGTGCGTGCGTGTGTGTGTGTGTGTGTGTGTGTGTGTGTGAAAAACAGCCACTTCTGAGACATTTAGTGTCTGTGTGTGTGTGTGTGTGTGTGTGTGTGCGTGCGTGCGTGCGTGCATGCGTGCGTGCGTGCGTGTGTGTGTGTGAAAAACAGCCACTTCTGAGACATTTGGTTGGACAAACTGGTTTGGTCCCCCTTGCTCTTAAAACAGCTGTCATTCGTCCAATACTCAAGAAACCGACCCTGGACCCGGAGGTCCTGGGAAATTACAGGCCGATCTCCAATCTCACCTTTCTGTCAAAGGTTCTAGAGAAGGAAGCCACCTCTCAACTTCATAACCATTTAAAAAACAACAACCTATTTGAGATATTTCAATCAGGCTTCCGTTCGGGCCACAGTACCGAAACAGCTCTGCTCAGGGTGACAAATGACCTTCTTATGGCAGCTGATTCGGGATCATCATCACTGCTCATTCTCCTCGACCTAACAGCGGCATTCGATACAGTAGACCATACCATCCTCCGGGACCGCCTCCAAAACACAGTTGGACTGTCGGGAACGGTACTGCAGTGGTTTCAGTCCTACCTTTCTGGCAGGACTGAGCGTGTTATATTGGGGGAATGTGAGTCCAGGATGCTCCCTGTTACATGTGGTGTCCCACAGGGGTCGGTTCTAGGCCCAATCTTATTCATTCTTTACATGCTTCCACTCGGTTCTGTCATCAGCAGACATGGACTATCCTTCCATTGTTATGCTGACGACATGCAACTTTACATCAAGACTGCCTCAAGCCCCTCCATAGCCATTTCACGACTCACCACATGTCTTGAGGAGATAAAGGCATGGATGAAAAGCAACTTCCTCCAGCTGAACCCTAGTAAAACTGAAGCATTACTTGTTGGCACCCCTCATCAGATTCGCTCCTCTCCCATATCTCAGTTCATCTTTGACGATCAGGTCATCACTATTTCCTCCTCAGTCATAAACCTAGGGGTTCGGTTTGACCCGCAGCTGACCTTCAATGATCACATTAAACACATTTGCAAAACCTCCTTCCACCATCTACGAAACATCTCCAAACTCCGTCCCCTTCTAACTCTTCCAGATGCAGAGAAACTTGTTCATGCCTTTATTTCCACCAGGCTGGACTACTGTAACGGACTCTTCATTGGGATTTCTGGCAGAAATATCCAGAAGCTTCAATACATCCAGAATAGCGCTGCCAGAGTCCTAATGAGAGTCCGAAAATATGATCACATAACTCCCATTCTACACTCTCAAAATCCTCATGCTCACACAAAAGTGTATCACTGGAAATGCACCGCCATATCTACAAGAACTCATCACTTTGAAATCCTCCCCCCGCACCCTCAGATCATCAGGCCACTTGCTTCTTCAGGTCCCCACCACCAGGCTTCGTACCATGGGGGACCGAGCTTTTTGTTCAGCTGCACCGCGGCTTTGGAACCACCTACCGAGTGAGCTGAGAGCAGTACAGAGCCTGGATACTTTCAAAGCAGAACTGAAGACTTTTTTATTCAGAAAGGCTTTTATGTGCTGATTGTTTTTATTATTTTGTAGTTACTGTCGTTCTCCTGTGTATCACTTTGGGATTCTTCGGACTGAAAAGTGCGTTATAAATAAAATATATTATTATTATTATTATTTAGTGCTTCTCTTCACAGTCTACCACATATGTGTGTGTGTGTGAGTGTGTGTGTGTGTGTGTGTGTGTGTGTGTGTGTGTGTGTGTGTGTGTGTGTGTGTGTGTGTGTGTGTGTGAAAAACAGCCACTTCTGAGACATTTAGTGTCTGTGCATGCATGTGTGTCTGTGCGCGTGTGTGTGTGTGTGTGTGTGAAAAACAGCCACTTCTGAGACATTTAGTGCTTCTCTTCACAGTCTACCACCTGTGTGTGTGTGTGTGTGTGTGTGTGTGTGTGTGTGTGTGTGTGTAACCCAATCACCACGTTCCCATTTCCTCCGTTCGACAGGGACGTGTGGAGAAGCGATTGTTCCCTGGAGATTACAGATGTTCAGATCCTCAGGAATACGGATCAAACTATCAGATGACTAGAATTCATGTTTCCATTTCAGACTCCTGGAAGGCTTACGCTCACTTGATCTGTGTGTGTATCACGGGGCCACAATAAAACCAAAAAATGCTTAAAAGTGGTATTGCATGTCACTCATGAACTCGCTCCAAATCCAAGTTTAATGTGTGAGACAGGAAGGTTTTCTGGCACTGGTGTGTGTGTGTGTGTGTGTGTGTGTGTGTGTGTGTGTGTGTTTTCCTCCATAGATTAACTGTAAGATGATCCCGTCACTCCAGTTCCTCACAGGAAAAGGGTTTCAGGGAACTCAAAGGGAACGCTGATTTCTGGATGTGCCGATTTTGCCGAAGCTCAAATTCACATCCAGAAACTATTAAAAACATTTGAAGTGCTGCTTTAAAGATGAACGGAGTCTTTTTTATTGTGAAATCTAAACACGTACAGTCAACCCAAAGATTATTCAGACACCAGATATGGTTTGTGTATGTCTTCATTAGTGTGTGCAGAACACTATAGTTAATTTATGCAAAATAAAGTAAACTGTTCTTAACAGTAAAATATAGTAAAATAGTAAAGTAAAATATTCTTCACACAGGGACTACCATTCGGACACTTTGAGCTGATCATGTTCTGCTGAAGTGTTTTTTCTGTAATAACTAATGCTCTTTTTACACACAGACTGAACAACATGAAGCATTGCTTGGGCACTGGTGGAGCTAAACTGGTATTATCTAATTGTGTAGTTAAATTTACCAGCTGACAGATATTCAACATAATTCATGTGTGAGTCTAACAGAAGGACGGACAAAACCAGTGAAATATCGACTGAGTTCTGCTCATATGTTATTACCATTTTCTAAACTATAGTGCATAAACTGATAATGTGAGACATGTTGAAGCTGTCTGAGTAAATCTTGGTTTGACTGTCTGTAATGTCTGAAGCCCCAGTTGACCCCTCATCCACTCGCCACAGTCGACGGTTATTGTTCTGAACTGTAGCGTTAGACGAGCTGTCGCATCAATCTGACGAGGTTTTAATTTCCGCGTGCTACTCGTGGGCCAGAAATCAAATTTGCATATAAATATCGGCAAACTCTTTTGTTTGCACCAAGAAAAGCAGGAGCCTTTTGTTTTCGGCTCTGAATTAATTGTTGCCGCTTTCCGGTCCTTTCTTTCAGGCTTGTGTCTCTGTAGAATATGAAATAATATAATTATAAAATGTATCTAGATTTCATTATACGAGCGTGACTGTGAGGAATAAGCCCACGGAGGCTTTGGGAAACACATCGCATACACACACACACACACGCACGCGCGCGCACACACACGCACACACACGCGCACGCACGCACACACACACATGCACGGCCAGGTTTGATGAAGGGAAGGAACAAAAGACGAGTGTGTATCGTGTGTAAGTGTTCTGTGACGTCCATATCAAATATATGTTATTTTAGCTCGCAGGATTGACTCGTTGAAGCACAGAGAATATGAATTATGTCTTTTATTACGTGGTTTGACGTCTGACGCTCGTATGCGTTCAGAATATGAATGTCTAGTTAATGATGACGGAAGAACTTCATTAGTGACGACGCTGAGCGCTGCTCTCGCCTGAAGGAACTTACATTAGTCAATTAGTAAATGAGAATTAATTAGCAGCTTTAATTAGCAGATGCGTTCAGAAGAAGCCCTCATTGTGTGTTTCAGTGTCCGTCTGTCGTGTGTGTGCTTTCAAGACAACTCCGCGTGTTTAATGTTTTTATTCATCAGAACCTTCTCAAAGTTATGTTTTAGGAAACAGGAAATGATGTTATAAGCTGAACAGGAAATGATGTTATAAGCTGAACAGGAAATGCTCCAAACAGCTGTGAACTTGAGCCGCACAAACAACTACAAATTAGTTTAGTATTAATATTATAATTCGTAAAATGTATTATTATTATTCAATAATATAAAAATATTTTTTAATTGTATTCATTATTAATTGTTATCAATAATGTAGCTGTTAATGTTCTTAAATACTATTACTTCTAATAATAATAATTGGCCTACACATAATACTAATAAATATAGTTGTTGATGTTCATACTAACATAATAATTATTATTATTATTTAAATAATACTTAATGTGTTTATTACTGACAGGGATATCATGCTTGGAAATATCAGGGAATTTTGAAATTGTGATTTCCAGGACTGTAGAAGTCATGGTCATTTCTCTGTGTTTGCTCGAAAATATTGAATTCAATAAATAAATAAAATGAATAAATTTATAAATAAAATAAATAAAACGCAATTTAAACTTGTACGATTGTATATCAACCGCAATATTCACAGTCCTTCAAGATGTTGTTGCTTATCTCGCCTGGATTTGATTTAGATCATCGAGTATGACAAAACGTTCACAGAAACACTGATGATTGACAGGTCGCATTAGTCCGCATCATTCCTCAGTGGCTGATCCTTATTCCCAGTGAAAGTCAGATTGCGGTGTCTTATCTCCTCGCTGTGAAACACCCTGCACTCGTCCGTCAAGCTCTTCATCTGAGAGGGATTGCGTTTACTCCGGTCTTTCCCTTCCCTCCCTCCCCTCCTTCACTTCAGGGTCATTTTGGCTAGAGGTGACAAACTTTGTTTAATACATGTTAATAAATCGGCTTTAGACCTTATATATTTCTTTTTACTCTCTAGAAGGATGAGATGAGTCTGTTTGTCCATATATAATATATAATAATACACATGTTAGTCACATTACAGTTATTTTATAGCTGTATTTTTGGTCTTAGTGGGCATTCAACCCTATAACCCTTCTCTGCAACACGCCAAAATAAAAGTTCAGTTTAACTTGAAGAAATTAACTAAATTAATACAATTTATTAAAACATAATTTTTTAATAAATAAAAAAAAATCAAGAAAAAAAGAAAGGATTTGATTACATATTAAAATATTAATTACATTTATTAGGTTTAAGTTTTACGCATTTATTTGATTACCGCCATTTTGACAATAAAGTTCATCATAAAACACAGAAATCCAGAAAAATTCAAACAGATATCAGAATTTCTGAAAAACTAAAACATTTCATAGTCCCCTTTAATTGTTAGTTTTGCCAAATTTGTTAAATTATAAGTTTATCTTTTTTTTTTTCTTTTTTTTTTTTGATTTGCAGAATTTACAGAACTGATTTAATAGAGGCACATAAATAATTCCAATAATATTTTTTTTTTTATCTGTTCTAACAATAGATTTGTTTTTTTTGTTGTTGTTTTTTAGACAGTAAGTAGGTCATTGCATTGCTGCTCATTTGCAGTAAAATTTCTCTCAGCGTTGCATGACTGGACACGCCCCCTCAACACTGCCAGCACTCACTCTCCAAAATAAAGCTTCCAAAAGGGTCACTCCTGCTCACCGCTGCTCACTACTGCTCACTACTCTTCACTGCTGCTCACTACTGCTGCTCACTGCTGCTCACTGCTGCTCACTGCTGCTCACTACTGCTCACTGCTGCTCACTACTGCTCACTGCTGCTCACTACTGCTCACTATTGCTCACTGCTGCTCACTACTGCTCACTGCTGCTCACTGCTCTTCACTGCTGCTCACTACTGCTGCTCACTGCTGCTCACTACTGCTCACTACTGCTGCTCACTACTGCTCACTACTGCTCACTGCTGCTCACTACTGCTCACTGCTGCTCACTACTGCTCACTATTGCTCACTGCTGCTCACTACTGCTCACTGCTGCTCACTACTGCTCACTACTGCTCACTACTGCTCACTACTGCTCACTATTGCTCACTGCTGCTCACTACTGCTCACTATTGCTCACTGCTGCTCACTACTGCTCTACTGCTCACTACTGCTGCTCACTATTGCTCACTGCTGCTCACTACTGCTCACTATTGCTCACTGCTGCTCACTACTGCTGCTCACTACTGCTCACTACTGCTCACTGCTGCTCACTGCTGCTCACTACTGCTCACTGCTGCTCACTACTGCTCACTGCTGCTCACTGCTGCTCACTACTGCTCACTGCTGCTCACTACTGCTCACTATTGCTCACTGCTGCTCACTACTGCTCACTATTGCTCACTGCTGCTCACTGCTGCTCACTACTGCTCACTGCTGCTCACTACTGCTCACTGCTGCTCACTACTGCTCACTATTGCTCACTGCTGCTCACTACTGCTCACTGCTGCTCACTACTCTTCACTGCTGCTCACTACTGCTGCTCACTGCTGCTCACTACTGCTCACTACTGCTGCTCACTACTGCTCACTACTGCTCACTGCTGCTCACTACTGCTCACTGCTGCTCACTACTGCTCACTATTGCTCACTGCTGCTCACTACTGCTCACTGCTGCTCACTACTGCTCACTACTGCTCACTGCTGCTCACTACTGCTCACTATTGCTCACTGCTGCTCACTACTGCTCACTATTGCTCACTGCTGCTCACTACTGCTCTACTGCTCACTACTGCTGCTCACTACTGCTCACTGCTGCTCACTACTGCTCACCGCTGCTCACCGCTGCTCACCGCTGCTCACTACTGCTTTTCACTACTGCTCACTGCTGCTGCTCACTACTTCTCACTACTGCTCACTACTGCTGCTCACTACTGCTGCTCACTGCTGCTCACTACTGCTGCTCACTACTGCTCACTACTACTGCTCACTGCTGCTCACTACTGCTGCTCACTACTGCTCACTACTACTGCTCACTACTACTGCTCACTGCTGCTCACTACTGCTCACTATTGCTCACTGCTACTCACTACTGCTCACTATTGCTCACTATTGCTCACTACTGCTTTTCACTACTGCTCACTACTGCTCACTGCTGCTCACTACTGCTGCTCACTACTGCTCACTACTACTGCTCACTACTACTGCTCACTGCTGCTCACTGCTGCTCACCACTGCTCGCTACTGCTCACTGCTGCTCACTACTGCTCACTGCTGCTCACTACTGCTCGCTACTGCTCACTGCTGCTTACTACTGCTCACTGCTGCTCACTACTGCACAGATTCGGTCCCGAGATGTCAGCGCCATATTGGGACACTGGCGGCTTCACTTCTCACCAATGGAAGAGAGCAAATCTTTTTTTTACAGTCTATGGTCCACACACTGCAAAGTTTATATTTGCACATTTATATGCAAACACCATTTAAAAGTGAATTTTGCATCCGATGAGCCCTTTAAACAAACCACTTTAATAATCTAAAGAACCTTTAGTGCAATGGAAAGATTACACGGATGTTTTAGAGAATCTCCAGTTCTCATGGTTTTTCAGATGTTTAGTTGCTGTTGTGTATGTGTGTGTGTGTGTGTGTGTGTGTCTGAACGCCTCCTTTAAACAGCTGCCAGTCACTCTCTCCACATACAATAACAGCTCTTAGTTCTCTCTGACAAGTGTCTGTTCATTGTTCATTGCTTTAAGTGATCCTGAAGGAGAGTGATAGGCCACATCAGAGATGAACTGTGAGAAACGGAGAGATTGACCTCTGACCTCATCGCAGGTAAACCGCTCCACCAGGCTTGAATGTTTAGTCTATTAGACAAAAGGTCAAAGAAGTACGAGTCCTCCTGCCTCACAGCGCAGCGCTGATGTCACACTCACGACTGAGTGCTGATTGGATGTGCCGTTGTCAAGGTTACAGTCGTGTTCTGTGCTTCATGAGAGTGATTAGAGCTGGTTTTGATGGTGTGTGTGTACACTCACACACTCATCTCAGTTCCTGAAGTGTGTTCAGATTGAGATTTGACAGCTATGATCGGGTTGAATACCTTTGCATGGCAGGTTTCCATGGTAACAGAGCATTTCTCCACCGATGTACATTTTATGCCAAGCAGTAAACAAAAATTATGACATTCCATCTCTCAGTCATTCAATATGCAAATACACACACACACACACAAACACTCTCTCTCTCTCACACACTCACACACACGCACACTTACACTCACACACACACACACACACACACACACACGCACACAATTATTCATCTGAATATTTATAATACTCATTGTTATGCATTTGATCCTGATTATACATATATATTCACATAATCAGATGTTTGATTGAGTTTGTTTACATAAGAGGCTGGCATTACAAGTACCATGTTACAGATTTTTTTTACTTAGTGTGTGTGTGTGTGTGTGTGTGTGTGTGTGTGTGTGTGTGTGTGTGTGTGATAAATCTGGTCACAGACGCTTGAGGCCACAGATCCATCAGAAACATGAGCTCTCTCACTACAGCTACATCCTGTGACCCCTGTGACCTCTGTGACCCGCGTGCAGAGCAGCAGCATCTCATGTGGGGATTGATGCCCTTTACTGGGCATATATAGAATTGTGTGTGTGTGTGTGCTCGTGTCTATATTACATTGTGGGGACCAAATGTCCCCACAAGTATAGTAAAACCTGAGATCACCTACATTGTGGGGCCCAGTCAGCGGTCCCCATGAGGAGAACAGCGTATAAATCACACTAAGGAATGTTTTTTGAAAGTGTAAAAATGCAGAATGTCTCCTGTGATGGGTAGGTTTAGGGACAGGGGCAGTGTGTGTGTGTGTGTGTGTGTGTGTGTGTGTGTGTGTAAGGGGACAGAAAATACAGTTTGTACACTATAAAAACCATTACGCCTATGGAGAGTCCCCACAAAGATAGCGAACCAGACATGCGTGTGTGTGTGTGTGTGTGTGTGTGTTTGTGTGTACTCCATCTCTACTCTTGTACAGTCAGCTGGACATTATCACAAAATAAACTCTTGACAGGATGATCAGGAACCGTCAAATAGATCATTTTTAATACAAAAATACTTTTTAAAAAATAATAAAATAACTTTTTTTATGAAATAATCAAAATATTTAAAATATATGTTTTTTTATTTAAATAACTTTCATTTCCTATAATGCTAATTTTTTTTAAAAAAATGTAGTTATATATTTAATATTTTTATATCTATTTACTTCACTACTCAGTATTGAAATCTCATGCACATGGTTATAAGCCAGACGTGGTGATGGACTGAAATGCAAATATTAAGTGCAGTAAAACATCAACTCCTCCCTTGTTTTTATGTGTGTGTTGCGTTTGCACTGTGTATCCTCACAGTATTGGAGCTCAGGTGAGACGCTTTATGAAGTGTGTGTGTCGTCTTTAAAGCTGCGATCCCTCAGGCTCACACACATACTTCATCCCGTCGAGTTACAGTCCAGAGCGACTTTCTGCTCAATAAAACTCAAAGCTCAATCTATGGATTGCTGATCTGACAAGGTCATGCTGGGAATTTTCTTCAAAAACTCTTTCTGGAGAGCAGTGACACGCTGAAGGAGTTACAGGTCACTTGTGGATTTTAGTTATAAAAGGAAATAAGAAATTTAATATACAGGTGAAACTCGAAAAATGATAATATCGTGCAAAAGTTTGTGTATTTCAGTAATTCAAATTAAAAGGTGAAACTAATATATTTAGTATATATAACTATATACATATGCATGATTATACTTTTCAGAGGGCCGACATTTCTGTATTTAGAATCCTTTTTTTTTATTGATTTCATGTAATATTAAAATTTTCTGAGATTTTGAATTTGGGGTTTTCATAAGCTGTAAGCCATAATCATCAAAATGATAACTTTTGCACAATAATAATTTTTTTTCGAGTTTCACCTGTATGTAGTCAGAATTGTGAGATAAAAAGGTGCATTTTTATTTATTTATTCCATGGTGGAAACTAGGGCTGTCACTTTACATTCGAAAATCGATTGCACAATCGTTCGGACCAACCAACACAAGTTTTGAAAACAAAAATAGGGAATCGATTTTTTTGTCCTTTTTTCTTTCCTTTTTTTTTTAAAATTTTGACCAAAAATGTGTTTTAGGTGGACAGATCAAAACAGTACACAGAACATGTAGGATGTTGGAAAATAACAATGTCTTTTTTGTTAACAAAATGCCTTTTAATATTCGCTATTACTTCAATGCAAGTGAACAAGCGCGCCGTTATTTGTTGCTTAGTGACGTGTGTTCAAGCAAGCCAGAAATGCACAGATTCTGCACAATACGCTGTATTTAATATATCAAGAGGACTCACGAGTTGCGTATTTGCGCTAAATTCACGCAGCTTTGGCTACACAAACTTCCGGGGCAAAGTGAGTAAACCTAGAAACACGCCAAATTGCCTCGTGATTTGACAGCGTTACCCGCCAAAGTTCATTTTTACCCGCATTTGCTTATTCCATGCAAAGTAAGGTGGATACAGTCTGTAGTGTAATAGAGCACAAAACTCGGTTCCGATTTATTTTATTGGCCCTATTTTAATCTAAGCTCATGGTCTAAAGCGCACGGATCAAGTGCACTTATGGCGTCCGAACCCACTTTTGCCAGTTTACAGACGGGACAAATGATCGGCGCTCCCGGCGCTGGTCTAAAAGGGCCGTCTCTATTCTCTTAATGAGTAATAGGTGTGTTTTGAAAAATGAAAACTGTATCGAGCTGAAACTAGCAGAAAACACTTGCATTGTGCCTGGCGCTGCATTGCACCGAGTGTGTGATAGAGTGTGTGATAGAGTGTGTGATAGAGTGTGTGCTAGAGTGTGTGATAGAGTGTGTGTGCTAGAGTGTGTGATAGAGTGTGTGAAAGAGAGTGTGTAGAGTGTGTGCTAGAGTGTGTGATACAGTGTGTGAAAGTGTGTGTGTGTGTGTGTAGAGTGTGTGCTAGAATGTGTGTGTGATAGAGTGTGTGCTAGAGTGTGTGTAGAGTGTGTGCTAGAGTGTGTGATAGAGTGTGTGATAGAGTGTGTGCTAGAGTGTGAGTAGAGTGTGTGCTAGAGTGTGTGATAGAGTGTGTGTAGAGTGTGTGATAGAGTGTGTGATAGAGTGTGTGCTAGAGTGTGTGCTAGAGTGTGTGATAGAGTGTGTGATAGAGTGTGAGTAGAGTGTGTGCTAGAGTGTGTGATAGAGTGTGTGTAGAGTGTGTGATAGAGTGTGTGATAGAGTGTGTGCTAGAGTGTGTGCTAGAGTGTGTGATAGAGTGTGTGATAGAGTGTGGATAGAGTGTGTGTAGAGTGTGTGTAGAGTGTGTGCTAGAGTGTGTGTAGAGTGTGTGCTAGAGTGTGTGATAGAGTGTGTGTAGAGTGTGTGATAGAGTGTGTATAGAGTGTGTATAGAGTGTGTGTAGAGTGTGTGATAGAGTGTGTGTAGAGTGTGTGTAGAGTGTGTGATAGAGTGTGTGTAGAGTGTGTGTAGAGTGTGTGCTAGAGTGTGTGCTAGAGTGTGTGTAGAGTGTGTGCTAGAGTGTGTATAGAGTGTGTGTAGAGTGTGTGTAGAGTGTGTGCTAGAGTGTGTATAGAGTGTGTGTAGAGTGTGTGCTAGAGTGTGTATAGAGTGTGTGTAGAGTGTGTGCTAGAGTGTGTATAGAGTGTGTGTAGAGTGTGTGATAGGGGCCTGTGTGTTTTTGTCCGTTTTTTTTGCTTCAAATCAAAGTTTGTTATGTAATTATTCATCTCGCATCTGATTGGTTTGGTTCATGGATTATAACACCTTACCGAAGACAAAATTCTTATATAAGAAATAAATCAATAAAATTACAGTGCATCTGGAAAGTATTCACAGCGCTTCACTTTCACCTTAATCCAAAATGGATTAAATTAATTATTTTCCTTAAAATTCCACAAATAATACCTCAAAATGACAACGTGAAAGAAGTTTGGGTTACACTTTATTTCGATAGTCACTTTAGACGTTCTACTAATTATAAGTAACTTTTCAACTACATGTCAACTAACTCTCATTAGAGTATTAGTGTATTATAGTAGACTGTAGTAGACTGTGAGGTTATGGTTAGGTGTTAGGGTTCGGGTTCGGAGAATAAGTTGACTTGTAGTCGCCAAGTTACTTATAGTCAGTTGAATGTTTGGGGGACCAACAAAATAAAGTGTTAGCAGATATTAATCTGACAGTCTACTAATAATCTAATGACAGTTTGTTGACATGTAGTTGAAAAGTTACTTATAGTTAGTAGAATGTCTAAAGTGGACTATCGAAATAAAGTGTTACCGAAGATTGCTTGAAATCTTTGCAAATTTATTAAAAATTAAAAAACTAAAATAAATCACATACTCTATACTCTCCGGATCCACTGTACCTCCGGAATCTGAAAAGGGTGTGTCGCTGTATTATAATGTTGTCTGTGTTCCTGCTGTTACAGTGCAGTTTGACGGCATGGAGAAGTCCCGGATGTCTCCCAGTAAAGATCTGAAGTGCCGTCCGCTCCAGCGCCAGTCCAGTAAGATGAGCTCTGTGGACCCGGGCCTGGGCGAGCGCATCGACCCCGAGCTGCCCCTCGAGAGCCAGATGTGAGTGTATCATGGTTCATGAGTGTATGAGTGTGATGACGTGTCTCTCAC
>JAULUF010000145.1:80000-85000 GCA_031834385.1 Semotilus atromaculatus | reverse complement strand
TGTGTGTGTGTGTGTGTCTGTGTGTGTGTGTGTGTCTGTGTGTGTCTGTGTGTGTGTGTGTGTGTGTGTGTGAGTGTTCATGTGTGTGTGTGTGTGTGTGTGTGTGTGTGTGCGTGTGTCTGTGTGTGTGTGTGTGTGTGTCTGTGTGTGTGTGTGTGTGAGTGTTCATGTGTGTGTGTGTGTGTGTGTGTGTGTGTGTGTGTGTGTTCGTGTGTGTGTGTGTCTGTGTGTCTGTGTGAGTGTTCATGTGTGTGTGTGTGTGTGTGTGTGAGTGTGAGTGTGTGTGTGTGAGTGTTCATGTGTGTGTCTGTGTTCATGTGTGTGTGCGTGTCTGTGTGTGTGTGTGATTCCCTCACTGATGTTGTGCTAAACCAGACCTGACAGCATGTAGAAACCCGAGACTGCACACACACAGTCTGTCCGAGACTCGTACATGCAAACGATCCGTGTCTGCGTCTGATGAAATATTAATGCACACCATCAAACGCTCCTGCAATACTGATGAGGATCTCAGCTACTGTATGAGGAAACCTTCTTTGATTGTTTTATTAAACATTTGCTTCATCTGTTGATCTTCTAATAGCTAAAAAGGCAGTATTGAACAAACACACACATATATGGGTATTTTACAAAAATGCTTTTTTTTATAAAAACTGCCTTTATTGATGCTTCTTGTATTGAACGATGCTTTAAAGTGCATCTATTATGCTTTTCAGATATTATATTTCATGTCTGTTAGGGAATATAAAAGCTCTGCAAAGTTTCACAGGTCCAAGTGCAGATAAATGGATTTTTTGTCTCCTAAAAGAAAGAAGAGATTCTGAACTGAAACGAGTCGTCGGTAATTCAGTCTCACTTCCTGCTGTAGGTTTGTAACTCATTTGCATAATGCCAGCCTGTGCTCCTGATTGGCTGAGCAGCGTCTCTTAGCTCCGCCCTCAAACACTAGTGTATCTGAGACTGGAAGAGTTTGGTTCGTGTTGTTCATGTCGAGAAGACGCTGTTTTCTGAGATTGATACGGTAAAACCCACGCCATCGTTACTGTTCCTTTCACTGTGATCAAGAGCTGAGATTCACATATGATAATGAGCGTTTACTTTCTGACCAATCACAGCAGAGCAGCTCTCAGAGAGGCGGGGATTAGAGAGACTGAATCCTTCTGACCAATCACAGCAGAGAAGCTCTCAGAGAGGCGGGGCTTAGAGAGACTGAATCCATATGCCCAATCACAGCAGAGCAGCTCTCAGAGAGGCGGGGCTTAGAGAGACTAAATCCTTCTGACCAATCACAGCGGAGCAGCTCTCAGAGAGGCGGGGCTTAGAGAGACTGAATCCTTCTGACCAATCACAGCAGAGCAGCTCTCAGAGAGGCGGGGCTTAGAGAGACTGAATCCTTCTGACCAATCACAGCAGAGCAGCTCTCAGAGAGGCGGGACTTAGAGAGACTAAATCCTTCTGACCAATCACAGCGGAGCAGCTCTCAGAGAGGCGGGGCTTAGAGAGACTGAATCCTTCTGACCAATCACAGCAGAGCAGCTCTTAGAGAGGCGGGGATTAGAGAGACTGAATCCTTCTGACCAATCACAGCAGAGCAGCTCTCAGAGAGGCGGGGCTTAGAGAGACTGAATCCATATGCCCAATCACAGCAGAGCAGCTCTCAGAGAGGCGGGACTTAGAGAGACTAAATCCTTCTGACCAATCACAGCGGAGCAGCTCTCAGAGAGGCGGGGCTTAGAGAGACTGAATCCTTCTGACCAATCACAGCAGAGCAGCTCTCAGAGAGGCGGGGCTTAGAGAGACTGAATCCTTCTGACCAATCACAGCAGAGCAGCTCTCAGAGAGGCAGGGCTTAGAGAGACTGAATCCTTCTGACCAATCACAGCAGAGCGGCTCTCAGAGAGGCGGGGCTTAGAGAGACTGAATCCTTCTGACCAATCACAGCAGAGCGGCTCTCAGAGAGGTGGAGCTTAGAGAGACTGAATCCTTCTGACCAATCACAGCAAAGCGGCTCTCAGAGAGGCGGGGCTTAGAGAGACTGAATCCTTCTGACCAATCACAGCAGAGCGGCTCTCAGAGAGGCGGGGCTTAGAGAGACTAAATCCTTCTGACCAATCACAGCAGAGCGGCTCTCAGAGAGGCAGGGCTTAAAGAGACTGAATCCTTCTGACCAATCACAGCAGAGCTGCTCTCAGAGAGGCGGGGCTTAGAGAGACTGAATCCTTCTGACCAATCACAGCAGAGCGGCTCTCAGAGAGGCGGGGCTTAGAGAGACTGAATCCTTCTGACCAATCACAGCAAAGCGGCTCTCAGAGAGGCGGGGCTTAGAGAGACTGAATCCTTCTGACCAATCACAGCAGAGCGGCTCTCAGAGAGGCGGGGCTTAGAGAGACTGAATCCTCGATGGAAGTGTTTCAGACTCTGAGAGGAAAGAGCTGATGCTGCAGTGGAGATTATGAGGACATTAAAGTGTTTTTAACCTTGGATGAACGTAAACCTGTTGTAGGATTCCTTTAAAACAAGTAGGACCCTTCAGTATAATAGAAGCACTTTAAAATGCTGTCTAGGTGCAGCTCAGGGCGATTGTCTAATCATATTTGTGGCTCAGAACATAAGTGATATGAATCCAGTCTCATAAAGATCTTAAAAGGTAAAGAGGCTCTAGCGGTGACCGGCTTTATGAACAGAGAAAGACAGAAAATGGCTGAAGAGAGAGAAATAAATCTCCTCTGAATGGAGGGAGAGTGAAAGTTTATGAGTTAGCGGTGCGCTAATGTGCATCTTCACCAGGACCGCGAGCCGGGAGGGAATGGAGAACGAAATGCACTCTTTGGGCCTGTAATTTTAAACACACATTATAAACCCAGCTCTCATCTGCAGTTTCTGCTCATCTCATGTACAGTAAAACACCAGCAGGTTATCAGCTTACAGTCCTTCCTATCACGCCAGTGTGCTCAGGTCGAATTAACATCGCAGCTTTTGCTCTGTATGCTAATGAAGGCTGTATTTCAAATAAATGTTTCGGGTGAAATGCAAGTTTTGCAAAAAAAAAAAAAAAAAAAAAAATATATATATATATATATATATATATATATATGAATTAGCGGTGCAACAATTATTCGCTATTAATTACATTGAAAATAAAAGTTTATTTACACATAGGCTGATATATATATGTGTGTACTGTGTATAATTATTTTGTATGTATAAATACACACACATGCATGTATATTTAAGAAAAATTTGTTATTTATATATAACATATTTAAATATAAATAATGTATAAATATATATATATATATATATACAGTATATACATTCAAATATTTCTTAAATATATACATGCATAACTGTGCTTTTATATATACAAAAAAAAATTATACACAGTACGTACACATATATATTATTTAAAACAAACTTTGGACGCGATTAATCGTTGCCCAGCACTGACATATATATATATATATATATATATATATATATACACTCACCTAAAGGATTATTAGGAACACCTGTTCAATTTCTCATTAATGCAATTATCTAATCAACCAATCACATGGCAGTTGCTTCAATGCATTTAGGGGTGTAGTCCTGGTCAAGACAATCTCCTGAACTCCAAACTGAATGTCAGAATGGGAAAGAAAGGTGATTTAAACAATTTTGAGCGTGGCATGGTTGTTGGTGCCAGACGGGCCGGTCTGAGTATTTCACAATCTGCTCAGTTACTGGGATTTTAACGCACAACCATTTCTAGGGTTTACAAAGAATGGTGTGAAAAGGGAAAAACATCCAGTATGCGGCAGTCCTGTGGGCGAAAATGCCTTGTTGATGCTAGAGGTCAGAGGAGAATGGGCCGACTGATTCAAGCTGATAGAAGAGCAACTTTGACTGAAATAACCACTCGTTACAACCGAGGTATGCAGCAAAGCATTTGTGAAGCCACAACACGCACAACCTTGAGGCGGATGGGCTACAACAGCAGAAGACCCCACCGGGTACCACTCATCGCCACTACAAATAGGAAAAAGAGGCTACAATTCGCAAGAGCTCACCAAAATTGGACAGTTGAAGACTGGAAAAATGTTGCCTGGTCTGATGAGTCTCGATTTCTGTTGAGACATTCAGATGGTAGAGTCAGAATTTGGCGTAAACAGAATGAGAACATGGATCCATCATGCCTTGTTACCACTGTGCAGGCTGGTGGTGGTGGTGTAATGGAGTGGGGCCATTACAGGCCCCTTAGTGCCAATTGGGTCCCTTAGTGCCAATTGGGCATTGTTTAAATGCCACGGCCTACCTGAGCATTGTTTCTGACCATGTCCATCCCTTTATGGCCACCATGTACCCATCCTCTGATGGCTACTTCCAGCAGGATAATGCACCATGTCACAAAGCTCGAATCATTTCAAATTGGTTTCTTGAACATGACAATGAGTTCACTGTCCTAAAATGGCCCCCACAGTCACCAGATCTCAACCCAATAGAGCATCTTTGGGATGTGGTGGAACGGGAGCTTCGTGCCCTGGATGTGCATCCCACAAATCTCCATCAACTGCAAGATGCTATCCTATCAATATGGGCCAACATTTCTAAAGAATGCTTTCAGCACCTTGTTGAATCAATGCCACGTAGAATTAAGGCAGTTCTGAAGGAGAAAGGGGGTCAAACACAGTATTAGTATGATGTTCCTAATAATCCTTTAGGGGAGTGTGTATACTATATATATATATATATACACAGTAATATCTAAAATATTTTCTAGAATAAAATATACAAGCTACACATTTCTGCTGTTAAACCCTCTGGAATTGAAAGTGCATGAATGTAAACACACACGAGTTTCTTTCTTAAACTGACGCCTGAATCATTTTCTGTGTTCTTCGACTGCATGTCAATAGTCCCTAACTTGTATTGAACCCAGAACAGAGATTTTTTAAAGATGGCTTTCAAGCATAAAGAACATTTGAAAAGTGCAATCTCACGGTTCGGCGAGTGACATGTAG
>JAULUF010000145.1:65000-75000 GCA_031834385.1 Semotilus atromaculatus | reverse complement strand
GTAATGAGAAGGCGATGAGACACAGACTGGTTCAGGTTCAGCAGCCGTTGCTTCACTGGCGGTGTTTAATGTGATGCGAGTGTTATTAGATGAAGAGCGTCTGCTAAATGCCAACATCCTTCAGTTTCTCATCCTCTCACTGATAACCTTTATACCTTTATATGAAAGATATTGCTTACAGCACAGAACTGCTGATTGGGTTTCCTCTGTGTTTTTAATTATATAGTGGAATACTGTCATAAGAGCAAAATATATATATATATAATTACAATGAATTTGTTTGACTTTGTTTTAATTTATTTGATCTTTTTCATCAAATCTGCTCTAAACTTAATAGTAAATAATAGTTAAGACACCTATAAATGTGACATTTAGTTTTTTGTTTTGTTTTACTTTTATTTTTTCCTTTTTGCTCTGAATGGTGTGTGAACAACACTTGAGTTTTGCCACAGACTTGTTCTACTGTCTAGAACGCAACTGAGGGTTTTTTTCAGTGCCTCCGTACTCCACAAAACACGGAAAACTACTTTTAAACAGAAAATGACGGAATATCTACATACATGTTTATGAACTTAAGTCATTTTTCCGGACCTTGTACTGAAGGTAAAAGTTGGCGTAATCTTTTTCTGACGTCGTCTGTAATGATTACTGAGATGCCACATTCGGACGGGATTAAAATTACGGTAAAAAGCTCTGGTAAAAATGACTTTACCGCACCTCTCCGTGTAAGGGATAATGTAGATCCAGTCAGTTACCTCAGAATAAACCCCTTCAGGTGTGTGTGTGTGTGTGTGTGTGTGTGTGTTATCTCAGAATAAACCCCTTCAGGTATGTGTGTGTGTGTGTTATCTCAGAATAAACCCCCTTCAAGTGTGTGTGTGTGTGTGTGTGTGTGTGTGTGTGCTCGTGTTTATATTACATTGTGGGGACCAAATGTCCCCACAAGTATAGTAAAACCTGAAATCACCTACATTGTGGGGACCAGCCAGCGGTCCCCATGAGGAGAACAGCGTATAAATCACACTAAGTAATGTTTTTTGAAAATGTAAAAATGCAGAATGTCTCCTGTGATGGGTAGGTTTAGGGACAGGGGCAGTGTGTGTGTGTGTGTGTGTGTGTAAGGGGACAGAATATATAGTTTGTACAGTATAAAAACCATTACGCCTATGGAGAGTCCCCACAAAGATAGCGAACCAGACATGTGTGTGTGTGTGTGTGTGTGTGTTATCTCAGAATAAAGCCCCTTCAGGTGAACACCTGAGGTTTTTTTTTTTCTGAGATAACACACACACACACATACACCTGAAGGGGGTTTATTCTGAGATAACACACGAACACACACACACACACCTGAAGGGGGTTT
This sequence comes from Semotilus atromaculatus, assembly GCA_031834385.1. Taxonomy (NCBI): domain Eukaryota; kingdom Metazoa; phylum Chordata; class Actinopteri; order Cypriniformes; family Leuciscidae; genus Semotilus; species Semotilus atromaculatus. Next base: position 73,637 of record JAULUF010000145.1, on the reverse strand, counting down.
ATTCTGAGATAACACACACACACCTGAAGGGCGTTTATTCTGAGATAACACACACACACACACACCTGAAGGGGGTTTATTCTGAGATAACACACACACACACCTGAAGGGGGTTTATTCTGAGATAACACACACACACACACACACCTTTAAGGGGTTTATTCTAACACACACACACACACCTGAAGGGGGTTTAACCTGAGATAACACACACACACACACACACACACACACACACCTGAAGAGTAAATCCCCTGGCGTAATCCCCTTCTGAGATAACACACACACACACACCTTAAAGGGGTTTATTCTGAGATAACACACACACACACACACACACACACACACCTTAAAGGGGTTTATTCTGAGATAACACACACACACACACACACACACACCTGAGGGGGATTTATTCTGAGAGAACAACCGGCCTGATGTACATTATCCTGCTTATTACACGGATACTTGCCACACCAGTAAATAATTAGACATGAAATATTGATCTGAGTTGAAATATTTTATAAGCTCTTTAAACGCAAAGCTTCACGGAGAGAGAGCAGTTTCAGCGGCGAGATCAAACTAGACGGACATGAGATACGGTATACAGTCATAACACTTAATACACAGCATTTCAACACATAAATAATTATGGAGATCAGAGATATTGATTTCAGATTTGGGGCCCTATCTCGCACCCGGCGCAAATGCCTTTGTACAGTGACGCATGTATCATTCGTATTTTGCACCCGCGTAAAGCGGACTTTTCCCTCCACAGACGCGTGTTGGTAAACTAGAGAATGAACTTGCGCTCCCTGGGCGGGTCGGCGCAAAAAAGGAGGCGTGTTCCGGCGCAAACAATCCCTGGTGCTATTTTGCAGTTCCAGAAAACAATTGCGCCACTGACCAGAAAAAACCCAGTCTAAAGTCAGTGGCGTGTTGAGCGTACATTCAGTGGCGTGTTGAGCGTACATTCAGATGCAGAGTGTGAACAACGCGCATACACTGTAGATGATTCTCTCATCTACACAGATGCATTTTCCTTTTTGCAAATGATACATTATTATAAGGAAAAATATTAAAACACGAGGGAAATCATTGTTGTCACACAGGCTCAAGCGGGTCACTATTACTACGCGCGTGATAGCGTAGGGTGATAGCGTAGGGTGATAGCGTGGTGTGATAGCGTGGTGTGATAGCGTGGTGTGATAGCGTGGTGTGATAGCGTGGTGTGATAGCGTAGTGTGATAGCGTAGTGTGATAGCGTAGTGTGATAGCGTAGGGTGATAGCGTAGTGTGATAGCGTAGGGTGATAGCGTAGTGTGATAGCGTAGTGTGATAGCGTAGGGTGATAGCGTAGGGTGATAGCGTAGTGTGATAGCGTAGTGTGATAGCGTAGGGTGATAGCGTAGGGTGATAGCGTAGTGTGATAGCGTAGGGTGATAGCGTAGTGTGATAGCGTAGGGTGATAGCGTAGGGTGATAGCGTAGGGTGATAGCGTAGGGTGATAGCGTAGTGTGATAGCGTAGGGTGATAGCGTAGTGTGATAGCGTAGTGTGATAGCGTAGTGTGATAGCGTAGTGTGATAGCGTAGTGTGATAGCGTAGTGTGATAGCGTAGTGTGATAGCGTAGTGTGATAGCGTAGTGTGATAGCGTAGTGTGATAGGGTAGGGTGATAGCGTAGTGTGATAGCGTAGTGTGATAGCGTAGGGTGATAGCGTAGTGTGATAGCGTAGGGTGATAGCGTAGGGTGATAGCGTAGTGTGATAGCGTAGTGTGATAGCGTAGTGTGATAACGTAGGGTGATAGCGTAGGGTGATAGCGTAGTGTGATAGCGTAGGGTGATAGCGTAGGGTGATAGCGTAGGGTGATAGCGTAGTGTGATAGCGTAGGGTGATAGCGTAATGTGATAGCGTAGTGTGATAGCGTAGGGTGATAGCGTAGTGTGATAGCGTAGGGTGATAGCGTAGGGTGATAGCGTAGGGTGATAGCGTAGTCTGATAGCGTAGGGTGATAGCGTAGTGTGATAGCGTAGGGTGATAGCGTAGGGTGATAGCGTAGGGTGATAGCGTAGGGTGATAGCGTAGTGTGATAGCGTAGGGTGATAGCGTAGGGTGATAGCGTAGTGTGATAGCGTAGGGTGATAGCGTAGGGTGATAGCGTAGTGTGATAGCGTAGGGTGATAGCGTAGGGTGATAGCGTAGTGTGATAGCGTAGGGTGATAGCGTAGGGTGATAGCGTAGGGTGATAGCGTAGTGTGATAGCGTAGTTTGATAGCGTAGTGTGATAGCGTAGTGTGATAGCGTAGGGTGATAGCGTAGTGTGATAGCGTAGGGTGATAGCGTAGGGTGATAGCGTAGGGTGATAGCGTAGTGTGATAGCGTAGGGTGATAGCGTAGGGTGATAGCGTAGTGTGATAGCGTAGGGTGATAGCGTAGGGTGATAGCGTAGTGTGATAGCGTAGTGTGATAGCGTAGGGTGATAGCGTAGTGTGATAGCGTAGTGTGATAGCGTAGGGTGATAGCGTAGGGTGATAGCGTAGGGTGATAGCGTAGGGTGATAGCGTAGTGTGATAGCGTAGGGTGATAGCGTAGTGTGATAGCGTAGGGTGATAGCGTAGGGTGATAGCGTAGGGTGATAGCGTAGTGTGATAGCGTAGGGGGATAGCGTAGGGTGATAGCGTAGGGTGATAGCGTAGGGTGATAGCGTAGGGTGATAGCGTAGTGTGATAGCGTAGGGTGATAGCGTAGTGTGATAGCGTAGTGTGATAGCGTAGGGTGATAGCGTAGTGTGATAGCGTAGTGTGATAGCGTAGTGTGATAGCGTAGGGTCCCTATTGGCCGACGCTGGTCATGTGTGTGATGCGTGTGATGTACAACACAGAAGCGATACGCAGTTTTATTACGAGAGGCCGAACGAGAAGGAAAGGAATTGTTGAATAAAGTCGATATTTTAGGTTTTTTTGCGCACAAAAAGTATTCTCGTCGCTTGATAAATTTAAGATTGAGCCACTGTAGTCACTTCGACTATTTTTACGATGTCTTTAATAACTTTTCGGGAGAACAAGTTTCAGTCCCTTAGAAGCCTATGGAGGAGTGATCCAGCTCTCAGATTTAATCCAAAATATCTTAATTCGTGTTCCGAAGATGAACGAAAGTCTTACGGGGTTGGAACAACATGAGGGTGAGGAATTACTGACAGAATTTTCATTTTTGGGTGAACTAACCCTTTAAACTAATCCAGTCCGAATAGGGCTTTACTACGAGTAACATTCAGCATTACTAATAAACAGCATTACATTCACATCTCAGAATATCCCGACCGGTGTGCCGGTTCTCTCCACCGTTGGTGTTTAAGAGTGGCTGTGATCCTGCCGGACTGTAGACGGCTCTCGCCCGCGTTCATTACAGCCGCGGGTCTCCAGCGCTACAGCTCTCGACACTCGTGACACGTTTACCAATGAGTCTGACAGCTAATGCATGTAGTTTTCTTCCCCTCTTCCCATTAACCTCTCTCTCTCTCAATCTCTCTCTCAATCTCTCTCAATCTCTCTCTCTCTCAATCTCTCTCTCAATCTCTCTCAATCTCTCTCTCTCTCAATCTCTCTCTCAATCTCTCTCTCTCTCTCTCGCTCCATCTCTCTCTCTCGCTCCATCTCTCTCTCTCGCTCTCTCTCTCTCTCTCGCTCCATCTCTCTCTCTCTCAATCTCTCTCTCTCTCTCGCTCTCTCAATCTCTCTCTCTCTCTCTCTCTCTCTCTCTCAATCTCTCTCGCTCTCTCTCTCTCTCTCTCTCTCTATCTCTCGCTCTCTCTCTCTCAATCTCTCTCTCTCTCTCTCTCTCGCTCCATCTCTCTCTCTCTCTCACTCTCTCTCTCTCTCTCGCTCCATCTCTCTCTCTCTCTCTTGCTCCATCTCTCTCTCTCTCGCTCCATCTCTCTCTCTCGCTCTCTCTCTCTCTCTCGCTCCATCTCTCTCTCTCTCTCTTGCTCCATCTCTCTCTCTCTCGCTCCATCTCTCTCTCTCAATCTCTCTCTCTCTCTCTCTCACACGCTCTCTCTCTCTCTCTCTCGCTCTCTCTCTTTCTCTCTCTCGCTCTCAATCACTCAAATCAAGTCACCTTTATTTATACATTTTTATTTATATATTTTTTTATTTCGAAGCAGCTTTACAGTGATAACAGGAAAATAATGCAAAAAAGTTGAAAATAGCGTCACAATCCAGCTTAAGTAAGCTCAGTAATGTTTAATTTTTGTTGTATAAAAAGTTATTAATTTAGTTCATTTACCTACAGTACATATAGTCGCTCTGGTGAAAACAGTGATGTTCTCATGTAATGATGTCAGTGCAGGAGATCAATAGCAGTGTTGAATATGAAGTGAATGTCTGATTGCAGTAACGCTGTTGTTCTGTGTGGTTCCTCTCGCAGGAGCAGTCAGGGGTTCATGCACATGAAGCTGTCCCGGACCAAAGACAACAAGTACGTGTTGGGCCAGAACAGCTGTGTGTTCGACAGCGTTCCCGAGATCATCCACTTCTACTCCAGCCGGAAACTTCCCATCAAAGGAGCCGAGCACATGTCTCTGCTGTACCCCGTGGCCATACGGACTCTCTAGGGGATCAGACCGATCTATACATCTCTATAGATCAAGCAGACGGTGATGAACGTCTGCCAGACCATCAGTGAACTAAAGTGCTACTGAGATCCCGAAGGCAGAGATGGAGAATCCCGGGAGTGTGTTTATCCCACAGAGATCCAGCGTATGGAAGAAAACACACTTCTTCAGGATTCCTGTCGTTTTGCTCCAGTCTTAGACCTGCACACACACTTTACCATCGCCATCTCCTCTGTACAGAAACGTATACGCCATCGTGGAAATGTTCACACGTGGATGTTTATCGTAACGATTCTCCGAATACGTGAATCATTGGCTTTCTGGAACATTGAAAGGTCACGTTCATATCCACCGTATTCCTGCGTGAATTATGGGTGTTACTTCTGTTACGCTGTACACAATCACTGAAAGACACGCTTTATGAACGCAATAATACGTTTTTTAAAAACTGGGTACAATGAGATGACATTATTCTACTCGCACTTCAAACATCCAACATTAAAAAGTATAAAAGCATCAATAAGGTACTTTAGCAGACCATGAATAAGTCAAAACATGGGTTATTTGTATTTATATATAATATATATCAAAAGTTTATGCAATATACTGTACATAAAAGGCCATTTTATAAAAAAAATACATAAAATGTCCAAAAAAAATTGCTAAAATATTTTCCTGTGAAAACAAACATGAAAAGAGGCGTGAGGATTTGAGGAGAAAAACAAGAGATTCTTTGTGCATTCCAGTGAATTATTAATGGGACATATTGTAAATTAAACTGGGAGAACAGTATGTGTTGTAATATTTCATACTTTTACAGCAGAATGCAAAAGGAAAAAAGAAAATAATCACTAGGAAAGGAATGTGGCGACTGAGGCGAACTCTTGCTGTAGATATTCCTGTTATAACATGTCACGTTAAAATGCCTGTTACGCTCTTCTCATGATGTCTGAAAACAAAAACTGGAAAATCGACAGTTCATCCAGTCACACTGACGGATCAGATTTATGTGTAGGGCAACCTAATGATTTTTAATGATTCGTTTCAGTCGTTTTGAAAGGAAGTTCCCCGAACCGGAAGTGCCGCCCATAATTCAGAGATCGTCAGGAATAATGTGGATATCTGGAACACACACACACACTGAATCATGCTTTATGAACACGAGCCTCGTCTACACTTCCTGTGATGATGCTGTTGTCTCAAAGTCAGCTGGGTTTACTGGAATATCAATCGGTGAACGTGAACATTTTCAGATATTACTGACATAGAGCATTCATCCATTTTCCTTTCAGACCCACAGATGTGAAGAGAGGAATTACTACACAGACAGATTTCATTCAGTCCCTTAAAATCGCTAATAACTGGTAATAACTGGTAATAACTGGTAATAACCGGTAATAACTGGTAATAACCGGTAAGAACTGGTAATAACCGGTAATAACTGGTAATAACTGGTAATAACCGGTAAGAACTGGTAATAACCGGTAAGAACTGGTAATAACCGGTAAGAACTGGTAATAACTGGACTCTGGAGGAGAAGAGATGGATGGTGCCATTTAAGTGTACTTGGACCGGGCCGCTATGCAGATATAAAGTAGTACACTTGATTTGTGTGTGTGTGTGTGTGTGTGTGTGTGTGTGTGTGTGTGAGAGAGAGAGAGTTTCTGAAGCATGAAAACTGACCTTTTAATTTAAAGATTCAAAAAGAGTCACTTTATACTAAAGCAGAGTTTCGGATGAGAATGAAATATGCCTGTATTGTCTACCTCAGAAGTGTCCTCCATCATCCGGCCGATCGGTACAGTGACTCGCAGAACTCATGCTTTGACTCAAATCCCACCAAATTTTGCCTTTTGTTTTACGAATAGCTTCTTCTTTAGTTGGTGTGTTCGAGCGTCATTGATATGGAAAGTCACTGTATGCTGTCGTTGACTCTGTTGCTTTAATGCCTTATACTGTAAATGCATGGTTTATAAAAAAGAAAACAAGTTGAGAATGTCATGCTGACCTTCTGCTCTCAATGAATGTTTTGTGGCTGTAATTTATTATGGAGAAAAAAAATAATGCTATTGCTGATGTGTGTGTGATGCTCATATAAACTGAAACTCTGATTGGAAGACTGTTTGCCATGGAAACCATTTAGAGCTGTTCAGCCAATCAGATCGCAGATGTGCCCTGACCTTTCCTATGACCTCTGGTTTCTTCATCCGCAGTGTCTTTTGTCTTGTTTTCCTCTCAGTGTCTCTGTTAATCCACGATACTCGCAGCGATAGTGGTACGGATGAAAAGCTTCTGTGATTGGATTATATTCATTCCTTGTTCTGCTGTGTCTTCAGTGATACAACAGAGACTTTTATTCTGTTTTCTTTATCTTTTCCTCTCTGACAGTTTTTGTGATATTTCTGTCCTTAAAGGGATGGTTCACCCCTAAAATTGAGAATTGTCATCATTGACTAACATTATTGTCATTATTAAATACCCCAAAAGTATCATAATCCTAATCTTGCATCTGCTACTAGTGAATTTAGTCTCTAACATATACAGTGAATATATGGGCCATTCTACAGAAGTGGTGCAAACTGCTGTCCGTCATCCAAAAAACACATTTGAAAAGCATTTAATTATTAAAATCTTAGATGTTTACTAAGATCCTTCAATTATCTATTGAAACCCACAATAATATTTAAGATATCAGTAAGCTTTATATATATAAAATCATCATTTATGGGCTACTTTCAATTAGGAAGTGGCTGTCCCAAACCCTAGCCCCTAAATTTCGACTTGTGAAAATGATATTGAAATATTTTTTGCAAATTTTTCCATTCTTGTTTAAAAAAAAAAAAAATATATATATATACAGTACTGTGCAAAAGTTTTAGATCGGTAAGATTTTTTATGTTTTTAAAAGAAGTCTCTTCTGATTTCTGAAGGATCATGTGACACTGAAGACTGGAGTAATGATGATGAACATTCAGCTTTGATCACAGGAATAAATTACACTTTACTATATATTCACATAGAAAACAGCTGTTTTAAATTGTAATAATATTTCACAATATTACTGTTTTTTTGTTGTATTTTTTATCAAATAATTGCAGCCTTGGTGAGCAGAAAAGACTTCTTTTAAAAACATAAAAAATCTTACCGATCTAAAACTTTTGCACAGTACTGTATATATATATATATAATTTATATATATTTTATAATTTTTTTTAAATTATTTTTAAGTCATGAAACTTGATCTAAAAGAAACGTGTCTTGCATTTTCATGTCATTACCAAAACAGTGAACGTTGTAGTCCATTGGCTGAGACTGATTTTAACCCCTACATTACATGGTCAGGAATATTCCTGTGTCCCTCCTGTGTTATATGGGGAGTAGATTGATCCCATCATTTTCAGGTAAATGTGTTCTAAAGTCTAACAATCTGTGTGTAACTTTAAGGAATGTCACTACCAAACTCATTTTTTCTGCTATTGAGAAAACTTTTTTGGATGTTATTCCATATGGTTATGGAATTTGGTCACTACCAAAACATTACTGTCACTATCGTAACATGGGATGTTTTGTCAAAAAGGGTATATTGAATTATCAACTAAGATGTTATGATAGTGTTTGGTTCAATACATATTCAAACTAATGAATCCTTAACTTTGAAATCAGTACGATAAACTTTATGCCTTCTACAAAGAAAGATTGGGTTCAAAATACAACAAATCTCATAAATTACACTTAAAATATTATTAAAATGATAATCTTTATTGATTTAACCTGTAAAAATATTTGTTAAAAATAGAAAAAATATTTATTTATAAGGTAGATGTAAACAAAATCTTAATAGGTCATTAAAAGGCTTCTTAATAGATTATTTAATATTGTGTTTCGGTAGTGACAAATTTGGCCAGAAGGAAAATATTCCAGCATTTTCTGAAAATACAATATGAGAATTAACTGCACAATTACTAGAAAAGCGTACCTTGGAAATTACACAATTTGCACACATGCAACATTTGTGGGGAAAAAAC
>JAULUF010000145.1:22500-60000 GCA_031834385.1 Semotilus atromaculatus | reverse complement strand
TAAAGACATTATCATGTTCTACTTCAAATAAATGTTGTTTGTTTGAACTTTCTGTTCATCGAAGAATCCACAAAAATATGAAGCTGTTTTCAACACTGATAATAATCATAAATGTTTCTTGATCATCAGATCATCATATTATCCTGATTTCTGATGATCATGTGACACTGAAGACTGGAGTAATGATGATGAACATTCAGCTTTGATCACAGGAATAAATTACACTTTACTATATATTCACATAATAATATTTCACAATTTTTTGTAGTTTAACAAATAAAAAAATACTATATTTATCATGCAAAAAATTTATATAGTTGTAAATGAATTTTGTTTTAATACATTTTTTATTTCAATTAAATGTTACGAATGAAACAGCTCGTAAACATACTTTCTCAATGGAAGAAAATTAAATACTCAGTAATGAGTATTTCTCCATATATAGAATTATTTTTTTTTTATTTGAGTCGAGTTCTATTTAGATCGTCCTCCCTAAGAGTGTATATAATGCTCTTAAAAATTAAACATGATTTATGTATATTTTTGTAAACACTCATTATCATATCAATTGCATGTGTTGTTTGATGTATTAATTACTCAGCCTTTCAAATGTGCCATAAAGAAGAAAAGAGTGTGTGTGAACTCATTCCGGCGTGTGTACATTTCAATAGTGTTTGTGTCTTTCATTGAGACACTACAGATGTTTATTCGAGATAGCCTATGGTAACATTATTACAAACAATGTCAAAGAATCTGGTGTGTCAGGAAGTGTGATGTCAGAGAAACGGTCTCCATAGCAACTCTCCTGAAGATACTGTTATTGTGTTTCTGCAGCGTTTCCGTTCGTTAACTGGAAGTAACCAGGAGGGCCAGAATCAGTGTGTGCTGGAGTCTTTACAGTGGAGCAGATACCAACCAAACGGCTTCAGGAAATTGAGTGTGAGTGTGTGAGTGAGTGTGTGTGTGTGTGTGTGTGTTTCTGTGTGAGTGAGAGTGTGTGTTTGTGTGAGTGAGAGTGTGTTTGTGTGTGAGTGAGTGTATGTGTGTGAGAGTATGTGTGTTTGTGTATGAGTGTGTGTGTTTGTGTGTGTGTGTGTGTGTGTGAGAGAGTGTGTTTGTGTGTGTGTGTGTGTTTGTGAGAGAGTGTGTTTGTGTGTGAGTGAGTGTGTGTGTGTGTTTGTGTGAGTGAGTGTGAGTGTGTGTTTGTGTGTGAGAGAGAGTGTTTGTGTATGAGTGTGTGTGTTTGTGTGTGTGTGTGAGAGAGTGTGTTTGTGTGTGTGTGTGTGTTTGTGAGAGAGTGTGTTTGTGTGTGAGTGAGTGTGTGTGTGTGTTTGTGTGAGTGAGTGTGAGTGTGTGTTTGTGTGTGAGAGAGAGTGTGTTTGTGTGTGTTTGTGTGTGAGAGAGAGAGTGTGTTTGTGTGTGTGTGTGTATGTTTGTGTGTGAGAGAGAGAGAGTGTGTGTGTGTTTGTGTGTGTGTGTGTTTGTGTGTGTGTGTGTGTTTGTGAGAGAGTGTGTTTGTGTGTGAGTGAGTGTGTGTATGTGTTTGTGTGAGTGAGTGTGTGTGTGTGTTTGTGTGTTTGTGAGAGTGTGTTTGTGTGTGAGTGTGTGTGTGTTTGTGAGAGTGTGTTTGTGTGTGTGTGTTTGTGTGAGTGTGTGTGTGTGTTTGTGTGTGAGTGAGAGTGTGTGTTTGTGTGAGTGAGAGTGTGTTTGTGTGTGAGTGAGTGTGTGTGTGTGTTTGTGTGTTTGTGAGAGTGTGTTTGTGTGTGAGTGTGTGTGTGTTTGTGAGAGTGTGTTTGTGTGTGTGTGTTTGTGTGAGTGTGTGTGTGTGTTTGTGTGTGAGTGAGAGTGTGTGTTTGTGTGAGTGAGAGTGTGTTTGTGTGTGAGTGAGTGTATGTGTGTGAGAGTGTGTGTGTGAGGGAGTGTGTGTGTGAGTGAGAGAGTGTGTGTTTGTGTCTGAGTGAGTGTGTGTGTGTGTGAGTGTGTTTGTGAGAGAGTGAGAGTGTGTGTGTGTGTTTGTGTGTGAGTGAGAGTGTGTGTGTGTTTGTGTGAGTGAGTGTGTTTGTTTGTGTTTGTGTGTGTGTGTGAGTGAGAGAGTGTGTGTGTTTGTGTATGAGTGTGTGTGTTTGTTTGTGTTTGTGTGTGAGTGAGTGTGTGTGAGTGAGAGTGTGTTTGTGTCTGAGTGAGTTTGTGTGTGTGAGAGTGTGTTTGTGTGAGAGAGAGTGAGTGAGAGTGTGTGTTTGTGTGTGTGAGAGAGTGAATGAGTGTTTTTGTGTGTGAGAGTGAATGAGAGTGTGTTTGTGTGTGTGAGAGAGTGAATGAGTGTTTTTGTGTGTGAGAGTGAATGAGAGTGTGTTTGTGTGTGTGAGAGAGTGAATGAGTGTTTTTGTGTGTGAGAGAGTGTTTGTGTGTGTGAGAGTGAATGAGAGTGTGTTTTTGTGTGTGTGTGTGTGTGTGTGTGTGAGAGTGAATGAGAGTGTGTTTTTGTGTGTGTGTGAGAGTGAATGAGAGTGTGTTTGTTTGTTTGTGTTAGTGAGAGTGTGTTTGTGTGTGTCCAGCTGTATTTAGAGACTCATCCTGTACAAAAGGTGAGATCTCATTCACATGTGTGTGTGTGTGTGCGTGTGTATCTTTGTGAGTGAGATTGTGTATATATGTGAGTGAGTGTGTGTGAGCGAGTGAATGAGAGTGTGTGTGTAAATGTGTATGCGTGTGTGTGTGTGTCCAGTTGTGTTTAAGGACTCATCTTGTCCAAAAGCTGAGATCTGCTGAGATTTACGGGTGTTTATCCTGTTGCAGACGATCCGCTCAAGTGCACTTCTAGTTAGTGACATCACTAACCCTAAAATTTACATAAACCCCACCCCCAAGAACGTGATTTATAGATTATCAAGACAGAATGTTAATCAATGACTAGAAGATAACTACACATCTTTAACATGCTATATAAAATATCTGTGGAGTATTTTGAGCTAAAACTTTACATACACACTCTCCATGCTAAAAATATCATTGTTATACTACTGTATTAGTAATAGTAAATATTCTCATGCTATAATAATACTCATTTAAAAAACATGTACAGCCTTTGAGTTTAAAAATGCTTTGATTTAAAAATGTTCCTAAAAATTCTAGTATTTTGGTAGTCAAATGTTTTGAAATGAAATTTATTATATGTATTTATTTATATATTTATTTATTATAAGTATTATATTATATACATTTTAATAATCCAAAATCAAGATTGATATTGAGTTGGTAGTTCAGATGGATGTGTATGCACTTTTGGAGGAGTTTAATATTTTTGGATTCCCTTAAATTGTCTCACAGCGCCACCTAGTGGACATATACTGACGTTAGCAGACAGGCCTGATAAAACACTCATTCAGTCTCACTTAAACTCAAATACAATTCTATATATTTTTCATAACTTTTTATTTTTTATTATTTCAGTGAAAAGTAATTAAAAAAAGGAGAACACTGGAGGGGTCAGAGGTTACAGTCCTCCAGAGAAGATGATCTCGAGTGCCGACTGCAGGTCCCCGTTCGTAGCCGTCAGCGCTCGCAGAGCCAGACTCTCGTCCTGGATGCCCATATCCCTGAGCTGCTGCATCTGTGTCTGCCAGCGGCCCTGCAACACACACACACACACACACACACGCACGCACAAGCACACGCACGCACACACACACACACACACACACACGTAAGCAGCAGCCACTGCAAAATGCTTATTTTCTACAGCATTTATCAAGCAAAATCTACCTACCTGTGGATCAACACCTTTCATCCAAGTTATACATGAATTTTAAACAATACCCATTATTGTCTTCAGACAAGAACTTTTTTGATCCACTTCAAATGTTAACTACATATACACTCACCGGCCACTTTATTAGGTACACCTGTCCAACTGCTCGTTAACACTTAATTTCTAAGCAGCCAATCACATGGCGGCAACTCAGTGCATTTAGGCATGTAGACATGGTCAAGACAATCTCCTGCAGTTCAAACCGAGCATCAGTATGGGGAAGAAAGGTGATTTGAGTGACTTTGAACGTGGCATGATTGTTGGTGCCAGAAGGGCTGGTCTGAGTATTTCAGAAACTGCTAATCTACTGGGATTTTCACGCACAACCATCTCTAGGGTTTACAGAGAATGGTCCGAAAAAGAAAAAACATCCAGTGAGCGGCAGTTCTGTGGGCGGAAATGCCTTGTTGATGCCAGAGGTCAGAGGAGAATGGCCAGACTGGTTCGAGCTGATAGAAGGGCAACAGTGACTCAAATAACCACCCGTTACAACCAAGGTGGGCAGAAGAGCATCTCTGAACGCACAGTACGTCGAACTTTGAGGCAGATGGGCTACAGCAGCAGAAGACCACACCGGGTGCCACTCCTTTCAGCTAAGAACAGGAAACTGAGGCTACAATTTGCACAAGCTCATCGAAATTGGACAATAGAAGATTGGAAAAACGTTGCCTGGTCTGATGAGTCTCGATTTCTGCTGCGACATTCGGATGGTAGGGTCAGAATTTGGCGTCTACAACATGAAAGCATGGATCCATCCTGCCTTGTATCAACGGTTCAGGCTGGTGGTGGTGGTGTCATGGTGTGGGGAATATTTTCTTGGCACTCTTTGGGCCCCTTGGTACCAATTGAGCATCGTTGCAACGCCACAGCCTACCTGAGTATTGTTGCTGACCATGTCCATCCCTTTATGACCACAATGTACCCAACTTCTGATGGCTACTTTCAGCAGGATAATGCGCCATGTCATAAAGCTGGAATCATCTCAGACTGGTTTCTTGAACATGACAATGAGTTCGCTGTACTCAAATGGCCTCCACAGTCACCAGATCTCAATCCAATAGAGCATCTTTGGGATGTGGTGGAACGGGAGATTCGCATCATGGATGTGCAGCCGACAAATCTGCGGCAACTGTGTGATGCCATCATGTCAATATGGACCAAACTCCCTGAGGAATGCTTCCAGCACCTTGTTGAATCTATGCCACGAAGAATTGAGGCAGTTCTGAAGGCAAAAGGGGGTCCAACCCGTTACTAGCATGGGGTACCTAATAAAGTGGCCGGTGAGTGTATATATATATATATATACACAGGTCCTTCTAAAAAAATTAGCATATTGTGATAAAGTTCATTATTTTCCATAATGCAATGATAAAAATTAAACTTTCATATATTTTAGATTCATTGCACACCAACTGAAATATTTCAGGTCTTTTATTGTTTTAATACTGATGATTTTGGCATACAGCTCATGAAAACCCAAAATTCCTATCTCAAAAATTTAGCATATCATGAAAAGGTTCTCTAAACGAGCTATTAACCTAATCATCTGAATCAACTAATTAACTCTAAACACCTACAAAAGATTCCTGAGGCTTTTAAAAACTCCCAGCCTGTTTCATTACTCAAAACCGCAATCATGGGTAAGACTGCCGACCTGACTGCTGTCCAGAAGGCCATCATTGACACCCTCAAGCAAGGGGTAAGACACAGAAAGAAATTTCTGAACAAATAGGCTGTTCCCAGAGTGCTGTATCAAGGCACCTCAGTGGGAAGTCTGTGGGAAGGAAAAAGTGTGGCAAAAAACGCTGCACACCGAGAAGAGGTGACCAGACCCTGAGGAAGATTGTGGAGAAGGACCGATTCCAGACCTTGGGGGACCTGCGGAAGGACTGAGTCTGGAGTAGAAACATCCAGAGCCACGGTGCACAGGCGTGTGCAGGACATGGGCTACAGGTGCAGCATTCCCCAGGTCAAGACACTTTTGAACCAGAAACAGCGGCAGAAGCGCCTGACCTGGGCTACAGAGAAGCAGCACTGGACTGTTGCTCAGTGGTCCAAAGTACTTTTTTCGGATGAAAGCAAATTTTGCATGTCATTCTGAAATCAAGGTGCCAGAGTCTGGAGGAAGACTGGGGAGAAGGAAATGCCAAAATGCCTGAAGTCCAGTGTCAAGTACCCACAGTCAGTGATGGTCTGGGGTGCCATGTCAGCTGCCGGTGTTGGTCCACTGTGTTTTATCAAGGGCAGGGTCAATGCAGCTAGCTATCAGGAGATGTTGGAGCACTTCATGCTTCCATCTGCTGAAAAGCTTTATGGAGATGAAGATTTCATTTTTCAGCACGACCTGGCACCTGCTCACAGTGCCAAAACCACTGGTAAATGGTTTACTGTGCTCAATTGGCCTGCCAACTCTCCTGACCTGAACCCCATAGAGAATCTGTGGGATATTGTAAAGAGAAAGTTGAGAGACGCAAGACCCAACACTCTGGATGAGCTTAAGGCCGCTATCGCAGCATCCTGGGCCTCCATAACACCTCAGCAGTGCCACAGGCTGATCGCCTCCATGCCACACCGCATTGAAGCAGTCATTTCAGCAAAAGGATTCCCGACCAAGTATTGAGTGCATAACTGAACATAACTATTTCAAGGTTGACTTTTTTTGTATTAAAAACACTTATTTTATTGGTCGGATTAAATATGCAAATTTTTTTAGATAGGAATTTTGGGTTTTCATGAGCTGTATGCCAAAATCATCCGTATTAAAACAATAAAAGACCTGAAATATTTCAGTTGGTGTGCAATGAACTAAAATATATGAAAGTTTAATTTTTATCATTACATTATGGAAAATAATGAACTTTATCACAATATGCTAATTTTTTTAGAAGGACCTGTATATACAATCAATCAAACCAAAAATTATTCAGAAACCAGCTATAATTTTTTATATTTTCTTCACAAGTGTGTGCCGGACACTATAGTTTATATATGTAAGTGAGGAGAGCAAAATAAAGTAAACTGTGACACATTACACCCTAATATTCTTCACACAGGGACTACCAGGGACATTTATAAAGATTGGGTCCAAAAATGATTCGGACACTTTGAGCTGATCATGTTCTGCTGAAGTGTTTTTTCTGTAATAACTAATGCTCTTTTTACACACAGACTGAACAACATGAAGCATTGCTTGGGCACTGGTGGAGCTAAACTGGTATTATCTAATTGTGTAGTTAAATTTACCAGCTGACAGATATCCAACATAACTCATGTGTGAGTCTAACAGAAGGACGGACAAAACCAGTGAAATATCGACTGATCTGAGAACTCTGAGTTCTTGTCATATGTTATTACCATTTTCTAAACTATAGCGAATAAACTAATAATGTGAGAAATGTTGATTTGACTGTATATATGATGCGTCCCCAGTAGTGTGTAGTTCTGCAGGTCACCTGGAGCGAGCTCACGCCAGACGCCTGTAAGGCTTGTTGAAGAGCCTGAGAGAGGAGACTGTTGCTGACCGGAGCGCCAGAGGACGTGTCCTGCAGCACAGAGGAGAGTGAGCATTAGTGTGTGTGTGTGTGTGTGTGTGTGTGTGTGTGACGGCCCACCAGAGGACATGTCCTACAGACTAGAGTGAGCATTAGAGAGTGTGTGTGTGTGTGTGTGACGGCCCACCAGAGGACGTGTCCTGCAGCACAGAGGAGAGTGAGCATTAGTGTGTGTGTGTGTGTGTGTGTGTGTGTGTGACGGCCCACCAGAGGACATGTCCTACAGACTAGAGTGAGCATTAGAGAGTGTGTGTATGTGTGTGTGTGTGAGAGACAGCCCACCAGAGGACATGTCCTACAGACTAGAGTGAGAATTAGTGTGTGTGTGTGTCTGTGTCTCTGTGTGTGTGTGTGAGAGACAGCCCACCAGAGGACATGTCCTACAGACGAGAGTGAGCATTAGAGAGTGTGTGTGTGTGTGTGAGAGACAGCCCACCAGAGGACATGTCCTACAGACTAGAGTGAGCATTAGTGTGTGTGTGTGTCTGTGTCTCTGTGTGTGTGTGACGACCCACCAGAGGACGTGTCCTGCAGCACAGAGGAGAGTGAGCATTAGTGTGTGTGTGTGTGTGTGTGTGTGTGTGAGAGACAGCCCACCAGAGGACATGTCCTACAGACGAGAGTGAGCATTAGAGAGTGTGTGTGTGTGTGTGTGTGTGTGTGTCTGTCTGTCTGTCTGTGTGTGTGTGTGTGTGTGTGTGTGTGTGTGTGTCTGACCGGAGCGCTGGCCTCAGGGGTGCTGGCTAATGCTAGGGCTGATGCTAGCTCGCTCTGAGTGATGGGACGAGGGCCGATTGCTCCACTGGGACCCAGAGTCGTCGGTCTCGAGGCTGCAAACGGTCTCTGGTGTCTGGCTCGGTTTCCATGCTTTAAACAACATGCACAGATTTATTCTTCCTATCATTGTAACATATACTGTACATCAAGATACAACAATCATTAAAAAAATATCTTTCTCACTATAATACTAAATAAAATTCCTCTTTGTATAATATTACTATAACAATAATAATATTATCTATATTATATAACTAATATTATTTAAAATCAGATTACTATAATAATAACTGTAATACTATAAAAATATAACTAATAATAAAATAATTACCATAATATTATAAAAAACATTAACTATATTAATATAAGAAAATCCCCTTACTTAAATATTACTATACTAATAAAAACAAATCCCCATTACAATTCTCCTTACTATAATATTACTAAATTACTACTGATAAAAAATTCTTACTAGAATATTACTGTAATAATAAAAAAAATCCTTTCTATAATTTTACTAGTAATAAAAATAACTGTACTATAATATTACTATAATAATATTTAAAATTATCCTTAATAAAATAAAATCCTAATAATGATAAATTATAAATTATGATAAATAAAATAATATACGATTTTACACAATCTGACTGTAGAGGGGGACAAAACGTACGGGCTGGAAATCCTCATCATCATCTGACATGCCCTCGAACAGAAAACCTCCTGTCACACACACAAAACATGAAAAACAATAAGCAGATGCTGTGAATATCATCAGATGCAGTGAAAATCATCAGATGCAGTGAATATTATCAGATGTAGTGAATATCATCAGATGCAGTGAATATCATCAGATCATCAGATGTAGTGAATATCATCAGATGCAGTGAATATCATCAGATCATCAGATGTAGTGAATATCATCAGGTCATCAGATGTAGTGAATATTATCAGATCATCAGATGCAGTGAATATCATCAGATCATTAGATGCAGTGAATATCATCAGATCATCAGATGTAGTGAATATCATCAGGTCATCAGATGCAGTGAATATCATCAGATCATCAGATGCAGTGAAAATCATCAGGTCATCAGATGCAGTGAATATCATCAGATCATCAGATGCAGTGAATATCATCAGATCATTAGATGCAGTGAAAATCATCAGATCATCAGACGCAGTGAATATTATCAGATGTAGTGAATATCATCAGATCATCAGATGCAGTGAAAATCATCAGATCATCAGACGCAGTGAATATTATCAGATGTTGTGAATATCATCAGATCATCAGACGCAGTGAATATCATCAGATCATCAGATGCAGTGAATATCATCAGATCATTAGATGCAGTGAAAATCATCAGATCATCAGACGCCGTGAATATTATCAGATGTAGTGAATATCATCAGATCATCAGATGCAGTGAAAATCATCAGGTCATCAGACGCAGTGAATATTATCAGATGTTGTGAATATCATCAGATCATCAGACGCAGTGAATATCATCAGATCATCAGATGCAGTGAATATCATCAGATCATTAGATGCAGTGAAAATCATCAGATCATCAGACGCAGTGAATATTATCAGATGTAGTGAATATCATCAGATCATCAGATGCAGTGAAAATCATCAGATCATCAGACGCAGTGAATATTATCAGATGTAGTGAATATCATCAGATGCAGTGAATATCATCAGATCATCAGATGCAGTGAATATCATCAGATCATCAGATGCAGTGAATATCATCAGATCATTAGATG
Organism: Semotilus atromaculatus; assembly: GCA_031834385.1. Lineage (NCBI taxonomy): Eukaryota > Metazoa > Chordata > Actinopteri > Cypriniformes > Leuciscidae > Semotilus > Semotilus atromaculatus. The sequence continues at coordinate 50,091 of JAULUF010000145.1, read as the reverse complement.
CAGTGAAAATCATCAGATCATCAGGCGCAGTGAATATTATCAGATGTTGTGAATATCATCAGATCATCAGACGCAGTGAATATCATCAGATCATCAGATGCAGTGAATATCATCAGATCATTAGATGCAGTGAAAATCATCAGATCATCAGACGCAGTGAATATTATCAGATGTAGTGAATATCATCAGATCATCAGATGCAGTGAAAATCATCAGATCATCAGATGCAGTGAATATCATCAGATCATTAGATGCTGTGAAAATCATCAGATCATCAGACGCAGTGAATATTATCAGATGTTGTGAATATCATCAGATCATCAGACGCAGTGAATATCATCAGATCATCAGATGCAGTGAATATCATCAGATCATTAGATGCAGTGAAAATCATCAGATCATCAGACGCAGTGAATATTATCAGATGTAGTGAATATCATCAGATGCAGTGAATATCATCAGTTCATCAGATGCAGTGAATATCATCAGATCATCAGATGCAGTGAAAATCATCAGATCATCAGACGCAGTGAATATTATCAGATGTAGTGAATATCATCAGGTCATCAGATGCCGTGAATACCATCAGGTCATCAGATGCAGTGAATATCATCAGTTCATCAGATGCAGTGAATATCATCAGATCATCAGACGCAGTGAATATCATCAGATCATTAGATGCAGTGAATATCATCAGATCATCAGATGCAGTGAATATCATCAGATCATCAGATGCAGTGAAAATCATCAGATCATCAGACGCAGTGAATATTATCAGATGTTGTGAATATCATCAGATCATCAGACGCAGTGAATATCATCAGATCATCAGATGCAGTGAATATCATCAGATCATTAGATGCAGTGAAAATCATCAGATCATCAGACGCCGTGAATATTATCAGATGTAGTGAATATCATCAGATCATCAGATGCAGTGAAAATCATCAGGTCATCAGACGCAGTGAATATTATCAGATGTTGTGAATATCATCAGATCATCAGACGCAGTGAATATCATCAGATCATCAGATGCAGTGAATATCATCAGATCATTAGATGCAGTGAAAATCATCAGATCATCAGACGCAGTGAATATTATCAGATGTAGTGAATATCATCAGATCATCAGATGCAGTGAAAATCATCAGATCATCAGACGCAGTGAATATTATCAGATGTAGTGAATATCATCAGATGCAGTGAATATCATCAGATCATCAGATGCAGTGAATATCATCAGATCATCAGATGCAGTGAATATCATCAGATCATTAGATGCAGTGAAAATCATCAGATCATCAGGCGCAGTGAATATTATCAGATGTTGTGAATATCATCAGATCATCAGACGCAGTGAATATCATCAGATCATCAGATGCAGTGAATATCATCAGATCATTAGATGCAGTGAAAATCATCAGATCATCAGACGCAGTGAATATTATCAGATGTAGTGAATATCATCAGATCATCAGATGCAGTGAAAATCATCAGATCATCAGATGCAGTGAATATCATCAGATCATTAGATGCTGTGAAAATCATCAGATCATCAGACGCAGTGAATATTATCAGATGTTGTGAATATCATCAGATCATCAGACGCAGTGAATATCATCAGATCATCAGATGCAGTGAATATCATCAGATCATTAGATGCAGTGAAAATCATCAGATCATCAGACGCAGTGAATATTATCAGATGTAGTGAATATCATCAGATGCAGTGAATATCATCAGTTCATCAGATGCAGTGAATATCATCAGATCATCAGATGCAGTGAAAATCATCAGATCATCAGACGCAGTGAATATTATCAGATGTAGTGAATATCATCAGGTCATCAGATGCCGTGAATACCATCAGGTCATCAGATGCAGTGAATATCATCAGTTCATCAGATGCAGTGAATATCATCAGATCATCAGACGCAGTGAATATCATCAGATCATTAGATGCAGTGAATATCATCAGATCATCAGATGCAGTGAATATCATCAGATCATCAGATGCAGTGAAAATCATCAGATCATCAGACGCAGTAAATATCATCAGATCATCAGATGCAGTGAATATCATCAGATCATCAGATGCAGTGAATATCATCAGATCATCAGATGCAGTGAATATCATCAGATCATCAGATGCAGTGAATATCATCAGATCATTAGATGCAGTCAATATCATCAGATCATCATACGCAGTGAATATTATCAGATGTTGTGAATATCATCAGATCATCATACGCAGTGAATATCATTAGACAGGGTTCCTGCACACTTTTTAAAGTCAAATTTAAGGCTTTTTAAGACCTTTTTAAGACCTGAAGAAATCAAAATTAATACCGTAGAATAGGATGCGCAATAATGACAAAAATATAGGCTATCTAAATTTTTTCAAAGTTTTATTGATAATTATTGTGTCAATGTTTTTGTACTGGTACCATGGCTCGTTTAGGCCTGTTGTTGACAGCAGACTCACTTTTTTAACTGTGTTTTAGCTGTGTTGTTTGTTTACCTTTTTACTTCCTTTTGAACCTCTGTACAGCATTTTGGTCAGTCGTGTGGCTGTTGTATAAGTGCTATACAAATAAACTAAACTTGACAAATTAACTTTATTAAGGGGCAATATTTGCCACCTTAAATTGATTTCCAGGGGCATTTTCACCTATATGGACATTTTTTCTAAACTTATTTAGAGATATGCATCACCTTTTATGTCAAATTCCAATTAACATTCCAATTAAATTATATTAGAATAATAACATATTACCACTGTTACCAGTCAAATTAAATCATTAAAATCAAAATCCATCTTTGCAGTGCAGAGGTGACACAAAAGCGGCATCAGAACTGACATTCATATATTTACACTCCATTTACAATTGCATAAATAAAGCTATGAGATTAGTTTTTTTACTTACTTAAATATGAAATTATTTCTAATTTTAACATTTTAATTAAAGGGTACCGGTACTTTAAATATAAAACTTAAACCGCCAGTAGGTGGCGGCAATGTCTTAAGTGAGTTGAGAGAGCCGTTTGAGCAAATTGGTTGAATGAAATGACTGATTCATTCGGGAAAAACAAGTGATTGTTCATTGAATCATTAAAATGATTCTTTCAAAGCGGTCAAAAAAAATCTTCGCTGTCTGTTGAGACTGCTACGGTAAGGTTTCAGTTTTAAATTCTCGTCGGCGAAATAAAGGGGAAACAAACAATTTTCACAATATTGTGTCTAAAAAGTAACTCACAATGTTAACTTGTTAATTTTTTTTTTTTACTACTCATTTTTTATTTATTTTGAATATTCTTCAGATCTCCTTTTACAGCAATTACTTCCACTCAGAAACAATATCCTGTACAATGGGTCATAACATTCACACGCTCTCACGTGTATATTCAAATCCACAAGATGAGGAGAATATGTCCAGAAGTACGAGGAGAGAAGAAAAAAAAATAATAATAATAAAAATTAAAAAATTAAAAAATAAACAAAAAATAATTAACAACATTTAAAATAATGTCAACAGAACAAACATCAACTTAAAACAAAACATGGGTTGTATACAAGTTGCCCTAGCAGTTATAATCAGAGTTAGTTCTAACGGTCCTCCATCACCGTCATTAGTGGTGCCCATCTTTCAATAGTTAACTTGTTAATTTAACTGTTGTATAAAATAGATATCACATTTGCAATTGTTCACATGAAAACGTCACTCTTGCTCATGAGATATTTTAATATATAGGCTAGTAAATAGACAAAAAACTTATTTGGGGACATAGCCTACTATAACTGCACTGACATCACGAATGAAAGCAAGCATGAGAGAGATGCGATGTCAGCTCGCAGTGCCTCGTCCATAGTTAAAATAAAACAATGATTACAATATCATCATAGACGATACATAGCGCACACTCCTTAGCACATAAAGAATGAACTTACAACTGAACTGACATTTATTACCAACGTTCTTCTACCTGTCCTCTCGCGTGCAGGAGACAGACGTAAGGCTGGCGCGAATGACGCAAATTGTCATGTAAACAAGCAAATCCATAAAGATATAATAATAAAAAAGAATACGTACGCCAATTAGATCGTTTTAATTTTGAAAGCATTTAGATATGTCTAAGCCAAAGTGTCATAAAAAAAATTAAGACCTTTCATAAGAAAAAATAAGACTTTTAAAGACTTTTTATGGTCTTAAATTTAAAAAATCTAATTTAAGACTTTTTAAGACTTTTTAAGGACCCGCGGGAACCCTGATTAGATCGTCAGATGCAGTGAAAATCATCAGATCATCAGATGCAGTGAAAATCATCAGATCATCAGATGCAGTGAAAATCATCAGATCATCAGATGCAGTGAATATCATCAGATCATCAGATGCAGTGAATATTATCAGATCATCAGATGCAGTGAATATCATCAGGTCATCAGATGCAGTGAATATCATCAGATCATCAGATGCAGTGAATATCATCAGATCATCAGATGCAGTGAATATCATCAGGTCATCAGATGCAGTGAATATCATCAGATCATCAGATGCAGTGAATATCATCAGATGTTGTGAATATCATTAGATCTTCAGATGCAGTGAATATCATCAGATCATCAGACGCAGTGAATATAATCAGATCATCAGATGTAGTGAATATCATCAGATCATCAGATGCAGTGAATATTATCAGATGTTGTGAATATCATTAGATCTTCAGATGCAGTGAATATCATCAGATCATCAGACGCAGTGAACATCATCAGATCATCAGATGTAGTGAATATCATCAGATCCAGTGAAAATCATCAGATCATCAGATGCAGTGAATATCATCAGATCATCAGATGTAGTGAATATCATCAGATCATCAGATGCAGTGAATATCATCAGATGCAGTGAATATCATCAGATCATCAGATGCAGTGAATATCATCAGATCATTAGATGCAGTGAATATCATCAGATCATCAGATGTAGTGAATATCATCAGATCATCAGATGTAGTGAATATCATCAGATCATCAGATGCAGTGAATATTATCAGATGTTGTGAATATCATTAGATCTTCAGATGCAGTGAATATCATCAGATCATCAGACGCAGTGAACATCATCAGATCATCAGATGTAGTGAATATCATCAGATGCAGTGAATATCATCAGATCATCAGATGCAGTGAATATCATCAGATCATCAGATGTAGTGAATATCATCAGACGCAGTGAACATCATCAGATCATCAGATGTAGTGAATATCATCAGATGCAGTGAAAATCATCAGATCATCAGATGCAGTGAATATCATCAGATCATCAGATGTAGTGAATATCATCAGATGCAGTGAATATCATCAGATCATCAGATGCAGTGAATATCATCAGATCATCAGATGCAGTGAATATCATCAGATCATTAGATGCAGTGAATATCATCAGATCATCAGATGCAGTGAATATCATCAGATCATCAGATGCAGTGAATATCATCAGATGTTGTGAATATCATTAGATCTTCAGATGCAGTGAATATCATCAGATCATCAGATGTAGTGAATATCATCAGATCATCAGACGCAGTGAATATCATCAGATCATCAGATGTAGTGAATATCATCAGATCATCAGATGCAGTGAATATCATCAGATCATTAGATGCAGTGAATATCATCAGATCATCAGATGCAGTGAATATCATCAGATCATCAGATGCAGTGAATATCATCAGATCATCAGATGCAGTGAATATCATCAGATCATTAGATGCAGTGAATATCATCAGATCATCAGATGTAGTGAATATCATCAGATCATCAGATGCAGTGAATATTATCAGATGTTGTGAATATCATTAGATCTTCAGATGCAGTGAATATCATCAGATCATCAGACGCAGTGAACATCATCAGATCATCAGATGTAGTGAATATCATCAGATGCAGTGAATATCATCAGATCATCAGATGCAGTGAATATCATCAGATCATCAGATGTAGTGAATATCATCAGACGCAGTGAACATCATCAGATCATCAGATGTAGTGAATATCATCAGATGCAGTGAAAATCATCAGATCATCAGATGCAGTGAATATCATCAGATCATCAGATGTAGTGAATATCATCAGATGCAGTGAATATCATCAGATCATCAGATGCAGTGAATATCATCAGATCATCAGATGCAGTGAATATCATCAGATCATTAGATGCAGTGAATATCATCAGATCATCAGATGCAGTGAATATCATCAGATCATCAGATGCAGTGAATATCATCAGATGTTGTGAATATCATTAGATCTTCAGATGCAGTGAATATCATCAGATCATCAGATGTAGTGAATATCATCAGATCATCAGACGCAGTGAATATCATCAGATCATCAGATGTAGTGAATATCATCAGATCATCAGATGCAGTGAATATTATCAGATGTTGTGAATATCATTAGATCTTCAGATGCAGTGAATATCATCAGACGCAGTGAATATCATCAGATCATCAGATGTAGTGAATATCATCAGATCATCAGACGCAGTGAACATCATCAGATCATCAGATGTAGTGAATATCATCAGATGCAGTGAATATTATCAGATGTTGTGAATATCATTAGATCTTCAGATGCAGTGAATATCATCAGATCATCAGACGCAGTGAACATCATCAGATCATCAGATGTAGTGAATATCATCAGATGCAGCAGGGTTTCTACAAGTATCTTCAAATGAAATTTAATGCCTTTTTAATGCCATTTTAAAAGGTTTTAATGCCATATACGACCCATGACTAACCACGTATATATATATATAAAGTTTTTTTTCTTTTTTTCTGGAACACATAGGTGTAATTTGCGGGTGGGACACGTCGATTGTCCCCACCATTTTTTAAACATCTCGCGGCGTATAGGACGGGTCGCAGGAATGGTGGTGTTTCATTAGTAATATTATTATTAGTGTTTTTGTTGTTGTCATTAATAATTGCTCACACTTGCAAAAGAGAAGATTTGACATGGCACTGACAATTCAACCAAATAAAAAAGTGTTTATTCCCTTCCTCTTCTACCGGCACCGTCTCCTCCTCTAATGGGCCCTTTCCTCCACCTTCTCTGGGCCAGCATCCTCTAACATGGCCTTTTTAGGGGGCTTTCCTCTCAGGGCGAATGAGAGCATGCTTAATTGTTTTTTACCTGACATCTTTGAAAGACAGATGCAATGATTAATGCATCCATGGCCCGGATATAATTATAAAATATGACATGATTTTAAAAGTGACCTATAACATCGACTATGCAATACGCTTTAATTTATTTAGTGCTTATAAAATTATTAAGCCTATTTGGAGAGAGAGATGTTTATAATGTGACAATATGTCAGTCATCGTGTGATAACGAAAATATGACTAGGCCTAGACTACTTGTTCTGAGCAGGTGTTGTCAGTGAACAGGCTGTAAAACTGTTGTCTAAGTTACAGACACTCATAAAAAACTGATGCTAATTATCTGGGAAACGTTTCTCTAACAGCAGTCAAGTTACCATTGTTTGTGTCAAACAAGTTGTGAATTTTTTGTAACATTAAAACAGGAGATCATGACTTATCTTGAATCTTACCCAGATACAATAGTGCTATTTTCTAATTGGCTAATGTGTAGACCCTTTCTTTTTTTGGATTGGCTGATAAGTGGCAGGCTCGACTAGTAAGAACTGCAGGAGACGCGCTTGATTCCTGACGGTTCCATAGTGAGAGCGGCGCGGCCAGAGACATTTGGGGCGCTGCGGCATATTCAATATATTATAAAGAGTTTTTCAGCGTAAGAAATACAATGTGAGCATGACAAAAGGCCGAAATGCGTGACACTTGAGAGCCCTGCGTCAAAGAGTATAGAAGAACAATATACGTTCTTTGCCTGCGTTCTGTTGTGGCTCGTGCACAACACTTCTTCTCTCGGACGCGCGCTTCAATCCGTTGCGGAGAGACTCTTTTTGTTACGGTGAAATCACAAAACATAATGCACACAAACATGTCAGTGCTTGATATACAACCACTAATAAACAATCGGTTTTGACAAAAAAAAAAAAAAAAAAACTTCTTACTGCGGATTACAACCCAAAACCTCTGACATTCTTGACAAAAGTTCTGCAACTGGACCATAAGTACATGCGTGTAACAGTCGGGTCTATTCTCACTACTAGCAACATATATTATATCTCATTAAACGACAAATTAAACACAATGTACTATTTACATCTAACGCCGATTTGTGGCCGTCACGCGGCATATGGGATTTTACGGCGCTGATTCCCATTGTTCCCAACTTTAAATACTCTTTTACAAACGCTGCAAAATCCTTCATCATTTTCACCACTAACAGGCTGCAACCATGCCTTAAAAGTTTTGTTTTCCAGGCACTTTGGCTGGAATTTGCACGTTCCCATTTTTTCAAGGTTCAGACCATGGTTCAGACCCATCCACCGCTGTACGACAGACCCGCGTCACCTCCGCATCACGGCACTTTTGCTCCGGCCGGAAGCAATTACTAAACTGGTTCCGCGTATTTATCACACGAACGTACATATTTTGCGACAGCAAATACAAATGATTATTTATGAAGGCTATATTCAAATAAATTTATATAAAATTCTCTTCAAAACCATAAAAAAATGTAATGCCTCTAAGAATCAAATTTAATGCTTTTTAATGCCTTTTAAGGCCTTAATTTTCGCAAAATCCATTCAATGACTTTTAATGCTTTTTAATGCCCCGCGGAAACCCTGTGCAGTGTTTCATCTATAAGCTGAAGTTTACCTGGCATTTCGCTGTAGGAACTGGCCGATGTGGTGCGTGACGAGCCGGACTGGCTGGAGATGCTGCTGGTCACCGAGTGCAGGATCAGGACGATGGCGTTCACCAATGCCGGGTGAGAGCGGATCAACCTGGAGCACACACACACACACATGTAATAAGCAGAGTGTGTGTGTAATAAGCAGAGTGTGTGTGTAATAAGCAGAGTGTGTGTGTAATAAGCAGAGTGTGTATAATAAGCAGAGTGTGTGTGTGTGTAATAAGCAGAGTGTGTGTGTAATAAGCAGAGTGTGTGTGTAATAAGCAGAGTGTGTGTGTGTGTAATAAGCAGAGTGTGTAATAAGCAGAGTGTGTGTGTGTAATAAGCAGTGTGTGTGTGTAATAAGCAGAGTGTGTGTGTAATAAGCAGAGTGTGTATAATAAGCAGAGTGTGTGTGTGTGTAATAAGCAGAGTGTGTGTGTAATAAGCAGAGTGTGTATAATAAGCAGAGTGTGTGTGTAATAAGCAGAGTGTGTATAATAAGCAGAGTGTGTATAATAAGCAGAGTGTGTGTGTAATAAGCAGAGTGTGTATAATAAGCAGAGTGTGTGTGTGTGTAATAAGCAGAGTGTGTGTGTAATAAGCAGAGTGTGTGTGTAATAAGCAGAGTGTGTATAATAAGCAGAGTGTGTATAATAAGCAGAGTGTGTGTGTAATAAGCAGAGTGTGTATAATAAGCAGAGTGTGTGTGTAATAAGCAGAGTGTGTATAATAAGCAGAGTGTGTATAATAAGCAGAGTGTGTGTGTAATAAGCAGAGTGTGTATAATAAGCAGAGTGTGTGTGTGTGTAATAAGCAGAGTGTGTGTGTAATAAGCAGAGTGTGTGTGTAATAAGCAGAGTGTGTATAATAAGCAGAGTGTGTATAATAAGCAGAGTGTGTGTGTAATAAGCAGAGTGTGTGTGTAATAAGCAGAGTGTGTATAATAAGCAGAGTGTGTGTGTGTGTAATAAGCAGAGTGTGTGTGTAATAAGCAGAGTGTGTATAATAAGCAGAGTGTGTATAATAAGCAGAGCGTGTATAATAAGCAGAGTGTGTGTGTAATAAGCAGAGTGTGTGTGTAATAAGCAGAGTGTGTATAATAAGCAGAGTGTGTGTGTAATAAGCAGAGTGTACGCTTGTGTTGTTGACCCGTCTATAGGCTCATATTATAAACGCGCTCTTTAAATAACAATAAAAATATTGAGCCGTTGACCAATTGAAACCTGGTCTAACATCAGTCTATTTCAGTTCCTCAAAATAGCAACGCTCCAACAATGCTCCTGAACACACACTCGTTCTCAGACCAGCCGCCCATGGCCCACAGATGAACGCAAATGCATTTACTATTTAAACAACGTGGCGCAGGACGTGAAAATGAAAACTGTGTCGGGCTGAAACTAGCAAAACACACTGGGATTGTAACAAATGCATTTGCCTGGCGCTGCATTGCACCGAGTGTGTGATCGAGGAAACTCACGTGTCCAGCAGGTTTGGGTCTGTGAACTGAACGAACAGATCTTTATCCTGGAGCACACCTGCAAAACAAAGGAGCTGATGAGAGTCGCATGATTCTCCGTCCATGAGCATTAACGCATTTCAAAGACAACAAACCTAAAGCCACAGGATCTGAACTGAGTCCCGGTGAGGCCGCGATAATCTGCTCCAGCGACTCTTTATTAGCCAGCATCTTATACACCTGACAACACAAGAGAGCATGTTTAACTGCTTTATTAAGCATTACAACATTAGTGGCAGTGTATGAACGCACATACACTCGCTATTTTATAATATATTTTAAATATGGATATTTTTCTTACACAAGCGCATCGCTTCACTTCAGAAGGCCTTTATTAACCCCCCGGAGCCGTGTGGAGCACTTTTATGATGGATAGATGCACTTTTATGATGGATAGATGCACTTTTATGATGGATAGATGTACTTTTATGATGGATAGATGCACTTTTATGATGGATAGATGTACTTTTATGATGGATAGATGTACTTTTATGATGGATAGATGCACTTTTATGATGGATAGATGTACTTTTATGATGGACATATGTACTTTTATGATGGATAGATGTACTTTTATGATGGATAGATGTACTTTTATGATGGATAGATGTACTTTTATGATGGATAGATGCACTTTTATGATGGATAGATGTACTTTTATGATGGACATATGTACTTTTATGATGATAGATGCACTTTTATGATGGATAGATGTACTTTTATGATGGATAGATGTACTTTTATGATGGATAGATGTACTTTTATGATGGATAGATGTACTTTTATGATGGATAGATGCACTTTTATGATGGATAGATGTACTTTTATGATGGATAGATGTACTTTTATGATGGATAGATGCACTTTTATGATGGATAGATGTACTTTTATGATGGACATATGTACTTTTATGATGGATAGATGCACTTTTATGATGGATAGATGTACTTTTATGATGGACATATGTACTTTTATGATGGATAGATGTACTTTTATGATGGATAGATGTACTTTTATGATGGATAGATGTACTTTTATGATGGATAGATGTACTTTTATGATGGACATATGTACTTTTATGATGATAGATGCACTTTTATGATGGATAGATGTACTTTTATGATGGATAGATGTACTTTTATGATGGATAGATGTACTTTTATGATGGATAGATGTACTTTTATGATGGATAGATGTACTTTTATGATGGATAGATGCACTTTTATGATGGATAGATGTACTTTTATGATGGACATATGTACTTTTATGATGATAGATGCACTTTTATGATGGATAGATGTACTTTTATGATGGATAGATGTACTTTTATGATGGATAGATGTACTTTTATGATGGATAGATGCACTTTTATGATGGATAGATATACTTTTATGATGGATAGACACACTTTTATGATGGATAGATGCACTTTTATGATGGATAGATGCACTTTTATGATGGATAGATGCACTTTTATCATGGATAGATGCACTTTTATAATGGATAGATGCACTTTTATCATGGATAGATGCACTTTTATGATGGATAGATGCACTTTTATGATGGATAGATGCACTTTTATCATGGATAGATGCACTTTTATAATGGATAGATGCACTTTTATCATGATAGATGCACTTTTATGATGGATAGATGCACTTTTATGATGGATAGATGATGGATAGAAACAGCCATTCACTGCCATTATAAAGCTTGGAAGAGCCAGGACATTTTTTTAATATAACTCTTGATTGTATTCGTCTGAAAGAAGAATGTCATATACACCTAGGATGGCCTAATTTGCCTTTTTGGGTGAACTATCCCTGTAACTCGAATGCTGAGTGAACAGCAGTGTTGTAGTGTGTACCGACCGCTTCTCTGTACGCGGAGTTGGAGATCAGGCCGGCCTGAAGCATCCTGAACTCTCGAGCCGCAGCAGATCTGTTCACCGGCTCTGTGTGAGGAGGAACAGCAGAAGCATCAGCACTGACGAACCTCACAGATACTGTACTCCGCACTCCAGTTCAGATCCTCACGCACCAGGCTTGACCTCCGGCTCCGGCCACGTCTTCTTGATGATGTGCAGTGTGGATCCAGACTTGATCCCGTAGGAGTCTAGCGTGAGATCATCCTTGAGCACACAGCCACAGTGCACAAAGTCTGCAAAACACAGTAGCGGGAATGCACAATACACATGTGAACGTGCACTAATGTTGCTGAAAGTTCTGTTTATACGAACCATAATTCGATTCACATAATAACACTGTAAAGCAAAACGTCCAAGTATCATCAAGTTATGTTTACCACAGACCTTATAAAATCCCAATAATAAAAACCCAGAGAAAAATCTCAAGGGAACCAGTGGCGTACTCCATTAATATTTTTATTTTCTTAGTTTTCTATTTTAATTTTTGTTTAATTTTTAGTAATTTCATTATATATTTTTTAATATTTATGTTTAATCTATTTTAGTTCATTTTATTTATTTATTACCAATTCATAATTTTAGTGCTTCAACATAAATTTATTTCATTTTATTCCAAAGGCTACATTTCTAATTTTAGTTTAGTTTTTTTAACTAATATTTAGAATTTATTTAAGTTTTATTTAAATTATTATAAATGTGGGTAACACTTAACATTAAGGTTCATTAGTTAACAACCTTAGTGTAATGAACAATACTTCTACAGCATTTATTCATCTTTGTTAACATTAGTTAATGCACTGTGAACTAACATCAACAAACAATGAACAGCTGGATTTTTAAAAACTAACATTAAGAAAGATTAACTAATATAGTAACAAATGTATTTCTCATTGTTAGTTCATGGTAGTTAATACATTAACTAATGTTAACTAATGAACCTGATTGTAAAGTGTTGCCTAAATGTTTTGAATAGTTTTAGTTATCGATGATAATAATAAACTTGACATTCAATCACATCCACTGACCAGTTCATAAAACATGAAACATAAATATTAATTCATAATCATACGTATCAAGGCACTGCTAGTGTTTTTGAATCCAACTATATATATATATAATATAAATGATGTATAAATATATACAGTATACAAATATTTCTTAAATATATGTGTATGTATATATACAAAATAATTATACATTAATCACATTAATAATTATGCGACTAATTGTTGCCCAGCACTAATTCACATACATGTTTTGAATAGTTTTAGTTATCGATAATAATAAAAACACTGACATTCAATCACATCCACTGACCAGTTAATAAAACATGAAACATAAATAAACATATGTATCAAGGCACTGCCAGTGTTTTTGAATCAAACCAAAGCCCGTCTACGGAGAGCCTGGCCACTCCCTATTAAGTCCTATTGTACCGAATTTTGGTTGTAGTTCCCCCAGAGTTCCACTGGGGGCGATCGTCTGAGTGCAGAATGAATGGGAGTCTATGGAGCTAAACGGCTAAATATGTCTCTTTCATCCAATTGCCGTTGAGAAATCTCAGATTTGTATGTAGGTTTTGCAAGTTCAACATGGGTTATAGGTCGAAAGTTGAATAAACGAGTACTTATGTCCTTTCGATTGCTTACAGGATGGGTTGTTGTTGCCCATAACACGCTAGCATTCTGCTAATGGACGCTGATTGTATGACGTCATTGACCTTTTAAAATACTTTTTAAAGCAAATAAGTGACTCTAAAAAATCGAACACCCAGCAATCTGTCATTTCTTTGCATCTCCTTTCGAAAACAATATTCAAATTACTAGACAAAAAATGATATCCTGAGAAAAGTGGATTTTGAGGGGTACAGCTCCATAGACCTCCATTCATTCTGCACTCGTCCTGTGAGCGCCCTCATGTGGAACAGAGTGGAACTGCAACCAGTTCAGAACCCGGAAGTTTACTGAGAGTGGCAGTTCTCGTTATATTAGACATTCTCTGATCAAACTGAGAAAATAGTCGGATTCAGGAGTTTACACGCGTCCAGAACGGATTATTGAAATCTGACTGAAACTTCGATCGACTGAACGGGTTAAAGGATTAGTTCACTTTTAAAAAAACTTTTGCTGATAATTTCCTCCCCCCATGTCATCCAAGATGTCCATGTCTTTCTTTCTTCAGTCGAAAAGAAATGAAGGTTTTTGATGAAAACATTCCAGGATTTTTCTCCATATAATGGACTTCAACAGGACCCAAACGGTTCAAGGTCCAAATGACAGTTTCAGTGCAGCTTCAAAGGGCTTTAAACGACACCAGACGATGAATAAGGGTCTTATCTAGACAAACCATCGGCATTTCACAAATAAATAAAACAGTTTAAGTTTTAAAAGCACAAATGCTGGCCTTGCTCTGTTCTGTGATGCGCGTTCGTGACTCACGTAATACACAGTTACGTTGAAAAGGTCACGCGTCGGCGGAAGTACCGAGTCAGTGTTTACGAATGTGAGGAAGGAGGACCATATACACATATTCAAATGTCTTTGTGTCAGTTTATCGTTTAAATGCCCATTTCGTGTGCGTATCCTGGGTGTTTTAATATTAAAAAGGCTAAAAGAGAATTTTCGTCAGGACAGAAGCGTGACCTTTTCAACGTAATTACGTATTACGTGAGTCACGAACGCGCATCACAGAACAGAGCAAGGCCAGCATTTGTGCTTATAAAACTTACACTGTTTTATTTATTTGTGAAATGCCGATGGTTTGTCTAGATAAGACCCTTATTCATCGTCTGGTGTCGTTTAAAGCCCTTTGAAGCTGCACTGAAACTGTCATTTGGACCTTGAACCGTTTGGGTCCTGTTGAAGTCCATTATATGGAGAAAAATCCTGGAATGTTTTCATCAAAAACCTTCATTTCTTTTCGACCGAAGAAAGAAAGACATGGACATCTTGGATGACATGGGGGGAGGAAATTATCAGCATAAGTTTTTTTTAAAAGTGAACTAATCCTTGAACCATCGATCTGATCATAAATGGCTGATGTGTGTGAATGTAGATTGACATCGACTAAAAGGAAGTCAATAATGTTTGTGACCGAACCAGCACTGACCGATGAGCTCGGGCTCGGGCAGCGCGTCTGATAACTGCGCTGAGATCAGTTGTTTGAGCGTCGACACCTGGTATCCTCCGGGATGAACGTCTCCAGGCTCGGCGTCTGGGAACTGGAACATGGCCTTGGGTTTGTCCCGGAGTTTCAGGGAGAGATGCCACGCTGAACCCTCCATATCCTTCACAAGAGTCCACACACAACAGATCATTAACGTCATTATCATTACCGGTCTGAGATGATGTCGTCTTCAGCTTATGACAGAAAACAGTGTTTATTTTATTGCACTTTATCTAATATATACACTACCAGTCAAAGGTTTTGGATCAGTAATATTTTTCATGTTTTTAAAAGAAGACTCTTCTGTTCACCAAGGCTGCATTTATTTGATTAAAAATACACACAAAAAAACTGTTATATTGTAAAATATTATGCTAATTTAAAATAACTTCTTTCTATTTTAATGTTGTAAAATGTATAAATATGAAATAAAAATGTCAAATAAATGTTGTTCTTTTAAGCTTTCTATTCGACAAAGAATCCTGAAAAAAAGCTGTTTTCAACACTGATAATAATCATAAATGAAAATAAATTATCCTGATTTCTGAAGGATCATGTGACACTGAAGACTGGAGTAATGATGCTGAAACTCAGCTTTGATCACAGGAATAAATCATTTTTTTTTTATCAAATAAATGCAGCCTTTGTGAGCAGAAGAGACTTCTTTAAAAACCATAAAACATCTTACCGATCCAAAACTTTTGACTGGTAACTTAGTGAACCTTTAAAGGCGGTGAGTTTTAGTAAAAACATGCTAGACACAGCAAACTTTACAGTTTTATTCCTATCTATATTTTGAAGTCTTGCTCTTATATCATTCACCTGATTTATACACTATTTCATTCCTAGAAATATGGAGTGATATAAAGAGAAATCCAAAATCTCCTCAGAAAACTCCACATTAAATCTCTGTTAACAAAAGCAAAACCACCTGACTTTATCCAAGCTTCAGATTTCTGTTCTGGAAATGTAGACACAATTATTAGTGCGTTTTTAAAAACTTGTAATAGAAAACAATTAGCTTCATGTACTGTGACTAATCAACTGGGTAACGTTAAGTAAGTTATGCTAACTATTGATGTTATATGAATCTCTCAAAGGTGATGATGACAGCAGATCAACATCGATCACTTATTGATCTAAGACCCAATACATTAACTTCGCATCACGGTGACATTTAATACGACAGGGTTAATATGTAATATCTAATATATCTCACCAGTTTTATTGTGAACGCTTCACACAACAGTGAGGCAGCGCTTTGTCAACAACCGGTAACCGGATGTGATGTCACACAGTTTCCCCTCAAAATAAAAGTATAACAAACTCGTCCTATAAATATTGTAGCATATTTTATATAATGTCGCGTAGTGCCTATGGAATTTATGTGTATGAATATAGACGCTCTATCGTAATTTATAACGTAGGCCTATATGTAATTTCATAAATGCGTTAACTTTCGGTGAATTTTAATTAAATTAATTAAAATACTTAACAATAATTAAATAATTTAACACGTGACGTAAACATAAAGCTTTTTATTTCGCATGGTTGTGCCTGCAGTACCTCTACTAGCTGTAATGAAGTGTAGAGTTTGGACACCATTGGGTCACTTGATGGAGTTTTTCGGTTCCTTGCCACTGTTGCCTTTGGCTTGCTCAGTTGGGGATATTCAAATTAATTAACCAATCATTAATACCATTGACCAGCTCTACCAAACGTGGATGTTTTTCCACTAAGAAACGAACATTATTATGTTGTTTTGATTGATACTGAAGCTGCTTTGACACAATATACTTGACTTCTTGACTAGAGTTCCGTGTGCGCCCCCGTGTGGTACTGAGAGGAAATGCATTTTTATTTTTTTTATTCTCTTTTTTCTGTTAATTCTCAGTAAAACCAGCGGTGTGGTTGGGCCATTTTATTAATAATGCTATATAGAAGTGAAAGTAAAAGTCTCCGAATTATAATATCAGCCAGAGCAGGCTACATTTAATGCAATGGCAGTGCAAAGTGGTGTTTGGAAACATTTGTGATTGATTGTATAGTTCAGGATGAGATGTATGTGTGACTCTCCACGGGGGATCCTCTGCTGTCTAAATCTGTTAAATTAAATTATTAATTTAAACCTGTTACAGAAAAAAGCGAGCAATTAGGAAAAGATCCCACTTTATTTTACAGTGTCCTTGTTACATGTAGTTACTATAGTAATAACAGTAAATTATGCATAATTATGCAACTAACCCTAAACCCTAATTCTAACTCTATAGTAAATACATGCAGTTAATTATTAATTCACACAGTACTTAAATGTATAATTACACTGTAACACGGACACCTTAAAGTAAAGTGTAACCCTCATTTTATAAGTCCTAATAGCCTTTTTGCTTTTGGATTTCTACAAAACACTAGTAATTTATGTGATAAAGTTAAACATGTTTTGAGTCAGATTTTTTTTATTTATATTATTATGTTGTTATGTTGTCATTTTATTATCATAGGGTCCCTAATAACACACACACACACACACACACACACACACACACACACACACACACACATATAGGCCTATATTATAGGTCTATATCACGCCCACAAATAGTAATTATGAAAAAGTAAGCATAATCAATAGTAAGTACTTTGACTGTTGTTATTATTATCATTACAAGTTATTATTATCATTACATTATGATTAGACTGGCCTAGAAACCAGTTATTTTAAATTGTCATTATATTTAACAATATAACTGTTTTTTGTGTGTATTTTTAATCAAACAAATGCAGCCTTTGTGAGTCTTCTTTTAAAAACATTAAAAATCTTACTGATCCAAACCTTTTGACTGGTAGTGTATTATACATTAGATAAAGTGCACTAAAACCCTTTTTACAGTCTATGCCTAAAACCAACCCAGCGGTGGCTCCAGCCCGCGGTGACGTCATCAGAGACTGGAGCGAGCGCAAGAATGAAGTAGGAGTGGTTTCACGGAGGAAAACCATCTCACAGAAACGCTATTTCACGAAGCTTTACCTTCATAATCAAAGCTTTACCTTCATAATCAAAGCTTTCCGAGGCGATTCACGCGTAAACACAGGAATGACAGAATAAAGTTCTCGAGTCTCCATAGATCATTGTTCACACAGCAGGATTAACGGAGCTTTGTCCAGGTCCAACTTCTCATTGCTAGGATGGTAAGTTCATTAAAAATGTCTTTCAGAATCAGATGCATGCTGGGGATTTGGGAGAAAATACGGCTCGGTTTATATCGCCTATGCAAATGGAGAACATAAAATAAATGAAACGTTTTTTTTTTAGTTTTTTTTAAAGGAGTCAAATTGTAGTTACATTTAGTACAGCAAAATCACGGAGCTTTGAAATAATCGTGTTACTTTTATTTGTGCCAGGCTTCATAACTCACTTGTTGGTGGTTTATTGCGTTATTGAATCCAGGCCTTCAGCTTTTGTGTTTTAAGGTTTTAACAAGATCCTCTAAAATCCCAAAGTGAGTGTTGTTTGGAAAGGCCAGGTCTTTGTTGAAGTGTGTGAAGCTCCACCACACCCTGAAGCTCTGGATCACACTGATCTTCTGTGATCTTCTGTCGTCCACACTGATCTGATGACATTACCATCAGATGAACCAGTTCTCCATCATCACGCTCTGGTGTAACGCTGCATCTCTAACACATCAGATCATGTCGGTGGTTTATCATTACAAACTCTCAAACTTCTGAGACTTTGTGAGAATGAGAGATCAGCCTGTAATCTTTACAAATTAAAAGTCAGCACTTTGAACACCTGAAATGAGCTCTCGGCCTTTAATCCGCAACTGTCCTGACGTAACGTATGTAACAGTCCATGAATTATAGGGATATTTTCAACCAATACTGAAAATTATGTCATCATGTCATCATTTACTCACTCTAAAGTTGTTGCAAACCTGTATGCTGAACACAAAAAAAGATATTTTGAAGAATGTTTGTAACCAAACAGTTGATGGACCCCATTGACTTCCATAGTAGGGGGAAAAATACTTTTTGTAAATACAGGTTTGGAACATCTTGAGGGAGAGTTATGGAAACTTAAAAAAAACTTTTTATCTCACAATTCTGACTTTTTTCTCACAATTGCTTGATATAAAGTCGCAACTGCGAGTTATAAAGTCCGAATTGCGTGATATAAAGTAGCAATTGTGTTATAAAGTCAGAATTGTGAGATATAATTGTTGTAAATTATTGTAAATAGTTTTTTCTCAGAATAGCATGTTTATATCTCGCACTTTGAGAAATAAAATTGAATTGCAAAATGTAAACTCCCAATTGTGAGATAAAAAGTCGCAATTATCTTTTGAAAAATGTTTTATTCTTTGGCGGAAACAAGTTTCAATAGAGAGTAAATGATGACATTCATTTTTGGGTGACCTGTCCCTTTAAGATCTAATCGGCCTCTCAGATTTGATCATTGTGTTTCTACTGTATTTTACTGTAATAACTTACACCAAATAGTAGCATATTATGCATGTAATACCTGGCGGCAGCTTGTGATTATGCGAGCGCATGTAATAATACGGGTGATCGTTGGAGAAGTGAAGATTAATGTGCTTGTTTAAACTTGAAGCCAAACATCTGAACATTGATAAAGGAATTAAAGCGTTTGTTCAGCCAAACCTGAACATGAGCCCATGGTTCACTCTCCCTCAAGCCGTGTGTATGTGCTTTCACACTCAGAGTTATATTACAGTTTTTCACAGACAAGCTATACCTCCCAACAAAATTATGGATTGTTTTTGTAGTATTTACAAATGTTAACACACACCATCCCACAATAGCAAAAACAATATTCCAAACCTTAGATACAGTATAAAAACCTCTGATTCTGCAATGATATAAGTTCAAAAACAATATATCTCAGCTGATAATAAACAACCAATTGAATAATTGACCCAAAATTGGGCCAAGCTGATTCCAGTCTGGCTTAGACTCAGTGGCAGGGGTTAGGCTACATTACATTGACTCTTATACAGTAAAATGAGGACTTTGAGGAGTGATGTTTTTGGAAACAGAAACAGAAAAGACAAACACTGAAATGTCTGGATGAGGAAGGAGAAGAGCAGGCCCAGTGAGAAATGCAATGAGAGATGCAGTGAGAGATGCAGGGAGAGATGCAGTGAGAGGTGCAGTGAGAGATGCAGTGAGAGGTACAGTGAGAGGTGCAGTGAGAGGTGCAGTGAGAGATGCAGTGAGAGATGCAGGGAGAGGTGCAGTGAGAGGTACAGTGAGAGGTGCAGGAGCAGTGAGAGATGCAGTGAGAGGTACAGTGAGAGATGCAGTGAGAGGTGCAGTGAGAGATGCAGTGAGAAATGCAATGAGAGATGCAGTGAGAGATGCAGTGAGAGATGCAGTGAGAGGTGCAGTGAGAGATGCAGTGAGATGAGCAGTGAGAGATGCAGTGAGAGATGCAGGGAGAGGTGCAGTGAGAAATGCAATGAGAGATGCAGTGAGAGATGCAGGGAGAGATGCAGTGAGAGGTGCAGTGAGAGATGCAGTGAGAGGTGCAGTGAGAGATGCAGTGAGAAATGCAATGAGAGATGCAGTGAGAGATGCAGGGAGAGGTGCAGTGAGAGATGCAGTGAGAGGTGCAGTGAGAGGTGCAGTGAGATGCAGGAGCAGTGAGAGATGCAGTGAGAGGTACAGTGAGAGGTGCAGGAGCAGTGAGAGATGCAGTGAGAGATGCAGTGAGAGGTGCAGTGAGAGATGCAGTGAGAGGTGCAGTGAGAGATGCAGTGAGAGATGCAGTGAGAGGTGCAGTGAGAGATGCAGTGAAAGGTGCAGTGAGAGATGCAGTGAGAGATGCAGTGAGAGATGCAGTGAGAGATGCAGTGAGATGAGCAGTGAGAGGTGCAGTGAGAGGTGCAGTGAGAGATGCAGTGAGAGATGCAGTGAGAGGTGCAGTGAGAGATGCAGTGAGAGGTGCAGTGAGAGATGCAGTGAGAAATGCAATGAGAGATGCAGTGAGAGATGCAGGGAGAGGTGCAGTGAGAGATGCAGTGAGAGGTGCAGTGAGAGGTGCAGTGAGATGCAGGAGCAGTGAGAGATGCAGTGAGAGATGCAGTGAGAGATGCAGTGAGAGATGCAGTGAGAGGTGCAGTGAGAGATGCAGTGAAAGATGCAGTGAGAGATGCAGTGAGAGATGCAGTGAGAGATGCAGTGAGAGATGCAGTGAGAGATGCAGTGAGATGCAGGAGCAGTGAGAGATGCAGTGAGAGGTGCAGTGAGAGATGCAGTGAGAGGTGCAGTGAGAGATGCAGTGAGAGGTGCAGTGAGAGATGCAGTGAGAAATGCAATGAGAGATGCAGTGAGAGATGCAGGGAGAGGTGCAGTGAGAGATGCAGTGAGAGGTGCAGTGAGAGGTGCAGTGAGATGCAGGAGCAGTGAGAGATGCAGTGAGAGGTGCAGTGAGAGATGCAGTGAGAGATGCAGTGAGAGGTGCAGTGAGAGATGCAGTGAAAGATGCAGTGAGAGATGCAGTGAGATGAGCAGTGAGAGGTGCAGTGAGAGGTGCAGTGAGAGATGCAGTGAGAGATGCAGTGAGAGATGCAGTGAGATGAGCAGTGAGAGGTGCAGTGAGAGGTGCAGTGAGAGATGCAGTGAGAGGTGCAGTGAGAGGTGCAGTGAGAGATGCAGTGAGAGATGCAGTGAGAGGTGCAGTGAGAGATGCAGTGAGAGATGCAGTGAGAGATGCAGTGAGAGATGCAGTGAGAGATGCAGTGAGATGAGCAGTGAGAGGTGCAGTGAGAGGTGCAGTGAGAGATGCAGTGAGAGATGCAGTGAGATGAGCAGTGAGAGATGCAGTGAGAGGTGCAGTGAGAGGTGCAGTGAGAGGTGCAGTGAGAGGTGCAGTGAGAGATGCAGTGAGAGATGCAGTGAGAGGTGCAGTTAGAGATGCAGTGAGAGATGCAGTGAGAGATGCAGTGAGAGGTGCAGGAGCAGTGAGAGATGCAGTGAGAGATGCAGGGAGAGATGCAGTGAGAGGAGCAGTGAGAGATGCAGTGAGAGATGCAGTGAGAGATGCAGTGAGAGGTGCAGGGAGAGATGCAGTGAGAGGTGCAGTGAGAGATGCAGGGAGAGATGCAGTGAGAGGAGCAGTGAGAGATGCAGTGAGAGATGCAGTGAGAGATGCAGTGAGAGGTGCAGGGAGAGATGCAGTGAGATATGCAGTGAGATATGCAGTGAGAGATGCAGTGAGAGGAGCAGTGAGAGATGCAGTGAGAGATGCAGTGAGAGATGCAGTGAGAGATGCAGGTGCATGGAGGTGGAAGGTTTATGACCATCTGCCACATGACCAGATGTCACTCCTTGAAGCCATGGATGCTGGCCGCAGGGACATCACAGTTCAGGATTGACAAGGGCGGATCCGACATACCAAGCGGTTTTATCCCAGGTGCATCGCCTTGGATAATATCAGATGTGATGTTGATGAAAACATGTGGCCTAACCCTGAAGATCGCAGAGATTAGATACAGTAATTTTGTGATTTTTTTTTTTTTAGCTCCCCCCCCTTTTTGTCTGGGCTTTTTGCTGTTGTTTTTTTGTTCCCAACATACAGTTCCCAACCAAGAGATTTAGTGTAAAAACAGTGGATTACATGTTTCGATACAAATACCTGTAAACTGAAACATAAAAAGTCTATGCAGTTTTTGTAATGTCAACAATAGCCAGTATTTTGAAACCTGGTGTACTTCCACATCATAAGATCATATCCATCATAAAAGTATCAATATGACTCTTAAAAAAGGCCTTCTGATCCCATGCGTGAGTTTAAGAAAAATATCCATATTTATAACTTCATAAACCGTAATGACCGTCTTCCGGTAACATCAGTGTCGAGCGACACTTTACAGTCAGTTTCATTCGTTAATAATGTATGAACTAACAATGAGAAAAACATTTGTTACAGTATTTATTAATCTTTCTTAATGTTAGTTAATAAAAATACAGCTGTTCATTGTTTGTTCATGTTAGTTCACAGTGCATTAACTAATGTTGACAAATACAACCTTTAATAGTGTATTATTAAATGCTGAAGTCAGTATTAACTGAGATTAATACATGCTAAAGATGTAGTGTTCATTCTTCATGTTCACTAAGATAGTGAACTAATGTTAAAAATGAACCTTATTGTAAAGTGTTACAGAGAACAGTTTCTGTAAATGTGATTGACCTATGTGTAGTGTGTAGGGTGTAGTGTGTAGTGTGTAGTGTGTTATAGTAATATTCTGACCAGTGTGGCGTTCACATGCGCTGGTGTGAGGTTATCTCTTCTCACTCGTGATGGTGTGGATCATGTCAAAACTGCTGTGATCTATAATGTGTGTGTTTATAAGTGTGAGCCGATGCTCTGTGGTGTGTGTGTGTGTGTGTGTGTGTGTGTGTGTGTCTGTCCGCAGCTGTGTGTGTGTTCAGTGTGTGTGAAGGGTGACGTTCTCTCGTATTACACACTTTACTGCGAAGAGTTTACTCCTGTGAGCCGTTCACTGCTGTTAATCAGTCATATTTATACAGTCATACAGTCATATGTATACAGTTATACAGTCATACAGTCATATTTATACAGTTATACAGTTATACAGTCATATTTATACAGTTATACAGTCATATTTATACAGTTATAGTCATACAGTCATATTTATACAGTTATACAGTCATATGTATACAGTTATACAGTCATACAGTCATATTTATACAGTTATACAGTTATACAGTCATATTTATACAGTTATACAGTCATATTTATACAGTTATAGTCATACAGTCATATTTATACAGTTATACAGTCATACAGTCATATTTATACAGTCATACAGTCATATTTATACAGTTATACAGTCATATTTATACAGTTATACAGTCATATTTATACAGTTATACAGTCATACAGTCATATTTATACAGTTATACAGTCATATTTATACAGTCATATTTATACAGTCATACAGTCATTTTTACAGTTATACAGTCATATTTATACAGTTATACAGTTACAGTCATATTTATACAGTTATACAGTCATATTTATAGTTATACAGTCATATTTATACAGTTATACAGTTATACAGTCATATTTATAGTTATACAGTCATATTTATTCAGTTATACAGTCATATTTATACAGTTATACGGTTACAGTCATATTTATACAGTTATACAGTCATATTTATAGTTATACAGTCATATTTATACAGTTATACAGTTATACAGTCATACTTATACAGTTATACAGTCATATTTATAGTTATACAGTCATATTTATTCAGTTATACAGTCATATTTATACAGTTATACAGTCATATTTATACAGTTATACGTTATACAGTCATATTTAAAGTTATACAGTCATATTTATACAGGTATACAGTCATATTTATACAGTTATACAGTCATATTTATACAGTTATACAGTCATATACAGTTATACGGTTATACAGTCATATTTACAGTTATACAGTCATATTTATAGTTATACAGTCATATTTATACAGTTATACGGTTATACAGTCATATTTATACAGTTATACAGTCATATTTATACAGTTATACGGTTATACAGTCATATTTATACAGTTATACAGTCATATTTATACAGTTATACGGTTATACAGTCATATTTATACAGTTATACGGTTAGACAGTCATATTTACAGTTATACAGTCATATTTATATAGTTATACAGTCATATTTATACAGTTATACGGTTAGACAGTCATATTTACAGTTATACAGTCATATTTATATAGTTATACAGTCATATTTATACAGTTATACAGTCATACAGTCATATTTATATAGTTATACAGTCATATTTATACAGTTATACAGTCATACAGTCATATTTATACAGTTATACGGTTAGACAGTCATATTTACAGTTATACAGTCATATTTATACAGTTATACAGTCATACAGTCATATTTATACAGTTATACAGTCATATTTATACAGTTATACGGTTATACAGTCATATTTATACAGTTATACAGTCATATTTATTTATACAGTTATACAGTCATATTTATTTATACAGTTATACGGTTATACAGTTATATTTATATAGTTATACAGTCATATTTATACAGTTATACAGTCATATTTATTTATACAGTTATACGGTTATACAGTCATATTTATATAGTTATACAGTCATATTTATACAGTTATACAGTCATATTTATTTATACAGTTATACGGTTATACAGTCATATTTATATAGTTATACAGTTATAATTATACAGTTATACAGTAATACAGTCATATTTATAGTTATACAGTCATATATTTATACAGTTATACAGTCATATTTATACAGTTATCAGTCATATTTATAGTTATCAGTCATATTTATACAGTTATCAGTCATATTTGTACAGTTATATCAGTCATATTTATACAGTTATCAGTCATATTTGTACAGTTATATCAGTCATATTTATACAGTTATCAGTCATATTTATACAGTTATCAGTCATATTTATAGTTATCAGTCATATTTATACAGTTATCAGTCATATTTGTACAGTTATATCAGTCATATTTATACAGTTATCAGTCATATTTGTACAGTTATATCAGTCATATTTATACAGTTATCAGTCATATTTATAGTTATCAGTCATATTTATACAGTTATCAGTCATATTTGTACAGTTATATCAGTCATATTTATACAGTTATCAGTCATATTTATAGTTATCAGTCATATTTATACAGTTATCAGTCATATTTGTACAGTTATATCAGTCATATTTATACAGTTATCAGTCATATTTGTACAGTTATCAGTCATATTTATAGTTATCAGTCATATTTGTACAGTTATCAGTCATATTTATAGTTATCAGTCATATTTATACAGTTATCAGTCATATTTGTACAGTTATCAGTCATATTTGTACAGTTATCAGTATTGTGCTCAGATGTTGATTATGTTACAGTGTACAGTATGTTATGTGAATGTGAGATGGTGGATCAGCTGTTCGTGTCTGTCAGTCTCTCAAACATAAACTCGTCAGCTTTATAAACTAATGCATGGGTTCAAACAGGTTCTGTCGTTGATGCCTGTCATGAATATAAAGGAAATATGTGTTTTAATGTGTGTGAACCTCAACACACTGACTAACATTCAAATGTACGATTTTTAAATGTTTTTGATTTTTAATACGATTTTTAAATGTTTCTGTTATACAGAAACAGTCATATTTATACAGTTATACAGTCATATTTATAGTTATACAGTCATATTTATACAGTTATACAGTTATACAGTCATATTTATAGTTATACAGTCATATTTATTCAGTTATACAGTCATATTTATACAGTTATACGGTTACAGTCATATTTATACAGTTATACAGTCATATTTATAGTTATACAGTCATATTTATACAGTTATACAGTTATACAGTCATACTTATACAGTTATACAGTCATATTTATAGTTATACAGTCATATTTATTCAGTTATACAGTCATATTTATACAGTTATACAGTCATATTTATACAGTTATACGTTATACAGTCATATTTAAAGTTATACAGTCATATTTATACAGGTATACAGTCATATTTATACAGTTATACAGTCATATTTATACAGTTATACAGTCATATACAGTTATACGGTTATACAGTCATATTTACAGTTATACAGTCATATTTATAGTTATACAGTCATATTTATACAGTTATACGGTTATACAGTCATATTTATACAGTTATACAGTCATATTTATACAGTTATACGGTTATACAGTCATATTTATACAGTTATACAGTCATATTTATACAGTTATACGGTTATACAGTCATATTTATACAGTTATACGGTTAGACAGTCATATTTACAGTTATACAGTCATATTTATATAGTTATACAGTCATATTTATACAGTTATACGGTTAGACAGTCATATTTACAGTTATACAGTCATATTTATATAGTTATACAGTCATATTTATACAGTTATACAGTCATACAGTCATATTTATATAGTTATACAGTCATATTTATACAGTTATACAGTCATACAGTCATATTTATACAGTTATACGGTTAGACAGTCATATTTACAGTTATACAGTCATATTTATACAGTT
>JAULUF010000145.1:0-15000 GCA_031834385.1 Semotilus atromaculatus | reverse complement strand
AACTAACTAAACTTGATTTCCAAAAAAATGCAAGATTTTCCAGGAAAATCTTAGTAAGAAAAATACATGGTAAAATGTTATAAATGCAAGTACAGTATGCAAGCTAAAAATATTATGAAAGTATACAAAACATTTAATAAACACTAACTAACTAACTTTGATTCCCAAAAAATGCAAGATTTAAAAATGTAAAACTGTGTGTGTGTACTGTGTATAATTATTGTATATATTTAATGTATATATGCATGTATATATTTAAGAAATATTTGCATCTATACTGTATATATATTTATACATAATTTATCTTATATAGAATTGTTTATATTTTAAATATAAATATTTTTTTTCTTAAATATATACATGCATGTGTGTGTATTTACATATACAAAATGATTATACACAGTACACACACATATAAAATGTAAACACAAACTTTTATTAATCGTTGCCCAGCACTAAAAAAAAAAGGAAAAAAAACACATGGTAAAATGTGTTAAATGCAAGTACAGAATGGAAGCTGAAAATATTATTAAAGTATCCAAAGCATTTAATAAACAAATATGCAAGAGATGTAGAATTTAGCTCAAGTATTGCATAATAACTCAGTTTGACAGGAATCTGAATGTCTAATGGCAGCACTGAGTACATGAGCATGTGTGGAGCTCAGATGTCAATTATCAGATGTTTTTATGACCTTTAACCTTTAACGACAGGACAGTAGAGCGGCAACGGGACACACCAGGGCAACGGAGACCCAGTGACCCGAGGCGGGATTAAACTTCACCGCACACACACACACACACACACACACACACACACACACACACACACACGCACACTAGGCCACGCGTCTGATCGAATATCTGAGGTTATGGAAAATCTCACGCACCCGATCGCAGCTAAGCCCATGCAGTCTGTTTGGCCTTAATAAACCCCTTGTTATTTTTCTCCAATTTGGGTGGATTTGCTAAAATGTAAGTAGATGGAACTGGTAATTAAAGCCAAGCGCATCACAAAACAGAAGCTCGTTGCACTTTGATGTTTTAAGTCTGTGACAAAAATCCTTAAATCTTAGCAGCATGTGGCATCAACACTGCGACCTTAGGTATGAGTACACCGTGTCTTAACCACGCGATACGATTCCAGCCAATCAGAAGAGTGTGTGGGCGGAGTCTCTGCCACCACTGCACTCACAGCCAAATTAATCAACAATCACAGCCAATCAGAAGAGTGTGTGGGCGGAGTCTCTGCCACCACTGCACTCACAGCCAAATTAATCAACAATCACAGCCAATCAGAAGAGCGTGTGGGCGGAGTCTCTGCCACCACTGCACTCACAGCCAAATTAATCAACAATCATAGCCAATCAGAAGAGTGTGTGGGTTGAGTCTCTGCCAGCACTGCACTCACAACCAAATTAATCAACAATCACAGCCAATCAGAAGAGTGTATGGGCGGAGTCTCTGCCACCACTGCACTCACAACCAAATTAATCAACAATCACAGCCAATCAGAAGAGTGTATGGGCGGAGTCTCTGCCACCACTGCACTCACAACCAAATTAATCAACAATCACAGCCAATCAGAAGAGTGTGTGGGTGGAGTCTCTGCCAGCACTGCACTCACAACCAAATTAATCAACAATCACAGCCAATCAGAAGAGTGTGTGGGCGGAGTCTCTGCCACCACTGCACTCACAACCAAATTAATCAACAATCACAGCCAATCAGAAGAGTGTGTGGGCGGAGTCTCTGCCAGCACTGCACTCACAACCAAATTAATCAACAATCACAGCCAATCAGAAGAGTGTGTGGGCGGAGTCTCTGCCAGCACTGCACTCACAACCAAATCAATTCAAAATCACAGCCAATCAGAAGAGTGTGTGGGCGGAGTCTCTGCCAGCACTGCACTCACAACCAAATCAATTCAAAATCACAGCCAATCAGAAGAGTGTGTGGGCGGAGTCTCTGCCAGCACTGCACTCACAACCAAATCAATCAACAATCACAGCCAATCAGAAGAGTGTGTGGGCGGAGTCTCTGCCAGCACTACACTAGCAACCAAATCAATCAACAATCACAGCCAATCAGAAGAGTGTGTGGGCGGAGTCTCTGCCAGCACTGCACTCACAACCAAATCAATCAACAGTCACAGCCAATCAGAAGAGCGTGTGGGCGGAGTCTCTGCCACCACTGCACTCACAACCAAATTAATCAACAATCACAGCCAATCAGAAGAGTGTATGGGCGGAGTCTCTGCCACCACTGCACTCACAACCAAATTAATCAACAATCACAGCCAATCAGAAGAGTGTGTGGGCGGAGTCTCTGCCACCACTGCACTCACAACCAAATTAATCAACAATCACAGCCAATCAGAAGAGTGTGTGGGTGGAGTCTCTGCCAGCACTGCACTCACAACCAAATTAATCAACAATCACAGCCAATCAGAAGAGTGTGTGGGCGGAGTCTCTGCCACCACTGCACTCACAACCAAATTAATCAACAATCACAGCCAATCAGAAGAGTGTGTGGGCGGAGTCTCTGCCAGCACTGCACTCACAACCAAATTAATCAACAATCACAGCCAATCAGAAGAGTGTGTGGGCGGAGTCTCTGCCAGCACTGCACTCACAACCAAATCAATTTAAAATCACAGCCAATCAGAAGAGTGTGTGGGCGGAGTCTCTGCCAGCACTGCACTCACAACCAAATCAATTCAAAATCACAGCCAATCAGAAGAGTGTGTGGGCGGAGTCTCTGCCAGCACTGCACTCACAACCAAATCAATCAACAATCACAGCCAATCAGAAGAGTGTGTGGGCGGAGTCTCTGCCAGCACTACACTAGCAACCAAATCAATCAACAATCACAGCCAATCAGAAGAGTGTGTGGGCGGAGTCTCTGCCAGCACTGCACTCACAACCAAATCAATCAACAGTCACAGCCAATCAGAAGAGCGTGTGGGCGGAGTCTCTGCCAGCACTGCACTCACAACCAAATCAATCAACAATCACAGCCAATCAGAAGAGTGTGTGGGCGGAGTCTCTGCCACCACTGCACTCTCAACCAAATCAATCAACAATCACAGCCAATCAGAAGAGTGTGTGGGCGGAGTCTCTGCCACCACTGCACTCTCAACCAAATCAATCAACAATCACAGCCAATCAGAAGAGTGTGTGGGCGGAGTCTCTGCCAGCACTGCACTCACAACCAAATCAATCAACAATCACAGCCAATCAGAAGAGTGTGTGGGCGGAGTCTCTGTCACCACTGCACTCACAACCAAATCAATCAACAATCACAGCCAATCAGAAGAGTGTGTGGGCGGAGTCTCTGTCACCACTACACTAGCAACCAAATCAATCAACAATCACAGCCAATCAGAAGAGCGTGTGGGCGGAGTCTCTGCCAGCACTGCACTCACAACCAAATCAATCAACAATCACAGCCAATCAGAAGAGTGTGTGGGCGGAGTCTCTTCCACCACTGCACTCACAACCAAATCAATTCAAAATCACAGCCAATCAGAAGAGTGTGTGGGCGGAGTCTCTTCCACCACGGCACTCACAACCAAATCAATTCAAAATCACAGCCAATCAGAAGAGTGTGTGGGCGGAGTCTCTTCCACCACTGCACTAGCAACCAAATCAATCAACAATCACAGCCAATCAGAAGAGCGTGTGGGCGGAGTCTCTGCAATAAAAAAAAAAGTTTTTCCCCAAACGGTTCAGCTTTATCGCTCAGCTTTAGTGCACAGCCAAACTAGCGAGAGAGCAGCAAAGAGCTTCAGAATAGTTTGTCGAGCCTCTCTCCGTCTGACAGACTACAGTACTGAAGGCCAATGACATTTCTCTCTTTCCCCGATGCATTTTCTCAAGGTCAGCTAACTATAAACTCCACTGCTTTTATTTTGTCCCTTCCTCATGATCGATTGCATCGGAAGGGACATTTGGGGATCATTGCAGTGACAAATTTGTTAGTGCATCCTTTTTTTAATCGAAAAGTGTTGCTCATGCAGTTGGCCTGCAGTTGGTGTTCGTGGTACAAACCCGCTCTCGGGAGCTCTGTCATGATTGAAGAAGCGGAAGCAATATGCAAGTAACTCTTTTATTGTGGGTAGTAAGAGAACAGTCACTGGGCGTTGGTGACGCAGGGACAGATGGTCAGGATCCAGGTGAACGGTGCAGAAGTGAAGGTGACGAAATAATCCAGACATGAACCAGCAACCAGGAACAAGGACAGGAACAATACCACGACACGGCAACGAGGACTGGAACAGGACCAAACACACACGAGGACAGCAAACAACGATCTGACAAGGAGATGAGAATGTGATGAGTATTTATGTGAGATCAGACAGGCTGCAGCTGGAGGGCTGATTGAACATCTGATCGCCAATCAGCGAAACGAGCGGTCACGCCCACAACACACACACTCACACACATAACAACAGATACACGAGACAAGAAGGAAACAGAGAACCTATAAACCGTGACAGTACCCCCCCTCCTAGGAACGCCTCCTGGCGTTCCCAGACTCCCTTACCTGCCGATTGTAATCATCAATAAGGGAGTGATCCAAGATGTCCCTAGCAGGTACCCAACTTCTCTCCTCCGGACCGTAACCTTCCCAGTCCACCAAGTACTGGAATCCGCGCCCCCTCCGCCTTGAGTCCAGAATACGATCAACCGAATAAGAAGGTTCCCCATCTACGAGTCGCGGCGGGGGGGGAACCGGGACTGGCGGATTAACATGAGAACGAAACATGGGTTTTATTTTGGACACATGAAAGACGGGATGAATCCTCCTGTACACTGGAGGAAGGTTGAGGCGGACTGCCACCGGACTAATGATCTTGGTGACAGTGAACGGGCCGATAAATTTGGGAGCAAGTTTATTAGAGACGGATCGGAGAGGAATATTCTTGGTAGAAAGCCACACTTTTTGACCAACGACGTATACGGGAGGCCTAGACCGGTGGCGATCGGCTTTGGCCTTGGTGCGTGCTCCCACTTGGAGTAAAGTCTCACGGGCTCTAGTCCAAGTGCGATGGCACCTCTGGACGAAGGCGTGAGCGGAAGGGACCGCGACCTCGGATTCCAGACTAGGAAAAATAGGTGGCTGGTAACCTACACTACACTCAAACGGAGAAAGGCCCGTAGATGACACTGGTAACGTATTGTGGGCGTACTCCACCATAGACAGTTGTTGGCTCCACGAGGAAGGATTCTTAGAGACCAGACATCGCAAAGTTCTCTCTAAATCTTGGTTGGCTCTCTCAGTTTGACCATTGCTCTGGGGATGGAACCCTGAGGACAGACTGACAGTCGCCCCCAGCAACCTACAAAACTCTTGCCAAAATTTTGACACAAATTGGGGTCCTCTGTCGGAAACCACGTCAGTCGGGAGGCCATGTAAGCGAAAGACGTGATCTACGACGGTCAAAGCTGTCTCCTTGGCTGAAGGTAATTTGGGCAAGGGAATGAAATGGGCCGCCTTCGAGAACCGGTCCACCACGGTCAAAACTACCGTGTTACCTCGAGAGGGCGGAAGGGCGGTAATAAAATCTAGTGCGATATGGGACCAGGGTCTCGAAGGGACAGGCAGCGGTTGAAGTAACCCATCCGGAGGGCGATTGGAAGTCTTACCAGTGGCGCAAACTGAGCAAGCCAAAACAAAACTGTGAACATCCCGAGCCATAAGTGGCCACCAGAATCGTTGCTTGACCAAAAAGTTGGTTCGACTAACCCCTGGATGACAAGCCACGTTGGAACAATGCCCCCACTGAATGACGTCCGACCGTAATCCCTCCGGTACAAACAAACGGTTCGGTGGGCAACCGGGCGGAGGCGTTACCCCTTCTAAGGCCTTCTTGACCTTCGACTCGACCTCCCATACAAGAGTGGAGACAAACAGAGCCTCGGGTAAAATACACTCGGGAGTAGACGGGCGTTCGGAACGATCAAAAATGCGTGACAAAGAATCGGGTTTGATGTTTTTGGAACCCGGGCGGTACGAGAGAGTAAAATCAAAACGTCCGAAAAAAAGTGCCCACCGAGCCTGCCTGGAGTTCAATCTTTTGGCAGTTCTAATGTATTCCAGATTCTTGTGATCAGTCCAGACGATAAAAGGTACCCCCGACCCTTCTAACCAGTGACGCCATTCCTCCAACGCTAGCTTGACCGCCAACAACTCTCTGTTACCAATGTCATAATTGCGTTCGGCAGGGGACAAACGATGAGAAAAAAACGCGCATGGATGCATTCTGTCATCTGTGGGAGAACGCTGGGATATCACTGCACCTACCCCCACCTCTGACGCATCGACCTCCACCACGAACTGACGTGATGTATCAGGGGCAATGAGAATGGGGGCCGAACTAAACCGACCTTTCAGTTTGGCAAACGCAGCTTCAGCTGCGTCTGACCACCTGAACGTCATTCTGGGGGAGGTCAAGGCGGTCAGAGGCGCGGCTAGTTGGCTGAAATTGCGAATAAATCGCCGATAGAAATTGGCGAACCCCAGAAACCTCAGTAGGGCCTTACGAGACTCTGGACTTGGCCAATCCATCACAGCCTTAACCTTCTCAGGATCCATACGCATTCCCTCAGTCGACACAATGTACCCTAGAAAAGGAACAGACTGTGCATGAAAATCGCATTTCTCCGCCTTGACAAAAAGCCCATTCTCTAGCAACCTCTGAAGCACTCGCCGGACGTGCTGCACGTGTTCCTGGAGAGAAGATGAAAAGATCAATATGTCATCCAGGTAAACATATATGAACTGGTCAACCATATCTCGCAGCACGTCGTTGACGAGTGCCTGGAAGACTGCTGGGGAGTTGGACAGCCCGAAAGGCATAACCAAGTATTCAAAATGGCCCCTGGGGGTGTTAAAAGCAGTCTTCCACTCATCCCCCTCCCTGATGCGGACCAAATGATAAGCATTACGTAAGTCCAATTTAGTAAAGATAGACGCTCCCTGCAACCTCTCGAAGGCTGAAGACATCAACGGCAAAGGATATGTGTTCTTTACCGTGATGTTGTTCAACCCCCGGTAATCAATACAAGGTCGCAGAGACCCGTCCTTCTTCCCCACAAAAAAGAACCCCGCCCCCGCAGGAGAAGAGGAAGGGCGGATGAACCCCGTTGCTAGAGAATCAGAAATATATTTCTCCATAGCCTCCCTCTCTGGAACAGAAAGCGAATAAAGCTTGCCTTTAGGCGGAGACTTACCAGACAGTAAATCTATGGCACAGTCATAGGGACGATGCGGAGGAAGAGTAGCAGCACGAGACTTACTGAACACTTCCTTCAGGTCTAGATACTCCGTGGGCACGTTAGATAAATCCACTGCCTCCTCCTGAAAGACAGAGACAGAAACAGACGAACATGCAGACACAAGACAGGACTCATGACATGTACTGCTCCACTCCAATACGGATCTCTGCTGCCAGTCTATTTTGGGATTGTGTTTGATGAGCCAGGGATGTCCAAGAACAACAGGTGCCAGAGGGGAGTCCAATAGATAAAATGTAAGTGTCTCGGAATGATTGCCAGATGTGATGAGTGTGATGGGTTCGGTGACGAGAGAGATGGTGGGTAGGTCTTGGCCGTTGAGCGCACGAACTGCTATCCTGTGAGAGAGTGGTACAATGGGAACTTGAATACGGCGTGCAAAAGAGTGATCCATAAAATTACCTTCGGCCCCCGAGTCCACCAGTGCTTGGCTGTCGTGATTGTGGACTGACCATCTTAGTCTTACCGGGAGGAGCGTAGATGTTGATGAGGTCTTCGCAGCGGAGATCCCACCCGACAGTAGCCTCATACTTACTGCCGGGCTGGGCCTTTTAACGGGCAGTTGTAGGCATAGTGACCCGCCGCTCCGCAATACAGGCAGAGCCCTTGGGATCTCCGCCTTTCCTTCTCCTCCCGGGAAAGCCGAGCTCGCCCGACCTGCATGGGCTCGTGATCGTAGACGGGGCTGACCGCGTCCCCGCCGCTGGACCGCTGACTCTCGGCACCCTCCAGAGACCGAGCGGGTAACCTCCAACGTTCGACTCGGGTGAGGCGTGCATCGACTCGAAGGGCCAGGTCCACCAGATCGTTCAGCGAAGTAGGAAGGTCCAGGGCATAAATCTCCTTCTGGATGCGGTCAGCCAACCCATGCAGGAACATGTCCCACTGCGCCTCCTCGTTCCACTGGCACTCAGCCGCCAGAGTCCTGAATTCGATTGAGTACTCCGACACCGACCTTTCGCCTTGCTTGAGCTCGGCGAGCATACGTGCCGCCTCTCTCCCGGCAATGGCTCGATCAAAAACTCTCTTCATCTCGGCGGCGAGCGCCTGGAACGAGGCGCAGCATGGGTCTTGGTTCTCCCACACCGCCGTTCCCCATAGCGCTGCCTTCCCCGTCAGGAGCGTGAGCACAAAAGCCACTTTGGCTCGCTCATTGCCAAAGGTTCTGGGCTGCAGAGAAAAATGCATAGAGCAGCGGTTTAAGAACGCTCTACAAAAGTTCGGCTCACCGGCATATGGCTGTGGAACTGGCATGCGGGGCTCCAACTGAAGGACGCTCTCCGGTGGTGTGGGGGGAACGGCCGGTGTGGGTGGCGCAGTGGGAACTCGCAGATGTTGAAGTTGCTGGGTGAGCTCGGACACCTGCGTCACCAATGCTTGAACGGCGCGAGTCGTCTCGTTGAGACCTCTTTCTTGATTGTCCATGCGTCTAATACTGGAATTCACGAACTCCTCCAGTGACGACGAACCACTCGCTGCTTCCATCTGTCGGTCAGATCGTTCTGTCATGATTGAAGAAGCGGAAGCAATATGCAAGTAACTCTTTTATTGTGGGTAGTAAGAGAACAGTCACTGGGCGTTGGTGACGCAGGGACAGATGGTCAGGATCCAGGTGAACGGTGCAGAAGTGAAGGTGACGAAATAATCCAGACATGAACCAGCAACCAGGAACAAGGACAGGAACAATACCACGACACGGCAATGAGGACTGGAACAGGACCAAACACACACGAGGACAGCAAACAACGATCTGACAAGGAGATGAGAATGTGATGAGTATTTATGTGAGATCAGACAGGCTGCAGCTGGAGGGCTGATTGAACATCTGATCGCCAATCAGCGAAACGAGCGGTCACGCCCACAACACACACACTCACACACATAACAACAGATACACGAGACAAGAAGGAAACAGAGAACCTATAAACCGTGACAAGCTCTTGATTATTAAGAGCGAGCGCATTACTCAGTTATGAGGCTGGATTATATCAGCAGACTTCACACGTCTTCTTCTGGGAATCAAGACCAGAGCTGATGTATGTGCGTCTCTCTCTCACTCCTCTCATCTCTCTTTTTCTTGCTTTCTTTTCTTCTCATAACACTTTGCAAAGAAGTTCAGCGTCCCTTTACCCAGATTACTAATGATTACCTGATTACTAGATCATTAATGATCTTTATTCTGTCAGAGAACAGGAACGGTTCATAACCTCACGGTTCACCGCTTCACAAATAATAACATTTATTTCTAAAAAGCTAATACTCTGTGGCTGTTTATTTCAGTCTGTCAAGTCAAGTCAAGTCAAGTATATTTATATAGCGCTTTTCACAATACAGATTGTATCAAAGCAGCTTCACAGTATCAATCAAAACAACATAACAATGTTTGTTTATTAGTGGAAAACAATAAAATAAAAAAGACATCCAAGTTTGGAAGGGCTGATCAATGTTATTAATGATTGGTTAATTAATTTGAATATCCCCAACTGAGCAAGCCAAAGGCAACAGTGGCAAGGAACCGAAAAACTCCATCAAGTGACCCAGTGGTGTCCTGAAACTCCATCAAGTGACCCAGTGGTGTCCTGAAACTCCATCAAGTGACCCAATGGAGAAAAAAAAACCTTGGGAGAACCCAGGCTCAGTCGGGGGCCAGTTCTTCTCTGGCTTTTATGAACTAGAGGCCGGATTTACAGTAACTGTAAGTTTTAAAATTTTATATGAATGCCTGGCTGAAGAGATGCGTCTTTAAGCTAGTTTTAAACTGGGAGAGCGAGTCTGAGCAACGAACAATATCAGGAAGGCTATTCCAGAGCTTCGGAGCTAAATGTGAAAATGCTCTCCCTCCTTTGGAGGATCTGGATATCCTAGGTATGACCAGAAGCCTCGAATTTAGTGATCTTAAAGAGCGCGATGGATTATAGGGCGATAGAAGATCCGTTAAATAGACTGGAGCTAAACCATTTAGGGCTTTATAGGTCAGTAGCAATACCTTGTAATTAATACGGAACTTTATAGGTAACCAATACAGTGATGATAAAATCGGTGTTATATGATCATATTTTCTTGATCTAGTAAGAACTCTAGCGGCTGCATTTTGGACTAACTGTAGCTTGTTTATTGAGGATGCAGGACAACCAGCTAATAAAGCATTACAATAATCTAGTCTCGAGGTCATGAATGCATGAACTAACTTTTCTGCATCAGAGACTGATAGCATATTACGTAGTTTAGCAATGTTTCTAAGGTGGAAAAAGGCTGTTTTTGTAACATATGAAATATGCTTTTCAAAAGACAGGTTGCAGTCTAATATAACACCCAGGTCTTTTACAGTAGAGGATAAAGTAACAGGGCATCCTACTATGTTAAAGTAGTGTTGTGAGAGGTTTTGTGGACGGTTTTTAGAACCGATAAGTATTACTTCTGTCTTGTCTGGATTTAATAAAAGAAAATTACGCGTCATCCAATCTTTTATATCTTTAACACAGTCTGTCAATTTGGATAATTTAGCGTATTCATCTGGCCGTGATGAAATATATATTTGAGTGTCATCGGCGTCACAATGGAAACTAATTCCATGTTTCCTTATAATATTACCAAGTGGCAGCATATATATTGAGAATAATAGAGGGCCTAACACAGATCCCTGCGGCACTCCATAGTTTGCCGAAGTTATGATCGATTTTTCTCCATTTAAATAGACAAAATGGTAGCGGTCGGATAAGTATGACCTGAACCAGCTTAATGCTTGTCCTTGAATACCAGTATAATTTTGTAGTCGATCTAGGAGTATTGTGTGATCTATAGTATCGAACGCTGCACTAAGATCAAGTAAAACTAGTAATGAGATACAGCCTTGGTCCGAAGCTAAAAGTAAATCATTTGTTATTCTAACCAGCGCAGTTTCAGTGCTATGATGCGGTCTGAATCCAGACTGAAACTTTTCATAGATGTCGTTTTCTTGTAAGAAAGAGCCGAGTTGAGCGGACACAACTTTTTCTAATATTTTAGACATAAATGGAAGATTTGAAATGGGTCTGTAATTTACTAGGTTATTTGGATCTAATTGTGGTTTCTTAATAAGAGGTTTTATAACTGCCAGCTTGAACGTTCTTGGAACATGACCTAAAGATAAAGATGAGTTAATAATATTGAGAAGAGGCTCTTCCACTATAGGTAACACTTCTTTCAGTAGTTTAGTTGGTATAGGATCTAATAAACATGTTGTTGTTTTAGATGAAGTGATAAGTTTGTTTAACTCTTTTTGTTCTATAGTTGTAAAGCATTGTAATTGTTCTTGCGGAGCGACAATTGTGGCCGAATCATAAGGCGGGAGCAAGGATTGAACATTTACAATTGTGGTTCTGATGCTTTCAATTTTCTCGTTGAAGAAGTTCATGAAATCATTACTACTAAACTGTAACGAGGTATTTTGTTCAGACGACGTCTGTTTATTTGTTAGTCTAGCCACGGTGTTAAATAAAAACCTTGGATTGTTTTGGTTGTTTTCTATTAGTTTGCGGAGGTGCTCAGCCCTGGCCGCTTTTAGGGCCTTTTTATAACGTGACATACTGTCTTTCCACGCGATTCTAAAGACCACTAAATTAGTTTGTTTCCATTTACGCTCTAAATTACGGGTTTCTCTCTTTAGAGCATGCGTAGTATTATTGTACCATGGTGCTATACTTTTCTCTCGGACCTTTTTTAATCTAATGGGTGCAACAATATCCAATGTTCTAGAGAGAATGGTGCTCATAGTGCTAGTTAGTTCGTCTAGTTCATCTGTTCGTTTGGGTTCAGGCCGCAGCTGAGACAGATCAGATAAGCTATTTGAGAAATTATCTATGGTGGATGGAAGGATTGTTCTGCCTTGTCGGTAACATGGCGCAGCATGACATATTACAGACGTACGTAATATGCAAGTTACCATGTAATGGTCAGTGACATCATCACTTTGTGGAATGATATCTATATCGGTTGGATCGGTTCCATATGATATAATTAAATCGAGTGTATGATTAAGACGATGAGTTGGTCTGGTGACGTTTTGCTTGACCCCGAAGGAGTTTAATAAATCTGTAAACGCAGCCCCTAACGCATCATTTGAATTATCGATGTGTATGTTAAAATCTCCAACAATTAATGCTTTATCGACGTTGACCAATAGATCTGAGATAAAAATCTGCAAACTCTTTTAGGAAAACAGTGTAAGGCCCTGGAGGTCTATATACAGTAGCCAAGGCTAGAGATAATAGGGATTTTTTTCTTACATCTAAGAGCGTAACATTTAGCACAAGTACTTCAAACGAATTAAACCTACGACAAGTTTTCTGAGTAACATTAAGGATATCCCTGTAGATTGTTGCAACACCGCCGCCACAACCAATCAGACGGGGCTCATGCTTATAACAGTATCCTGGCGGAGTAGACTCATTTAGACCGAAATAATCATTTGGTTTAAGCCAGGTTTCAGTAAGGCACAGTACATCGAAATTATTATCTGTGACCATTTCATTTACAATAACCGCCTTAGGTGTGAGCGATCTAATGTTAAGAAGACCTAGCTTTAGAAATTGTTTTTGTTCACTAATAGCGTGTTTTTTTGTGTTAATAACAATTAGATTTTTTCTAGATCCCGCAGTAGATTTATTATTTGATCTCAGTAAACGAGGAATAGACACAGTTTCTATGCAATGTTCTACACTAGTATTAATATAAATTAAATTGGTGCAGCAGAGACTGTGATTTGGTTTTTTTGGTTACTAGTCAAACGGTGTTTAACATCTTAGAGATGTTATCCGACAGAAGATCTGCTCCGATTCTACTTGGGTGTAAGCCATCAGCGCGGAAGAGCCTCGGTCGCTCCCAGAACAGATTCCAATTATTTACAAAGAGCAGTTTCTGCTCATTGCACCATGACATTAACCATTCATTTAGCGCGAATAATCTACTGAACTTTTCATGCCCTCGTCGGTACGTGGGAAGCGGTCCAGACACAATGATCGTTGTTTCAGGCGATGTGCTGCGAACCGTTTCGATCAGGCTCCTGAAGTCTTTCTTCAGAACCTCTGTCTGTCGCAGCCTAGTGTCGTTAGCTCCCCCGTGCAACACAACAGCTCCGACGCGCTCGTCACCGTTCAAGATCTCAGGTACCCGCGCAGCGATATCAAGAACACGAGCACCAGGAAAGCAATGACTGTGCACCTTACTTTTACCTAACGTAGCGTGGACGTGTCGGACGGTGGAATCGCCGATGATCACAGCATCGCGTTCCGTTTCGCGAAGAGAGGAGAAGCGGTTCTGAGTGGAGATCTCGAAAACCGGAAGGGGCGAAAAGATTCTGGTCCTGGCTCGCGGCTTCCGCGGAACCACCCAGGCTTCGTGGTGTTGTGTCGGAGCCGGAGTGAATGAAACCATGGCTGATCGGGACCTGGACGCTCGGGACCAATGCTGAGAAACGCCCGGAGTAGACGCGGCGAGGGTCAGCGGGTTACTAACGTTAATCACCGATCCGTGTGCATCGGTGCGTGATGTTTCAAGAGCTAAACGCCGGTCTCTCAGCTCAGCTTGTCTCTCTAAAAGGTCACGGATCTGTTTCTCAACAGCTTCTAATTCAGACTGCACCGCGAGCATCTCAAATCTGTTCTCATCTGCACCAAAAGGTAGATATACATCTGATATATTCGCCATCTTAACAGATGAACAGTAAGTTAGCAACGATGCAACCAGTGATGCTATTAATATTAATACTAATTTATGACTGAAGTCTTGGGTATAATCCGTCTTTTTAGTGGTACGGGTGTAATGTAGACGCACGATAGACGAGAAAATGTTCGTTTGTAAGTGAGTGTAAAGAAGACTCGCTCAGCCGTGACCCACAGGTGTAACGGCCCAGTGTTGGGTCACGCTTGAGACGGTCTGCTCAACAGTCCGAGTTGTAATTATGAGGTAAATGATGGTTCAAAGCAGGATAAAAGAAAGAAATACGGAAAAACAGAAAGAAATACGATGCTAATACGAGGCTTAGACAGCCACGACGCAAACAAACTCACAGCAGGCAGCCAGAAGCAATCGAGCAATCGAGTGTCACGTCTGTGTCATTTTATGCAACATATGTCATTTAGCATATATATATATATATATATATATATATATATATATATAGACTCTTAATTTTATTATAGCATAATACCATAAGCATGACAATGGTAACTAATGATTTTAAGTTTTCATATTGTGATTACAATAATTTTGACACAAATGTAGCATCAGAGGGGTTTAAACCTATATTCATATTATATTATAAATTAATATTTTTTTATTTGATTAATTATAGCTCTAAATGTTTAACATTCAGGCTCTAATCAAACATAATAATTCGAGTCTAATAAAAATAATAATAATAATTTTGTTTATTTGTTGTGCTGTCTTGTCTATTTTTTTAAAAACTTTATTCTTTTAAGAAAAATTTATAAAAAAAAATGTTAAGCTTCCACTGACATCATCAATAGAATGTTCAACTTTCAAAATGTAACGGACAGCGATGACATCATATGTAATTTGCATATTGAATAGAGATCGGTCCGGTCTTCCTGCATTTATACAGAATTTACAGCTAAAACTTTTAGTAGACTACATTTCTAGCCAGTAATTGCAGATCCAGTCGTCTTCTGCTTCACGATCCCATGTTCGCTTCATCTGTTTCT
>JAULUF010000144.1:210000-217500 GCA_031834385.1 Semotilus atromaculatus | reverse complement strand
GCGGTGCAGTCTGAATTAGAAGCTGTTGAGAAACAGATCCGTGACCTTTTAGAGAGACAAGCTGAGCTGAGAGACCGGCGTTTAGCTCTTGAAACATCACGCACCGATGCACACGGATCGGTGATTAACGTTAGTAACCCGCTAACCCTCGCCGCGTCTACTCCGTGCGTTTCTCAGCATTGGTCCCGAGCGTCCAGGTCCCGATCAGCCATGGTTTCATTCACTCCGGCTCCGACACAACACCACGAAGCCTGGGTGGTTCCGCGGAAGCCGCGAGCCAGGACCAGAATCTTTTCGCCCCTTCCGGTTTTCGAGATCTCCACTCAGAACCGCTTCTCCTCTCTTCGCGAAACGGAACGCGATGCTGTGATCATCGGCGATTCCACCGTCCGACACGTCCACGCTACGTTAGGTAAAAGTAAGGTGCACAGTCATTGCTTTCCTGGTGCTCGTGTTCTTGATATCGCTGCGCGGGTACCTGAGATCTTGAACGGTGACGAGCGCGTCGGAGCTGTTGTGCTGCACGCGGGAGCTAACGACACTAGGCTGCGACAGACAGAGGTTCTGAAGAAAGACTTCAGGAGCCTGATCGAAACGGTTCGCAGCACATCGCCTGAAACAACGATCATTGTGTCTGGACCGCTTCCCACGTACCGACGAGGGCATGAAAAGTTCAGTAGATTATTCGCGCTAAATGAATGGTTAATGTCATGGTGCAATGAGCAGAAACTGCTCTTTGTAAATAATTGGAATCTGTTCTGGGAGCGACCGAGGCTCTTCCGCGCTGATGGCTTACACCCAAGTAGAATCGGGGCAGATCTTCTGTCGGATAACATCTCTAAGATGTTAAACACCGTTTGACTAGTAACCAAAAAATCCAAATCACAGTCTCTGCTGCACCAATTTAATTTATATTAATACTAGTGTAGAACATTGCATAGAAACTGTGTCTATTCCTCGTTTACTGAGATCAAATAATAAATCTACTGCGGGATCTAGAAAAAATCTAATTGTTATTAAAACAAAAAAACACGCTATTAGTGAACAAAAACAATTTCTAAAGCTAGGTCTTCTTAACATTAGATCGCTCACACCTAAGGCGGTTATTGTAAATGAAATGGTCACAGATAATAATTTCGATGTACTGTGCCTTACTGAAACCTGGCTTAAACCAAATGATTATTTCGGTCTAAATGAGTCTACTCCGCCAGGATACTGTTATAAGCATGAGCCCCGTCTAATCGGTCGTGGCGGCGGTGTTGCAACAATCTACAGGGATATCCTTAATGTTACTCAGAAAACTCGTCATAGGTTTAATTCGTTTGAAGTACTTGTGCTAAATGTTACGCTCTTAGATGTAAGAAAAAAATCCCTATTATCTCTAGCCTTGGCTACCGTATATAGACCTCCAGGGCCTTACACTGTTTTCCTAAAAGAGTTTGCAGATTTTTATCTCAGATCTATTGGTCAACGTCGATAAAGCATTAATTGTTGGAGATTATAACATACACATCGATAATTCAAATGATGCGTTAGGGGCTGCGTTTACAGATTTATTAAACTCCTTCGGGGTCAAGCAAAACGTCACCAGACCAACTCATCGTCTTAATCATACACTCGATTTAATTATATCATATGGAACCGATCCAACCGATATAGATATCATTCCACAAAGTGATGATGTCACTGACCATTACATGGTAACTTGCATATTACGTACGTCTGTAATATGTCATGCTGCGCCATGTTACCGACAAGGCAGAACAATCCTTCCATCCACCATAGATAATTTCTCAAATAGCTTATCTGATCTGTCTCAGCTGCGGCCTGAACCCAAACGAACAGATGAACTAGACGAACTAACTAGCACTATGAGCACCATTCTCTCTAGAACATTGGATATTGTTGCACCCATTAGATTAAAAAAGGTCAGAGAGAAAAGTATAGCACCATGGTACAATAATACTACGCATGCTCTAAAGAGAGAAACCCGTAATTTAGAGCGTAAATGGAAACAAACTAATTTAGTGGTCTTTAGAATCGCGTGGAAAGACAGTATGTCACGTTATAAAAAGGCCCTAAAAGCGGCCAGGGCTGAGCACCTCCGCAAACTAATAGAAAACAACCAAAACAATCCAAGGTTTTTATTTAACACCGTGGCTAGACTAACAAATAAACAGACGTCGTCTGAACAAAATACCTCGTTACAGTTTAGTAGTAATGATTTCATGAACTTCTTCAACGAGAAAATTGAAAGCATCAGAA
Organism: Semotilus atromaculatus; assembly: GCA_031834385.1. NCBI lineage: Eukaryota > Metazoa > Chordata > Actinopteri > Cypriniformes > Leuciscidae > Semotilus > Semotilus atromaculatus. The sequence goes on along the minus strand of JAULUF010000144.1, from coordinate 215,235 downwards.
CCACAATTGTAAATGTTCAATCCTTGCTCCCGCCTTATGATTCGGCCACAATTGTCGCTCCGCAAGAGCAATTACAATGCTTTACAACTATAGAACAAAAAGAGTTAAACAAACTTATCACTTCATCTAAAACAACAACATGTTTATTAGATCCTATACCAACTAAACTACTGAAAGAAGTGTTACCTATAGTGGAAGAGCCTCTTCTCAATATTATTAACTCATCTTTATCTTTAGGTCATGTTCCAAGAACGTTCAAGCTGGCAGTTATAAAACCTCTTATTAAGAAACCACAATTAGATCCAAATAACCTAGTAAATTACAGACCCATTTCAAATCTTCCATTTATGTCTAAAATATTAGAAAAAGTTGTGTCCGCTCAACTCGGCTCTTTCTTACAAGAAAACGACATCTATGAAAAGTTTCAGTCTGGATTCAGACCGCATCATAGCACTGAAACTGCGCTGGTTAGAATAACAAATGATTTACTTTTAGCTTCGGACCAAGGCTGTATCTCAATACTAGTTTTACTTGATCTTAGTGCAGCGTTCGATACTATAGATCACACAATACTCCTAGATCGACTACAAAATTATACTGGTATTCAAGGACAAGCATTAAGCTGGTTCAGGTCATACTTATCCGACCGCTACCATTTTGTCTATTTAAATGGAGAAAAATCTATCATAACTTCGGCAAACTATGGAGTGCCGCAGGGATCTGTGTTAGGCCCTCTATTATTCTCAATATATATGCTGCCACTTGGTAATATTATAAGGAAACATGGAATTAGTTTCCATTGTTACGCCGATGAGACTCAAATATATATTTCATCACGGCCAGATGAATACGCTAAATTATCCAAATTGACAGACTGTGTTAAAGATATAAAAGATTGGATGACGCGTAATTTTCTTTTATTAAATCCAGACAAGACAGAAGTAATACTTATCGGTTCTAAAAACCGTCCACAAAACCTCTCACAACACTACTTTAACATAGTAGGATGCCCTGTTACTTTATCCTCTACTGTAAAAGACCTGGGTGTTATATTAGACTGCAACCTGTCTTTTGAAAAGCATATTTCATATGTTACAAAAACAGCCCTTTTCCACCTTAGAAACATTGCTAAACTACGTAATATGCTATCAGTCTCTGATGCAGAAAAGTTAGTTCATGCATTCATGACCTTGAGACTAGATTACTGTAATGCTTTATTAGCTGGTTGTCCTGCATCCTCAATAAACAAGCTACAGTTAGTCCAAAATGCAGCCGCTAGAGTTCTTACTAGATCAAGAAAATATGATCATATAACACCGATTTTATCATCACTTCATTGGTTACCTATAAAGTTCCGTATTAATTACAAGGTATTGCTACTGACCTATAAAGCCCTAAATGGTTTAGCTCCAGTCTATTTAACGGATCTTCTATCGCCCTATAATCCATCGCGCTCTTTAAGATCACTAAATTCGAGGCTTCTGGTCATACCTAGGATATCCAGATCCTCCAAAGGAGGGAGAGCATTTTCACATTTAGCTCCGAAGCTCTGGAATAGCCTTCCTGATATTGTTCGTTGCTCAGACTCGCTCTCCCAGTTTAAAACTAGACTAAAGACGCATCTCTTCAGCCAGGCATTCATATAAAATTTTAAAACTTACAGTTACTGTAAATCCGGCCTCTAGTTCATAAAAGCCAGAGGAGAACTGGCCCCCGACTGAGCCTGGGTTCTCCCAAGGTTTTTTTTTCTCCATTGGGTCACTTGATGGAGTTTCAGGACACCACTGGGTCACTTGATGGAGTTTTTCGGTTCCTTGCCACTGTTGCCTTTGGCTTGCTCAGTTGGGGATATTCAAATTAATTAACCAATCATTAATAACATTGATCAGCCCTTCCAAACTTGGATGTCTTTTTTATTTTATTGTTTTCCACTAATAAACAAACATTGTTATGTTGTTTTGATTGATACTGTGAAGCTGCTTTGATACAATCTGTATTGTGAAAAGCGCTATATAAATATACTTGACTTGACTTGACTTGACAGACTGAAATAAACAGCCACAGAGTATTAGCTTTTTAGAAATAAATGTTATTATTTGTGAAGCGGTGAACCGTGAGGTTATGAACCGTTCCTGTTCTCTGACAGAATAAAGATCATTAATGATCTAGTAATCAGGTAATCATTAGTAATCTGGGTAAAGGGACGCTGAACTTCTTTGCAAAGTGTTATGAGAAGAAAAGAAAGCAAGAAAAAGAGAGATGAGAGGAGTGAGAGAGAGACGCACATACATCAGCTCTGGTCTTGATTCCCAGAAGAAGACGTGTGAAATCTGCTGATATAATCCAGCCTCATAACTGAGTAATGCGCTCGCTCTTAATAATCAAGAGCTCCCGAGAGCGGGTTTGTACCACGAACACCAACTGCAGGCCAACTGCATGAGCAACACTTTTCGATTAAAAAAAGGATGCACTAACAAATTTGTCACTGCAATGATCCCCAAATGTCCCTTCCGATGCAATCGATCATGAGGAAGGGACAAAATAAAAGCAGTGGAGTTTATAGCTAGCTGACCTTGAGAAAATGCATCGGGGAAAGAGAGAAATGTCATTGGCCTTCAGTACTGTAGTCTGTCAGACGGAGAGAGGCTCGACAAACTATTCTGAAGCTCTTTGCTGCTCTCTCGCTAGTTTGGCTGTGCACTAAAGCTGAGCGATAAAGCTGAACCGTTTGGGGAAAACCTTTTTTTTTTAATTGCAGAGACTCCGCCCACACGCTCTTCTGATTGGCTGTGATTGTTGATTGATTTGGTTGTGAGTGCAGTGCTGGCAGAGACTCCGCCCACACACTCTTCTGATTGGCTGTGATTGTTGATTAATTTGGTTGTGAGTGCAGTGCTGGCAGAGACTCCGCCCACACACTCTTCTGATTGGCTGTGATTGTTGATTAATTTGGTTGTGAGTGCAGTGGTGGCAGAGACTCCGCCCACACGCTCTTCTGATTGGCTGTGATTGTTGATTAATTTGGTTGTGAGTGCAGTGGTGGCAGAGACTCCGCCCACACACTCTTCTGATTGGCTGTGATTGTTGATTAATTTGGTTGTGAGTGCAGTGCTGGCAGAGACTCCGCCCACACACTCTTCTGATTGGCTGTGATTGTTGATTAATTTGGTTGTGAGTGCAGTGGTGGCAGAGACTCCGCCCACACGCTCTTCTGATTGGCTGTGATTGTTGATTAATTTGGTTGTGAGTGCAGTGCTGGCAGAGACTCCACCCACACACTCTTCTGATTGGCTGTGATTGTTGATTAATTTGGTTGTGAGTGCAGTGGTGGCAGAGACTCCGCCCATACACTCTTCTGATTGGCTGTGATTGTTGATTAATTTGGTTGTGAGTGCAGTGGTGGCAGAGACTCCGCCCATACACTCTTCTGATTGGCTGTGATTGTTGATTGATTTGGTTGTGAGTGCAGTGCTGGCAGAGACTCCGCCCACACACTCTTCTGATTGGCTGTGATTGTTGATTAATTTGGTTGTGAGTGCAGTGCTGGCAGAGACTCCACCCACACACTCTTCTGATTGGCTGTGATTGTTGATTAATTTGGTTGTGAGTGCAGTGGTGGCAGAGACTCCGCCCATACACTCTTCTGATTGGCTGTGATTGTTGATTAATTTGGTTGTGAGTGCAGTGCTGGCAGAGACTCCGCCCACACGCTCTTCTGATTGGATGTGATTGTTGATTGATTTGGTTGTGAGTGCAGTGCTGGCAGAGACTCCGCCCACACACTCTTCTGATTGGCTGGAATCGTATCGCGTGGTTAAGACACGGTGTACTCATACCTAAGGTCGCAGTGTTGATGCCACATGCTGCTAAGATTTAAGGATTTTTGTCACAGACTTAAAACATCAAAGTGCAACGAGCTTCTGTTTTGTGATGCGCTTGGCTTTAATTACCAGTTCCATCTACTTACATTTTAGCAAATCCACCCAAATTGGAGAAAAATAACAAGGGGTTTATTAAGGCCAAACAGACTGCATGGGCTTAGCTGCGATCGGGTGCGTGAGATTTTCCATAACCTCAGATATTCGATCAGACGCGTGGCCTAGTGTGCGTGTGTGTGTGTGTGTGTGTGTGTGTGTGTGCGGTGAAGTTTAATCCCGCCTCGGGTCACTGGGTCTCCGTTGCCCTGGTGTGTCCCGTTGCCGCTCTACTGTCCTGTCGTTAAAGGTTAAAGGTCATAAAAACATCTGATAATTGACATCTGAGCTCCACACATGCTCATGTACTCAGTGCTGCCATTAGACGTTCAGATTCCTGTCAAACTGAGTTATTATGCAATACTTGAGCTAAATTCTACATCTCTTGCATATTTGTTTATTAAATGCTTTGGATACTTTAATAATATTTTCAGCTTCCATTCTGTACTTGCATTTAACACATTTTACCATGTGTTTTTTTTTCTTTTTTTTTTAGTGCTGGGCAACGATTAATAAAAGTTTGTGTTTACATTTTATATGTGTGTGTACTGTGTATAATCATTTTGTATATGTAAATACACACACATGCATGTATATATTTAAGAAAAAAAATATTTATATTTAAAATATAAACAATTCTATATAAGATAAATTATGTATAAATATATATACAGTATAGATGCAAATATTTCTTAAATATATACATGCATATATACATTAAATATATACAATAATTATACACAGTACACACACACAGTTTTACATTTTTAAATCTTGCATTTTTTGGGAATCAAAGTTAGTTAGTTAGTGTTTATTAAATGTTTTGTATACTTTCATAATATTTTTAGCTTGCATACTGTACTTGCATTTATAACATTTTACCATGTATTTTTCTTACTAAGATTTTCCTGGAAAATCTTGCATTTTTTTGGAAATCAAGTTTAGTTAGTTGGTTGAAGTCTTATGAGTTTTTCCCGAAACTTTGCGCCGCCGGTCTGAAACCCTTGCATACGCACGCGTCCGGTCGCAGGCCTCGAGCTATAACTAGTACATATATATATATATATATATATATATAACTCGTGCTCCACATACTGTATGAGCTGGAAACACAGACAAATGGAGAAACTGGGAATGAAAATATGAAAGCATATGAGCTCATACATCCTAGGACCCAATTCATGTCTTGTATATTGAGTTATGCTCTTCTGTTGAAAGGTAAAAGTTGAGAAACTTCTTGGATTGTATTTTAGATACTTGA
>JAULUF010000144.1:170000-205000 GCA_031834385.1 Semotilus atromaculatus | reverse complement strand
ATAACGTATAACTGTATAAATATGACTGTATAACTGTATAAATATGACTGTATAACTGAATAAATATGACTGTATAACTATAAATGTGACTGTATAACTATAAATATGACTGTATAACTGTATAAATATGACTGTAACCGTATAACTGTATAAATATGACTGTATAACCGTATAACTGTATAAATATGACTGTATAACCGTATAACTGTATAAATATGACTGTTCAACTGTATAAATATGACTGTATATCCGTATAACTGTATAAATATGACTGTATAACTGTAAATATGACTGTATAACCTTATAACTGTATAAATATGACTGTATAACTGTATAAATATGACTGTATAACTGTAAATATGACTGTATAACCGTATAACTGTATATGACTGTATAACTGTATAAATATGACTGTATAACTGTATAAATATGACTGTATACCTGTATAAATATGACTGTATAACTTTAAATATGACTGTATAACGTATAACTGTATAAATATGACTGTATAACTGTATAAATATGACTGTATAACTGAATAAATATGACTGTATAACTGAATAAATATGACTGTATAACTGTATAAATATGACTGTATAACTGAATAAATATGACTGTATAACTGAATAAATATGACTGTATAACTGAATAAATATGACTGTATAACTGTATAAATATGACTGTATAACTGTATAAATATGACTGTATAACTGAATAAATATGACTGTATAACTATAAATATGACTGTATAACTGTATAACTGTATAAATATGACTGTATAACTATAAATATGACTGTATAACTGTATAAATATGACTGTAACTGTATAACTGTATAAATATGACTGTATAACTGTAAAAATGACTGTATGACTGTATAAATATGACTGTATAAATATGACTGTATAACTGTATAAATATGACTGTATGACTGTATAACTGTATAAATATGACTGTATAACTGTATAAATATGACTGTATAACTGTATAAATATGACTGTATAACTGTATAAATATGACTGTATGACTGTATAACTGTATACATATGACTGTATAACTGTATAAATATGACTGTATGACTATAACTGTATAATATGACTGTATAACTGTATAAATATGACTGTATAACTGTATAAATATGACTGTATGACTGTATAACTGTATACATATGACTGTATGACTGTATAACTGTATAAATATGACTGTATAACTGTATAACTGTATAAATATGACTGTATGACTGTATAACTGTATAAATATGACTGTATAACTGTATAAATATGACTGTATAACTGTATAAATATGACTGTATAACTGTATAACTGTATAAATATGACTGTATGACTGTATAACTGTATACATATGACTGTATGACTGTATAACTGTATAAATATGACTGTATAACTGTATAACTGTATAAATATGACTGTATGACTGTATAACTGTATAAATATGACTGTATAACTGTATTAATATGACTGTATGACTGTATAACTGTATACATATGACTGTATAACTGTATAAATATGACTGTATTACTATAACTGTATAAATATGACTGTATAACTGTATAAATATGACTGTATAACTGTATAACTGTATAAATATGACTGTATGACTGTATAACTGTATACATATGACTGTATGACTGTATAACTGTATAAATATGACTGATTAACAGCAGTGAACGGCTCACAGGAGTAAACTCTTCGCAGTAAAGTGTGTAATACGAGAGAACGTCACCCTTCACACACACTGAACACACACACATCAGCTGCGGACAGACACACACACACACACACACACACACACCACAGAGCATCGGCTCACACTTATAAACACACACATTATAGATCACAGCAGTTTTGACATGATCCACACCATCACGAGTGAGAAGAGATAACCTCACACCAGCGCATGTGAACGCCACACTGGTCAGAATATTACTATAACACACTACACACTACACCCTACACACTACACATAGGTCAATCACATTTACAGAAACTGTTCTCTGTAACACTTTACAATAAGGTTCATTTTTAACATTAGTTCACTATCTTAGTGAACATGAAGAATGAACACTACATCTTTAGCATGTATTAATCTCAGTTAATACTGACTTCAGCATTTAATAATAAACTATTAAAGGTTGTATTTGTCAACATTAGTTAATGCACTGTGAACTAACATGAACAAACAATGAACAGCTGTATTTTTATTAACTAACATTAAGAAAGATTAATAAATACTGTAACAAATGTTTTTCTCATTGTTAGTTCATACATTATTAACGAATGAACCTGACTGTAAAGTGTCGCTCGACACTGATGTTACCGGAAGACGGTCATTACGGTTTATGAAGTTATAAATATGGATATTTTTCTTAAACTCACGCATGGGATCAGAAGGCCTTTTTTAAGAGTCATATTGATACTTTTATGATGGATATGATGTTATGATGTGGAAGTACACCAGGTTTCAAAATACTGGCTATTGTTGACATTACAAAAACTGCATAGACTTTTTATGTTTCAGTTTACAGGTATTTGTATCGAAACATGTAATCCACTGTTTTTACACTAAATCTCTTGGTTGGGAACTGTATGTTGGGAACAAAAAAACAACAGCAAAAAGCCCAGACAAAAAGGGGGGAGCTAAAAAAAAAAAAATCACAAAATTACTGTATCTAATCTCTGCGATCTTCAGGGTTAGGCCACATGTTTTCATCAACATCACATCTGATATTATCCAAGGCGATGCACCTGGGATAAAACCGCTTGGTATGTCGGATCCGCCCTTGGCAATCCTGAACTGTGATGTCCCTGCGGCCAGCATCCATGGCTTCAAGGAGTGACATCTGGTCATGTGGCAGATGGTCATAAACCTTCCACCTCCATGCACCTGCATCTCTCACTGCATCTCTCACTGCATCTCTCACTGTATCTCTCACTGCATCTCTCACTGCTCCTCTCACTGCATCTCTCACTGCATATCTCACTGCATATCTCACTGCATCTCTCCCTGCACCTCTCACTGCATCTCTCACTGCTCCTCTCACTGCACCTCTCACTGCATCTCTCACTGCTCCTCTCACTGCATCTCTCACTGCATATCTCACTGCATATCTCACTGCATCTCTCCCTGCACCTCTCACTGCATCTCTCACTGCATCTCTCACTGCACCTCTCACTGCATCTCTCCCTGCACCTCTCACTGCATCTCTCACTGCATCTCTCACTGCATCTCTCACTGCTCCTCTCACTGCATCTCTCACTGCATCTCTCACTGCACCTCTCACTGCATCTCTCCCTGCACCTCTCACTGCATCTCTCACTGCATCTCTCACTGCATCTCTCACTGCTCCTCTCACTGCATCTCTCCCTGCATCTCTCACTGCATCTCTCACTGCTCCTGCACCTCTCACTGCATCTCTCACTGCATCTCTCACTGCATCTCTAACTGCACCTCTCACTGCACCTCTCACTGCATCTCTCACTGCACCTCTCACTTCACCTCTCACTGCACCTCTCACTGCATCTCTCCCTGCATCTCTCACTGCTCATCTCACTGCATCTCTCACTGCATCTCTCACTGCACCTCTCACTGCACCTCTCACTGCTCATCTCACTGCATCTCTCACTGCATCTCTCACTGTATCTCTCACTGCATCTCTCACTGCATCTCTCACTGCACCTTTCACTGCATCTCTCACTGCACCTCTCACTGCATCTCTCACTGCATCTCTCACTGCACCTCTCACTGCATCTCTCACTGCATCTCTCACTGCACCTCTCACTGCACCTCTCACTGCTCATCTCACTGCATCTCTCACTGCATATCTCACTGCATCTCTCACTGCACCTCTCACTGCACCTCTCACTGCTCATCTCACTGCATCTCTCACTGCATCTCTCACTGCACCTTTCACTGCATCTCTCACTGCACCTCTCACTGCATCTCTCACTGCATCTCTCACTGCACCTCTCACTGCATCTCTCACTGCACCTCTCACTGCATCTCTCACTGCATCTCTCACTGCTCCTGCACCTCTCACTGTACCTCTCACTGCATCTCTCACTGCTCCTGCATCTCACTGCATCTCTCACTGCACCTCTCACTGCATCTCTCACTGCATCTCTCACTGCACCTCTCACTGCTCATCTCACTGCATCTCTCACTGCATCTCTCACTGCACCTTTCACTGCATCTCTCACTGCACCTCTCACTGCATCTCTCACTGCATCTCTCACTGCACCTCTCACTGCATCTCTCACTGCACCTCTCACTGCATCTCTCACTGCATCTCTCACTGCTCCTGCACCTCTCACTGTACCTCTCACTGCATCTCTCACTGCTCCTGCATCTCACTGCATCTCTCACTGCACCTCTCACTGCATCTCTCACTGCATCTCTCACTGCACCTCTCACTGCACCTCTCACTGCTCATCTCACTGCATCTCTCACTGCATATCTCACTGCATCTCTCACTGCACCTCTCACTGCACCTCTCACTGCTCATCTCACTGCATCTCTCACTGCATCTCTCACTGCACCTTTCACTGCATCTCTCACTGCACCTCTCACTGCATCTCTCACTGCATCTCTCACTGCACCTCTCACTGCATCTCTCACTGCACCTCTCACTGCATCTCTCACTGCATCTCTCACTGCTCCTGCACCTCTCACTGTACCTCTCACTGCATCTCTCACTGCTCCTGCATCTCACTGCACCTCTCACTGCACCTCTCACTGCATCTCTCACTGCACCTCTCCCTGCATCTCTCACTGCATCTCTCATTGCATTTCTCACTGCATCTCTCACTGCACCTCTCACTGCATCTCTCACTGCACCTCTCACTGCATCTCTCACTGCTCATCTCACTGCATCTCTCACTGCATCTCTCACTGCATCTCTCACTGCACCTTTCACTGCATCTCTCACTGCACCTCTCACTGCATCTCTCACTGCTCATCTCACTGCATCTCTCACTGCATCTCTCACTGCATCTCTCACTGCATCTCTCACTGCACCTCTCACTGCATCTCTCACTGCACCTCTCACTGCATCTCTCACTGCATCTCTCACTGCTCCTGCACCTCTCACTGTACCTCTCACTGCATCTCTCACTGCTCCTGCATCTCACTGCACCTCTCACTGCACCTCTCACTGCATCTCTCACTGCACCTCTCCCTGCATCTCTCACTGCATCTCTCATTGCATTTCTCACTGCATCTCTCACTGCACCTCTCACTGCATCTCTCACTGCACCTCTCACTGCATCTCTCCCTGCATCTCTCACTGCATCTCTCATTGCATTTCTCACTGCATCTCTCACTGCACCTCTCACTGCATCTCTCACTGTACCTCTCACTGCATCTCTCACTGCTCCTGCACCTCTCACTGTACCTCTCACTGCACCTCTCACTGCATCTCTCACTGCACCTCTCCCTGCATCTCTCACTGCATCTCTCATTGCATTTCTCACTGGGCCTGCTCTTCTCCTTCCTCATCCAGACATTTCAGTGTTTGTCTTTTCTGTTTCTGTTTCCAAAAACATCACTCCTCAAAGTCCTCATTTTACTGTATAAGAGTCAATGTAATGTAGCCTAACCCCTGCCACTGAGTCTAAGCCAGACTGGAATCAGCTTGGCCCAATTTTGGGTCAATTATTCAATTGGTTGTTTATTATCAGCTGAGATATATTGTTTTTGAACTTATATCATTGCAGAATCAGAGGTTTTTATACTGTATCTAAGGTTTGGAATATTGTTTTTGCTATTGTGGGATGGTGTGTGTTAACATTTGTAAATACTACAAAAACAATCCATAATTTTGTTGGGAGGTATAGCTTGTCTGTGAAAAACTGTAATATAACTCTGAGTGTGAAAGCACATACACACGGCTTGAGGGAGAGTGAACCATGGGCTCATGTTCAGGTTTGGCTGAACAAACGCTTTAATTCCTTTATCAATGTTCAGATGTTTGGCTTCAAGTTTAAACAAGCACATTAATCTTCACTTCTCCAACGATCACCCGTATTATTACATGCGCTCGCATAATCACAAGCTGCCGCCAGGTATTACATGCATAATATGCTACTATTTGGTGTAAGTTATTACAGTAAAATACAGTAGAAACACAATGATCAAATCTGAGAGGCCGATTAGATCTTAAAGGGACAGGTCACCCAAAAATGAATGTCATCATTTACTCTCTATTGAAACTTGTTTCCGCCAAAGAATAAAACATTTTTCAAAAGATAATTGCGACTTTTTATCTCACAATTGGGAGTTTACATCTTGCAATTCAATTTTATTTCTCAAAGTGCGAGATATAAACATGCTATTCTGAGAAAAAACTATTTACAATAATTTACAACAATTATATCTCACAATTCTGACTTTATAACACAATTGCTACTTTATATCACGCAATTCGGACTTTATAACTCGCAGTTGCGACTTTATATCAAGCAATTGTGAGAAAAAAGTCAGAATTGTGAGATAAAAAGTTTTTTTTTAAGTTTCCATAACTCTCCCTCAAGATGTTCCAAACCTGTATTTACAAAAAGTATTTTTCCCCCTACTATGGAAGTCAATGGGGTCCATCAACTGTTTGGTTACAAACATTCTTCAAAATATCTTCTTTTGTGTTCAGCATACAGGTTTGCAACAACTTTAGAGTGAGTAAATGATGACATGATGACATAATTTTCAGTTTTGGTTGAAAATATCCCTATAATTCATGGACTGTTACATACGTTACGTCAGGACAGTTGCGGATTAAAGGCCGAGAGCTCATTTCAGGTGTTCAAAGTGCTGACTTTTAATTTGTAAAGATTACAGGCTGATCTCTCATTCTCACAAAGTCTCAGAAGTTTGAGAGTTTGTAATGATAAACCACCGACATGATCTGATGTGTTAGAGATGCAGCGTTACACCAGAGCGTGATGATGGAGAACTGGTTCATCTGATGGTAATGTCATCAGATCAGTGTGGACGACAGAAGATCACAGAAGATCAGTGTGATCCAGAGCTTCAGGGTGTGGTGGAGCTTCACACACTTCAACAAAGACCTGGCCTTTCCAAACAACACTCACTTTGGGATTTTAGAGGATCTTGTTAAAACCTTAAAACACAAAAGCTGAAGGCCTGGATTCAATAACGCAATAAACCACCAACAAGTGAGTTATGAAGCCTGGCACAAATAAAAGTAACACGATTATTTCAAAGCTCCGTGATTTTGCTGTACTAAATGTAACTACAATTTGACTCCTTTAAAAAAAACTAAAAAAAAAACGTTTCATTTATTTTATGTTCTCCATTTGCATAGGCGATATAAACCGAGCCGTATTTTCTCCCAAATCCCCAGCATGCATCTGATTCTGAAAGACATTTTTAATGAACTTACCATCCTAGCAATGAGAAGTTGGACCTGGACGAAGCTCCGTTAATCCTGCTGTGTGAACAATGATCTATGGAGACTCGAGAACTTTATTCTGTCATTCCTGTGTTTACGCGTGAATCGCCTCGGAAAGCTTTGATTATGAAGGTAAAGCTTTGATTATGAAGGTAAAGCTTCGTGAAATAGCGTTTCTGTGAGATGGTTTTCCTCCGTGAAACCACTCCTACTTCATTCTTGCGCTCGCTCCAGTCTCTGATGACGTCACCGCGGGCTGGAGCCACCGCTGGGTTGGTTTTAGGCATAGACTGTAAAAAGGGTTTTAGTGCACTTTATCTAATGTATAATACACTACCAGTCAAAAGGTTTGGATCAGTAAGATTTTTAATGTTTTTAAAAGAAGACTCACAAAGGCTGCATTTGTTTGATTAAAAATACACACAAAAAACAGTTATATTGTTAAATATAATGACAATTTAAAATAACTGGTTTCTAGGCCAGTCTAATCATAATGTAATGATAATAATAACTTGTAATGATAATAATAACAACAGTCAAAGTACTTACTATTGATTATGCTTACTTTTTCATAATTACTATTTGTGGGCGTGATATAGACCTATAATATAGGCCTATATGTGTGTGTGTGTGTGTGTGTGTGTGTGTGTGTGTGTTATTAGGGACCCTATGATAATAAAATGACAACATAACAACATAATAATATAAATAAAAAAAATCTGACTCAAAACATGTTTAACTTTATCACATAAATTACTAGTGTTTTGTAGAAATCCAAAAGCAAAAAGGCTATTAGGACTTATAAAATGAGGGTTACACTTTACTTTAAGGTGTCCGTGTTACAGTGTAATTATACATTTAAGTACTGTGTGAATTAATAATTAACTGCATGTATTTACTATAGAGTTAGAATTAGGGTTTAGGGTTAGTTGCATAATTATGCATAATTTACTGTTATTACTATAGTAACTACATGTAACAAGGACACTGTAAAATAAAGTGGGATGTTTTCCTAATTGCTCGCTTTTTTCTGTAACAGGTTTAAATTAATAATTTAATTTAACAGATTTAGACAGCAGAGGATCCCCCGTGGAGAGTCACACATACATCTCATCCTGAACTATACAATCAATCACAAATGTTTCCAAACACCACTTTGCACTGCCATTGCATTAAATGTAGCCTGCTCTGGCTGATATTATAATTCGGAGACTTTTACTTTCACTTCTATATAGCATTATTAATAAAATGGCCCAACCACACCGCTGGTTTTACTGAGAATTAACAGAAAAAAGAGATTAAAAAAAATAAAAATGCATTTCCTCTCAGTACCACACGGGGGCGCACACGGAACTCTAGTCAAGAAGTCAAGTATATTGTGTCAAAGCAGCTTCAGTATCAATCAAAACAACATAATAATGTTCGTTTCTTAGTGGAAAAACATCCACGTTTGGTAGAGCTGGTCAATGGTATTAATGATTGGTTAATTAATGTGAATATCCCCAACTGAGCAAGCCAAAGGGCAACAGTGGCAAGGAACCGAAAAACTCCATCAAGTGACCCAATGGTGTCCAAACTCTACACTTCATTACAGCTAGTAGAGGTACTGCAGGCACAACCATGCGAAATAAAAAGCTTTATGTTTACGTCACGTGTTAAATTATTTAATTATTGTTAAGTATTTTAATTAATTTAATTAAAATTCACCGAAAGTTAACGCATTTATGAAATTACATATAGGCCTACGTTATAAATTACGATAGAGCGTCTATATTCATACACATAAATTCCATAGGCACTACGCGACATTATATAAAATATGCTACAATATTTATAGGACGAGTTTGTTATACTTTTATTTTGAGGGGAAACTGTGTGACATCACATCCGGTTACCGGTTGTTGACAAAGCGCTGCCTCACTGTTGTGTGAAGCGTTCACAATAAAACTGGTGAGATATATTAGATATTACATATTAACCCTGTCGTATTAAATGTCACCGTGATGCGAAGTTAATGTATTGGGTCTTAGATCAATAAGTGATCGATGTTGATCTGCTGTCATCATCACCTTTGAGAGATTCATATAACATCAATAGTTAGCATAACTTACTTAACGTTACCCAGTTGATTAGTCACAGTACATGAAGCTAATTGTTTTCTATTACAAGTTTTTAAAAACGCACTAATAATTGTGTCTACATTTCCAGAACAGAAATCTGAAGCTTGGATAAAGTCAGGTGGTTTTGCTTTTGTTAACAGAGATTTAATGTGGAGTTTTCTGAGGAGATTTTGGATTTCTCTTTATATCACTCCATATTTCTAGGAATGAAATAGTGTATAAATCAGGTGAATGATATAAGAGCAAGACTTCAAAATATAGATAGGAATAAAACTGTAAAGTTTGCTGTGTCTAGCATGTTTTTACTAAAACTCACCGCCTTTAAAGGTTCACTAAGTTACCAGTCAAAAGTTTTGGATCGGTAAGATGTTTTATGGTTTTTAAAGAAGTCTCTTCTGCTCACAAAGGCTGCATTTATTTGATAAAAAAAAAATGATTTATTCCTGTGATCAAAGCTGAGTTTCAGCATCATTACTCCAGTCTTCAGTGTCACATGATCATTCAGAAATCAGGATAATTTATTTTCATTTATGATTATTATCAGTGTTGAAAACAGCTTTTTTCCAGGATTCTTTGTCGAATAGAAAGCTTAAAAGAACAACATTTATTTGACATTTTTATTTCATATTTATACATTTTACAACATTAAAATAGAAAGAAGTTATTTTAAATTAGCATAATATTTTACAATATAACAGTTTTTTTGTGTGTATTTTTAATCAAATAAATGCAGCCTTGGTGAACAGAAGAGTCTTCTTTTAAAAACATGAAAAATATTACTGATCCAAAACCTTTGACTGGTAGTGTATATAGTAGATAAAGTGCAATAAAATAAACACTGTTTTCTGTCATAAGCTGAAGACGACATCATCTCAGACCGGTAATGATAATGACGTTAATGATCTGTTGTGTGTGGACTCTTGTGAAGGATATGGAGGGTTCAGCGTGGCATCTCTCCCTGAAACTCCGGGACAAACCCAAGGCCATGTTCCAGTTCCCAGACGCCGAGCCTGGAGACGTTCATCCCGGAGGATACCAGGTGTCGACGCTCAAACAACTGATCTCAGCGCAGTTATCAGACGCGCTGCCCGAGCCCGAGCTCATCGGTCAGTGCTGGTTCGGTCACAAACATTATTGACTTCCTTTTAGTCGATGTCAATCTACATTCACACACATCAGCCATTTATGATCAGATCGATGGTTCAAGGATTAGTTCACTTTTAAAAAAAACTTATGCTGATAATTTCCTCCCCCCATGTCATCCAAGATGTCCATGTCTTTCTTTCTTCGGTCGAAAAGAAATGAAGGTTTTTGATGAAAACATTCCAGGATTTTTCTCCATATAATGGACTTCAACAGGACCCAAACGGTTCAAGGTCCAAATGACAGTTTCAGTGCAGCTTCAAAGGGCTTTAAACGACACCAGACGATGAATAAGGGTCTTATCTAGACAAACCATCGGCATTTCACAAATAAATAAAACAGTTTTAGTTTTATAAGCACAAATGCTGGCCTTGCTCTGTTCTGTGATGCGCGTTCGTGACTCACGTAATACGTAATTACGTTGAAAAGGTCACGCTTCTGTCCTGACGAAAATGTTCTTTTAGCCTTTTTAATATTAAAACACCCAGGATACGCACACGAAATGGGCATTTAAACGATAAACTGACACAAAGACATTTTAATATGTGTATATGGTCCTCCTTCCTCACATTCGTAAACACTGACTCGGTACTTCCGCCGACGCGTGACCTTTTCAACGTAAGTGTGTATTACGTGAGTCACGAACGCGCATCACAGAACAGAGCAAGGCCAGCATTTGTGCTTATAAAACTAAAACTGTTTTATTTATTTGTGAAATGCCGATGGTTTGTCTAGATAAGACCCTTATTCATCGTCTGGTGTCGTTTAAAGCCCTTTGAAGCTGCACTGAAACTGTCATTTGGACCTTGAACCGTTTGGGTCCTGTTGAAGTCCATTATATGGAGAAAAATCCTGGAATGTTTTCATCAAAAACCTTCATTTCTTTTCGACTGAAGAAAGAAAGACATGGACATCTTGGATGACATGGGGGGAGGAAATTATCAGCAAAAGTTTTTTTAAAAGTGAACTAATCCTTTAACCCGTTCAGTCGATCGAAGTTTCAGTCAGATTTCAATAATCCGTTCTGGACGCGTGTAAACTCCTGAATCCGACTATTTTCTCAGTTTGATCAGAGAATGTCTAATATAACGAGAACTGCCACTCTCAGTAAACTTCCGGGTTCTGAACTGGTTGCAGTTCCACTCTGTTCCACATGAGGGCGCTCACAGGACGAGTGCAGAATGAATGGAGGTCTATGGAGCTGTACCCCTCAAAATCCACTTTTCTCAGGATATCATTTTTTGTCTAGTAATTTGAATATTGTTTTCGAAAGGAGATGCAAAGAAATGACAGATTGCTGGGTGTTCGATTTTTTAGAGTCACTTATTTGCTTTAAAAAGTATTTTAAAAGGTCAATGACGTCATACAATCAGCATCCATTAGCAGAATGCTAGCGTGTTATGGGCAACAACAACCCATCCTGTAAGCAATCGAAAGGACATAAGTACTCGTTTATTCAACTTTCGACCTATAACCCATGTTGAACTTGCAAAACCTACATTCAAATCTGAGATTTCTCAACGGCAATTGGATGAAAGAGACATATTTAGCCGTTTAGCTCCATAGACTCCCATTCATTCTGCACTCAGACGATCGCCCCCAGTGGAACTCTGGTGGAACTACAACCACAATTCGGTACAATAGGACTTAATAGGGAGTGGCCAGGCTCTCCGTAGACAGGCTTTGGTTTGATTCAAAAACACTGGCAGTGCCTTGATACATATGTTTATTTATGTTTCATGTTTTATTAACTGGTCAGTGGATGTGATTGAATGTCAGTGTTTTTATTATTATCGATAACTAAAACTATTCAAAACATGTATGTGAATTAGTGCTGGGCAACAATTAGTCGCATAATTATTAATGTGATTAATGTATAATTATTTTGTGTATATACATACACATATATTTAAGAAATATTTGTATACTGTATATATTTATACATCATTTATATTATATATATATAGTTGGATTCAAAAACACTAGCAGTGCCTTGATACGTATGATTATGAATTAATATTTATGTTTCATGTTTTATGAACTGGTCAGTGGATGTGATTGAATGTCAAGGTTATTATTATCATCGATAACTAAAACTATTCAAAACATTTAGGCAACACTTTACAATCAGGTTCATTAGTTAACATTAGTTAATGTATTAACTACCATGAACTAACAATGAGAAATACATTTGTTACTATATTAGTTAATCTTTCTTAATGTTAGTTTTTAAAAATCCAGCTGTTCATTGTTTGTTGATGTTAGTTCACAGTGCATTAACTAATGTTAACAAAGATGAATAAATGCTGTAGAAGTATTGTTCATTACACTAAGGTTGTTAACTAATGAACCTTAATGTTAAGTGTTACCCACATTTATAATAATTTAAATAAAACTTAAATTCTAAATATTAGTTAAAAAAACTAAACTAAAATTAGAAATGTAGCCTTTGGAATAAAATGAAATAAATTTATGTTGAAGCACTAAAATTATGAATTGGTAATAAATAAATAAAATGAACTAAAATAGATTAAACATAAATATTAAAAAATATATAATGAAATTACTAAAAATTAAACAAAAATTTAAATAGAAAACTAAGAAAATAAAAATATTAATGGAGTACGCCACTGGTTCCCTTGAGATTTTTCTCTGGGTTTTTATTATTGGGATTTTATAAGGTCTGTGGTAAACATAACTTGATGATACTTGGACGTTTTGCTTTACAGTGTTATTATGTGAATCGAATTATGGTTCGTATAAACAGAACTTTCAGCAACATTAGTGCACGTTCACATGTGTATTGTGCATTCCCGCTACTGTGTTTTGCAGACTTTGTGCACTGTGGCTGTGTGCTCAAGGATGATCTCACGCTAGACTCCTACGGGATCAAGTCTGGATCCACACTGCACATCATCAAGAAGACGTGGCCGGAGCCGGAGGTCAAGCCTGGTGCGTGAGGATCTGAACTGGAGTGCGGAGTACAGTATCTGTGAGGTTCGTCAGTGCTGATGCTTCTGCTGTTCCTCCTCACACAGAGCCGGTGAACAGATCTGCTGCGGCTCGAGAGTTCAGGATGCTTCAGGCCGGCCTGATCTCCAACTCCGCGTACAGAGAAGCGGTCGGTACACACTACAACACTGCTGTTCACTCAGCATTCGAGTTACAGGGATAGTTCACCCAAAAAGGCAAATTAGGCCATCCTAGGTGTATATGACATTCTTCTTTCAGACGAATACAATCAAGAGTTATATTAAAAAATGTCCTGGCTCTTCCAAGCTTTATATTGGCAGTGAATGGCTGTTTCTATCCATCATCTATCCATCATAAAAGTGCATCTATCCATCATAAAAGTGCATCTATCATGATAAAAGTGCATCTATCCATTATAAAAGTGCATCTATCCATGATAAAAGTGCATCTATCGAACATAAAAGTGCATCTATCCATCATAAAAGTGCATCTATCCATGATAAAAGTGCATCTATCCATGATAAAAGTGCATCTATCCATCATAAAAGTGCATCTATCCATCATAAAAGTGTGTCTATCCATCATAAAAGTGTGTCTATCCATCATAAAAGTGCATCTGTCCATCATAAAAGTGCATCTATCCATCATAAAAGTGTGTCTATCCATCATAAAAGTGCATCTATCCATGATAAAAGTGCATCTATCCATCATAAAAGTGCATCTATCCATCATAAAAGTGTGTCTGTCCATCATAAAAGTGCATCTGTCCATCATAAAAGTGCATCTATCCATCATAAAAGTGCATCTATCCATTATAAAAGTGTGTCTATCCATCATAAAAGTGCATCTGTCCATCATAAAAGTGTGTCTATCCATCATAAAAGTATATCTATCCATCATAAAAGTGCATCTATCCATCATAAAAGTACATCTATCCATCATAAAAGTACATCTATCCATCATAAAAGTACATCTATCCATCATAAAAGTGCATCTATCCATCATAAAAGTGCATCTATCCATCATAAAAGTGCATCTATCCATGATAAAAGTACATCTATCCATCATAAAAGTACATCTATCCATCATAAAAGTACATCTATCCATCATAAAAGTACATCTATCCATCATAAAAGTGCATCTATCCATCATAAAAGTGCATCTATCCATCATAAAAGTGCATCTATCCATCATAAAAGTGCATCTATCCATGATAAAAGTACATCTATCCATCATAAAAGTACATCTATCCATCATAAAAGTACATCTATCCATCATAAAAGTGCATCTATCCATCATAAAAGTGCATCTATCCATGATAAAAGTGCATCTATCCATCATAAAAGTGCATCTATCCATCATAAAAGTACATCTATCCATCATAAAAGTACATCTATCCATCATAAAAGTACATCTATCCATCATAAAAGTACATCTATCCATCATAAAAGTGCATCTATCCATCATAAAAGTGCATCTATCCATCATAAAAGTGCATCTATCCATGATAAAAGTACATCTATCCATCATAAAAGTACATCTATCCATCATAAAAGTACATCTATCCATCATAAAAGTACATCTATCCATCATAAAAGTGCATCTATCCATCATAAAAGTGCATCTATCCATCATAAAAGTGCATCTATCCATCATAAAAGTGCATCTATCCATGATAAAAGTACATCTATCCATCATAAAAGTACATCTATCCATCATAAAAGTACATCTATCCATCATAAAAGTGCATCTATCCATCATAAAAGTGCATCTATCCATGATAAAAGTGCATCTATCCATCATAAAAGTGCATCTATCCATCATAAAAGTACATCTATCCATCATAAAAGTACATCTATCCATCATAAAAGTACATCTATCCATCATAAAAGTACATCTATCCATCATAAAAGTACATCTATCCATCATAAAAGTACATCTATCCATCATAAAAGTGCATCTATCCATCATAAAGGTGCATCTATCCATCATAAAAGTGCATCTATCCATCATAAAAGTGCATCTATCCATGATAAAAGTGCATCTATCCATGATAAAAGTGCTCCACACGGCTCCGGGGGGTTAATAAAGGCCTTCTGAAGTGAAGCGATGCGCTTGTGTAAGAAAAATATCCATATTTAAAATATATTATAAAATAGCGAGTGTATGTGCGTTCATACACTGCCACTAATGTTGTAATGCTTAATAAAGCAGTTAAACATGCTCTCTTGTGTTGTCAGGTGTATAAGATGCTGGCTAATAAAGAGTCGCTGGAGCAGATTATCGCGGCCTCACCGGGACTCAGTTCAGATCCTGTGGCTTTAGGTTTGTTGTCTTTGAAATGCATTAATGCTCATGGACGGAGAATCATGCGACTCTCATCAGCTCCTTTGTTTTGCAGGTGTGCTCCAGGATAAAGATCTGTTCGTTCAGTTCACAGACCCAAACCTGCTGGACACGTGAGTTTCCTCGATCACACACTCGGTGCAATGCAGCGCCAGGCAAATGCATTTGTTACAATCCCAGTGTGTTTTGCTAGTTTCAGCCCGACACAGTTTTCATTTTCACGTCCTGCGCCACGTTGTTTAAATAGTAAATGCATTTGCGTTCATCTGTGGGCCATGGGCGGCTGGTCTGAGAACGAGTGTGTGTTCAGGAGCATTGTTGGAGCGTTGCTATTTTGAGGAACTGAAATAGACTGATGTTAGACCAGGTTTCAATTGGTCAACGGCTCAATATTTTTATTGTTATTTAAAGAGCGCGTTTATAATATGAGCCTATAGGCGGGTCAACAACACAAGCGTACACTCTGCTTATTACACACACACTCTGCTTATTATACACACTCTGCTTATTACACACACACTCTGCTTATTACACACACACTCTGCTTATTATACACACTCTGCTTATTACACACACACTCTGCTTATTACACACACACTCTGCTTATTATACACGCTCTGCTTATTATACACACTCTGCTTATTATACACACTCTGCTTATTACACACACACTCTGCTTATTACACACACACACACTCTGCTTATTATACACACTCTGCTTATTACACACACACTCTGCTTATTACACACACACTCTGCTTATTATACACACTCTGCTTATTACACACACACTCTGCTTATTACACACACACTCTGCTTATTACACACACACTCTGCTTATTACACACACACACACTCTGCTTATTATACACACTCTGCTTATTACACACACACTCTGCTTATTATACACACTCTGCTTATTATACACACTCTGCTTATTACACACACACTCTGCTTATTATACACACTCTGCTTATTACACACACACTCTGCTTATAACACACACACACACTCTGCTTATTATACACACTCTGCTTATTACACACACACTCTGCTTATTACACACACACACTCTGCTTATTACACACTCTGCTTATTACACACACACACACTCTGCTTATTACACACACACTCTGCTTATTACACACACACTCTGCTTATTACACACACACACACTCTGCTTATTATACACACTCTGCTTATTACACACACACTCTGCTTATTATACACACTCTGCTTATTATACACACTCTGCTTATTACACACACACTCTGCTTATTATACACACTCTGCTTATTACACACACACTCTGCTTATTACACACACACACTCTGCTTATTACACACTCTGCTTATTACATGTGTGTGTGTGTGCTCCAGGTTGATCCGCTCTCACCCGGCATTGGTGAACGCCATCGTCCTGATCCTGCACTCGGTGACCAGCAGCATCTCCAGCCAGTCCGGCTCGTCACGCACCACATCGGCCAGTTCCTACAGCGAAATGCCAGGTAAACTTCAGCTTATAGATGAAACACTGCACAGGGTTTCCGCGGGGCATTAAAAAGCATTAAAAGTCATTGAATGGATTTTGCGAAAATTAAGGCCTTAAAAGGCATTAAAAAGCATTAAATTTGATTCTTAGAGGCATTACATTTTTTTATGGTTTTGAAGAGAATTTTATATAAATTTATTTGAATATAGCCTTCATAAATAATCATTTGTATTTGCTGTCGCAAAATATGTACGTTCGTGTGATAAATACGCGGAACCAGTTTAGTAATTGCTTCCGGCCGGAGCAAAAGTGCCGTGATGCGGAGGTGACGCGGGTCTGTCGTACAGCGGTGGATGGGTCTGAACCATGGGGAAATGGGAACGTGCAAATTCCAGCCAAAGTGCCTGGAAAACAAAACTTTTAAGGCATGGTTGCAGCCTGTTAGTGGTGAAAATGATGAAGGATTTTGCAGCGTTTGTAAAAGAGTATTTAAAGTTGGGAACAATGGGAATCAGCGCCGTAAAATCCCATATGCCGCGTGACGGCCACAAATCGGCGTTAGATGTAAATAGTACATTGTGTTTAATTTGTCGTTTAATGAGATATAATATATGTTGCTAGTAGTGAGAATAGACCCGACTGTTACACGCATGTACTTATGGTCCAGTTGCAGAACTTTTGTCAAGAATGTCAGAGGTTTTGGGTTGTAATCCGCAGTAAGAAGTTTTTTTTTTTTTTTTTTTGTCAAAACCGATTGTTTATTAGTGGTTGTATATCAAGCACTGACATGTTTGTGTGCATTATGTTTTGTGATTTCACCGTAACAAAAAGAGTCTCTCCGCAACGGATTGAAGCGCGCGTCCGAGAGAAGAAGTGTTGTGCACGAGCCACAACAGAACGCAGGCAAAGAACGTATATTGTTCTTCTATACTCTTTGACGCAGGGCTCTCAAGTGTCACGCATTTCGGCCTTTTGTCATGCTCACATTGTATTTCTTACGCTGAAAAACTCTTTATAATATATTGAATATGCCGCAGCGCCCCAAATGTCTCTGGCCGCGCCGCTCTCACTATGGAACCGTCAGGAATCAAGCGCGTCTCCTGCAGTTCTTACTAGTCGAGCCTGCCACTTATCAGCCAATCCAAAAAAAGAAAGGGTCTACACATTAGCCAATTAGAAAATAGCACTATTGTATCTGGGTAAGATTCAAGATAAGTCATGATCTCCTGTTTTAATGTTACAAAAAATTCACAACTTGTTTGACACAAACAATGGTAACTTGACTGCTGTTAGAGAAACGTTTCCCAGATAATTAGCATCAGTTTTTTATGAGTGTCTGTAACTTAGACAACAGTTTTACAGCCTGTTCACTGACAACACCTGCTCAGAACAAGTAGTCTAGGCCTAGTCATATTTTCGTTATCACACGATGACTGACATATTGTCACATTATAAACATCTCTCTCTCCAAATAGGCTTAATAATTTTATAAGCACTAAATAAATTAAAGCGTATTGCATAGTCGATGTTATAGGTCACTTTTAAAATCATGTCATATTTTATAATTATATCCGGGCCATGGATGCATTAATCATTGCATCTGTCTTTCAAAGATGTCAGGTAAAAAGCAATTAAGCATGCTCTCATTCGCCCTGAGAGGAAAGCCCCCTAAAAAGGCCATGTTAGAGGATGCTGGCCCAGAGAAGGTGGAGGAAAGGGCCCATTAGAGGAGGAGACGGTGCCGGTAGAAGAGGAAGGGAATAAACACTTTTTTATTTGGTTGAATTGTCAGTGCCATGTCAAATCTTCTCTTTTGCAAGTGTGAGCAATTATTAATGACAACAACAAAAACACTAATAATAATATTACTAATGAAACACCACCATTCCTGCGACCCGTCCTATACGCCGCGAGATGTTTAAAAAATGGTGGGGACAATCGACGTGTCCCACCCGCAAATTACACCTATGTGTTCCAGAAAAAAAGAAAAAAAACTTTATATATATATATATATATATATATATATATATATATATATACGTGGTTAGTCATGGGTCGTATATGGCATTAAAACCTTTTAAAATGGCATTAAAAAGGCATTAAATTTCATTTGAAGATACTTGTAGAAACCCTGCTGCATCTGATGATATTCACTACATCTGATGATCTGATGATGTTCACTGCGTCTGATGATCTGATGATATTCACTGCATCTGAAGATCTAATGATATTCACAACATCTGATAATATTCACTGCATCTGATGATCTGATGATATTCACTACATCTGATGATCTGATGATGTTCACTGCATCTGATGATATTCACTACATCTGATGATCTGATGATATTCACTGCATCTGAAGATCTAATGATATTCACAACATCTGATAATATTCACTGCATCTGATGATCTGATGATATTCACTGCGTCTGATGATCTGATGATATTCACTACATCTGATGATCTGATGATATTCACTGCATCTGAAGATCTAATGATATTCACAACATCTGATGATATTCACTGCATCTGATGATCTGATGATATTCACTGCATCTGATGATCTGATGATATTCACTGCATCTAATGATCTGATGATATTCACTGCATCTGATGATCTGATGATATTCACTGCATCTGATGATCTGATGATATTCACTGCATCTGATGATATTCACTACATCTGATGATCTGATGATATTCACTGCATCTGATGATCTGATGATTTTCACTGCATCTGATGATATTCAGTACATCTGATGATCTGATGATTTTCACTGCGTCTGATGATATTCACTACATCTGATGATCTGATGATATTCACTGCATCTGATGATCTGATGATATTCACTGCATCTGATGATATTCACTACATCTGATGATCTGATGATGTTCACTGCGTCTGATGATCTGATGATATTCACTGCATCTG
Source organism: Semotilus atromaculatus (assembly GCA_031834385.1). Taxonomy (NCBI): domain Eukaryota; kingdom Metazoa; phylum Chordata; class Actinopteri; order Cypriniformes; family Leuciscidae; genus Semotilus; species Semotilus atromaculatus. Next base: position 184,570 of record JAULUF010000144.1, on the reverse strand, counting down.
AAGATCTAATGATATTCACAACATCTGATAATATTCACTGCATCTGATGATCTGATGATATTCACTACATCTGATGATCTGATGATATTCACTGCATCTAATGATCTGATGATATTCACTGCATCTGATGATCTGATGATATTCACTGCATCTGATGATCTGATGATATTCACTGCATCTGATGATCTGATGATATTCACTGCATCTAATGATCTGATGATATTCACTGCATCTGATGATCTGATGATATTCACTACATCTGATGATCTGATGATATTCACTGCGTCTGATGATCTGATGATATTCACTACATCTGATGATCTGATGATATTCACTGCATCTGAAGATCTAATGATATTCACAACATCTGATGATATTCACTGCATCTGATGATCTGATGATATTCACTGCATCTGATGATCTGATGATATTCACTGCATCTAATGATCTGATGATATTCACTGCATCTGATGATCTGATGATATTCACTGCATCTGATGATCTGATGATATTCACTGCATCTGATGATATTCACTACATCTGCTGATCTGATGATATTCACTGCATCTGATGATCTGATGATTTTCACTGCATCTGATGATATTCACTACATCTGATGATCTGATGATGTTCACTGCGTCTGATGATATTCACTACATCTGATGATCTGATGATATTCACTGCATCTGATGATCTGATGATATTCACTGCATCTGATGATCTGATGATATTCACTGCATCTGATGATCTGATGATATTCACTGCATCTAATGATCTGATGATATTCACTGCATCTGATGATCTGATGATATTCACTGCATCTGATGATATTCACTGCATCTGATGATCTGATGATATTCACTACATCTGATGATCTGATGATATTCACTGCATCTGATGATCTGATGATTTTCACTGCATCTGATGATATTCACTACATCTGATGATCTGATGATGTTCACTGCGTCTGATGATCTGATGATATTCACTGCATCTGAAGATCTAATGATATTCACAACATCTGATAATATTCACTGCATCTGATGATCTGATGATATTCACTACATCTGATGATCTGATTATATTCACTGCGTCTGATGATCTGATGATATTCACTGCATCTGAAGATCTAATGATATTCACAACATCTGATGATATTCACTGCATCTGATGATCTGATGATATTCACTGCATCTGATGACCTGATGATATTCACTGCATCTGATGATCTGATGATATTCACTGCATCTGATGATCTGATGATATTCACTGCATCTGATGACCTGATGATATTCACTGCATCTGATGATCTGATAATATTCACTGCATCTGATGATCTGATGATATTCACTGCATCTGATGATCTGATGATTTTCACTGCATCTGATGATCTGATGATTTTCACTGCATCTGACGATCTAATCAGGGTTCCCGCGGGTCCTTAAAAAGTCTTAAAGTCTTAAATTAGATTTTTTAAATTTAAGACCATAAAAAGTCTTTAAAGGTCTTATTTTTTCTTATGAAAGGTCTTAATTTTTTTTATGACACTTTGGCTTAGACATATCTAAATGCTTTCAAAATTAAAACGATCTAATTGGCGTACGTATTCTTTTTTATTATTATATCTTTATGGATTTGCTTGTTTACATGACAATTTGCGTCATTCGCGCCAGCCTTACGTCTGTCTCCTGCACGCGAGAGGACAGGTAGAAGAACGTTGGTAATAAATGTCAGTTCAGTTGTAAGTTCATTCTTTATGTGCTAAGGAGTGTGCGCTATGTATCGTCTATGATGATATTGTAATCATTGTTTTATTTTAACTATGGACGAGGCACTGCGAGCTGACATCGCATCTCTCTCATGCTTGCTTTCATTCGTGATGTCAGTGCAGTTATAGTAGGCTATGTCCCCAAATAAGTTTTTTGTCTATTTACTAGCCTATATATTAAAATATCTCATGAGCAAGAGTGACGTTTTCATGTGAACAATTGCAAATGTGATATCTATTTTATACAACAGTTAAATTAACAAGTTAACTATTGAAAGATGGGCACCACTAATGACGGTGATGGAGGACCGTTAGAACTAACTCTGATTATAACTGCTAGGGCAACTTGTATACAACCCATGTTTTGTTTTAAGTTGATGTTTGTTCTGTTGACATTATTTTAAATGTTGTTAATTATTTTTTGTTTATTTTTTAATTTTTTAATTTTTATTATTATTATTTTTTTTTCTTCTCTCCTCGTACTTCTGGACATATTCTCCTCATCTTGTGGATTTGAATATACACGTGAGAGCGTGTGAATGTTATGACCCATTGTACAGGATATTGTTTCTGAGTGGAAGTAATTGCTGTAAAAGGAGATCTGAAGAATATTCAAAATAAATAAAAAATGAGTAGTAAAAAAAAAAAATTAACAAGTTAACATTGTGAGTTACTTTTTAGACACAATATTGTGAAAATTGTTTGTTTCCCCTTTATTTCGCCGACGAGAATTTAAAACTGAAACCTTACCGTAGCAGTCTCAACAGACAGCGAAGATTTTTTTTGACCGCTTTGAAAGAATCATTTTAATGATTCAATGAACAATCACTTGTTTTTCCCGAATGAATCAGTCATTTCATTCAACCGATTTGCTCAAACGGCTCTCTCAACTCACTTAAGACATTGCCGCCACCTACTGGCGGTTTAAGTTTTATATTTAAAGTACCGGTACCCTTTAATTAAAATGTTAAAATTAGAAATAATTTCATATTTAAGTAAGTAAAAAAACTAATCTCATAGCTTTATTTATGCAATTGTAAATGGAGTGTAAATATATGAATGTCAGTTCTGATGCCGCTTTTGTGTCACCTCTGCACTGCAAAGATGGATTTTGATTTTAATAATTTAATTTGACTGGTAACAGTGGTAATATGTTATTATTCTAATATAATTTAATTGGAATGTTAATTGGAATTTGACATAAAAGGTGATGCATATCTCTAAATAAGTTTAGAAAAAATGTCCATATAGGTGAAAATGCCCCTGGAAATCAATTTAAGGTGGCAAATATTGCCCCTTAATAAAGTTAATTTGTCAAGTTTAGTTTATTTGTATAGCACTTATACAACAGCCACACGACTGACCAAAATGCTGTACAGAGGTTCAAAAGGAAGTAAAAAGGTAAACAAACAACACAGCTAAAACACAGTTAAAAAAGTGAGTCTGCTGTCAACAACAGGCCTAAACCAGCCATGGTACCAGTACAAAAACATTGACACAATAATTATCAATAAAACTTTGAAAAAATTTAGATAGCCTATATTTTTGTCATTATTGCGCATCCTATTCTACGGTATTAATTTTGATTTCTTCAGGTCTTAAAAAGGTCTTAAAAAGCCTTAAATTTGACTTTAAAAAGTGTGCAGGAACCCTGTCTAATGATATTCACTGCGTATGATGATCTGATGATATTCACAACATCTGATAATATTCACTGCGTATGATGATCTGATGATATTCACTGCATCTAATGATCTGATGATATTCACTGCATCTGATGATCTGATGATATTCACTGCGTCTGATGATCTGATGATATTCACAACATCTGATAATATTCACTGCGTATGATGATCTGATGATATTCACTGCATCTGATGATCTGATGATATTCACTGCATCTGATGATCTGATGATATTCACTGCATCTGATGATCTGATGATATTCACTGCATCTGATGATCTGATGATATTCACTGCATCTGATGATCTGATGATATTCACTGCATCTGATGATCTGATGATATTTACTGCGTCTGATGATCTGATGATTTTCACTGCATCTGATGATCTGATGATATTCACTGCATCTGATGATCTGATGATATTCACTGCATCTAATGATCTGATGATATTCACTGCGTCTGATGATCTGATGATATTCACTGCATCTGATGAACTGATGATATTCACTGCATCTGATGATCTGATGATATTCACTGCGTCTGATGATCTGATGATATTCACTGCATCTGATGAACTGATGATATTCACTGCATCTGATGACCTGATGGTATTCACGGCATCTGATGACCTGATGATATTCACTGCATCTGATGACCTGATGATATTCACTGCATCTGATGATATTCACTACATCTGATAATATTCACTGCGTCTGATGATCTGATGATTTTCACTGCATCTGATGATCTGATGATATTCACTGCATCTGATGAACTGATGATATTCACTGCATCTGATGATATTCACTACATCTGATAATATTCACTGCGTCTGATGATCTGATGATTTTCACTGCATCTGATGATATTCACTACATCTGATAATATTCACTGCGTCTGATGATCTGATGATTTTCACTGCATCTGATGATATTCACTACATCTGATAATATTCACTGCGTCTGATGATCTGATGATATTCACTGCATCTGATGATCTGATGATATTCACTGCGTCTGATGATCTGATGATATTCACAACATCTGATAATATTCACTGCGTCTGATGATCTGATGATTTTCACTGCATCTAATGATCTGATGATATTCACTGCATCTGATGATCTGATGATATTCACTGCATCTGATGATCTGATGATATTCACTGCATCTGATGATATTCACTACATCTGATAATATTCACTGCGTCTGATGATCTGATGATTTTCACTGCATCTGATGATCTGATGATATTCACTACATCTGATAATATTCACTGCGTCTGATGATCTGATGATTTTCACTGCATCTAATGATCTGATGATATTCACTGCATCTGATGATCTGATGATATTCACTGCGTCTGATGATCTGATGATATTCACAACATCTGATAATATTCACTGCGTCTGATGATCTGATGATTTTCACTGCATCTGATGATCTGATGATATTCACTACATCTGATAATATTCACGGCGTCTGATGATCTGATGATTTTCACTGCATCTAATGATCTGATGATATTCACTGCATCTGATGATCTGATGATATTCACTGCGTCTGATGATCTGATGATATTCACAACATCTGATAATATTCACTGCGTCTGATGATCTGATGATTTTCACTGCATCTGATGATCTGATGATATTCACTACATCTGATAATATTCACTGCGTCTGATGATCTGATGATTTTCACTGCATCTAATGATCTGATAATATTCACTGCATCTGATGATCTGATGATTTTCACTGCATCTGATGATCTGATGATATTCACTGCATCTGATGACCTGATGATATTCACTACATCTGATGATCTGATGATATTCACTGCATCTGATGATATTCACTACATCTGATGATCTGATGATATTCACTGCATCTGATGATATTCACTACATCTGATAATATTCACTGCATCTGATGATTTTCACTGCATCTGATGATATTCACAGCATCTGCTTATTGTTTTTCATGTTTTGTGTGTGTGACAGGAGGTTTTCTGTTCGAGGGCATGTCAGATGATGATGAGGATTTCCAGCCCGTACGTTTTGTCCCCCTCTACAGTCAGATTGTGTAAAATCGTATATTATTTTATCATAATTTATAATTTATCATTATTAGGATTTTATTTTATTAAGGATAAATTTAAATATTATTATAGTAATATTATAGTACAGTTATTTTTATTACTAGTAAAATTATAGAAAGGATTTTTTTTATTATTACAGTAATATTCTAGTAAGAATTTTTTATCAGTAGTAATTTAGTAATATTATAGTAAGGAGAATTGTAATGGGGATTTGTTTTTATTAGTATAGTAATATTTAAGTAAGGGGATTTTCTTATATTAATATAGTTAATGTTTTTTATAATATTATGGTAATTATTTTATTATTAGTTATATTTTTATAGTATTACAGTTATTATTATAGTAATCTGATTTTAAATAATATTAGTTATATAATATAGATAATATTATTATTGTTATAGTAATATTATACAAAGAGGAATTTTATTTAGTATTATAGTGAGAAAGATATTTTTTTAATGATTGTTGTATCTTGATGTACAGTATATGTTATAATGATAGGAAGAATAAATCTGTGCATGTTGTTTAAAGCATGGAAACCGAGCCAGACACCAGAGACCGTTTGCAGCCTCGAGACCGACGACTCTGGGTCCCAGTGGAGCAACCGGCCCTCGTCCCATCACTCAGAGCGAGCTAGCATCAGCCCTAGCATTAGCCAGCACCCCTGAGGCCAGCGCTCCGGTCAGACACACACACACACACACACACACACACACACACACACACACAGACACACAGAGACACACAGACAGACAGACAGACAGACACACACACACACACACACACACACTCTCTAATGCTCACTCTCGTCTGTAGGACATGTCCTCTGGTGGGCTGTCTCTCACACACACACACACACACACACACACACTAATGCTCACTCTCCTCTGTGCTGCAGGACACGTCCTCTGGTGGGCCGTCACACACACACACACACACTAATGCTCACTCTCCTCTGTGCTGCAGGACACGTCCTCTGGTGGGCCGTCACACACACACAGAGACACAGACACACACACACACACACTAATTCTCACTCTAGTCTGTAGGACATGTCCTCTGGTGGGCTGTCTCTCTCACACACACACACACACACACACTCTCTAATGCTCACTCTAGTCTGTAGGACATGTCCTCTGGTGGGCCGTCACACACACACACACACACACACACACACACACACACTAATGCTCACTCTCCTCTGTGCTGCAGGACACGTCCTCTGGTGGGCCGTCACACACACACACACACACTCTCTAATGCTCACTCTAGTCTGTAGGACATGTCCTCTGGTGGGCCGTCACACACACACACACACACACACACACACACACACACACTAATGCTCACTCTCCTCTGTGCTGCAGGACACGTCCTCTGGTGGGCCGTCACACACACACACACACACTAATGCTCACTCTCCTCTGTGCTGCAGGACACGTCCTCTGGTGGGCCGTCACACACACACACACACTCTCTAATGCTCACTCTAGTCTGTAGGACATGTCCTCTGGTGGGCCGTCACACACACACACACACACACACACTAATGCTCACTCTCCTCTGTGCTGCAGGACACGTCCTCTGGTGGGCCGTCACACACACACACACACACACTAATGCTCACTCTCCTCTGTGCTGCAGGACACGTCCTCTGGTGGGCCGTCACACACACACACACACTCTCTAATGCTCACTCTAGTCTGTAGGACATGTCCTCTGGTGGGCCGTCACACACACACACACACACACACACACACACTAATGCTCACTCTCCTCTGTGCTGCAGGACACGTCCTCTGGTGGGCCGTCACACACACACACACACACTAATGCTCACTCTCCTCTGTGCTGCAGGACACGTCCTCTGGTGGGCCGTCACACACACACACACACTCTCTAATGCTCACTCTAGTCTGTAGGACATGTCCTCTGGTGGGCCGTCACACACACACACACACACACACACACACACACTAATGCTCACTCTCCTCTGTGCTGCAGGACACGTCCTCTGGCGCTCCGGTCAGCAACAGTCTCCTCTCTCAGGCTCTTCAACAAGCCTTACAGGCGTCTGGCGTGAGCTCGCTCCAGGTGACCTGCAGAACTACACACTACTGGGGACGCATCATATATACAGTCAAATCAACATTTCTCACATTATTAGTTTATTCGCTATAGTTTAGAAAATGGTAATAACATATGACAAGAACTCAGAGTTCTCAGATCAGTCGATATTTCACTGGTTTTGTCCGTCCTTCTGTTAGACTCACACATGAGTTATGTTGGATATCTGTCAGCTGGTAAATTTAACTACACAATTAGATAATACCAGTTTAGCTCCACCAGTGCCCAAGCAATGCTTCATGTTGTTCAGTCTGTGTGTAAAAAGAGCATTAGTTATTACAGAAAAAACACTTCAGCAGAACATGATCAGCTCAAAGTGTCCGAATCATTTTTGGACCCAAATCTTTATAAATGTCCCTGGTAGTCCCTGTGTGAAGAATATTAGGGTGTAATGTGTCACAGTTTACTTTATTTTGCTCTCCTCACTTACATATATAAACTATAGTGTCCGGCACACACTTGTGAAGAAAATATAAAAAATTATAGCTGGTTTCTGAATAATTTTTGGTTTGATTGATTGTATATACAGGTCCTTCTAAAAAAATTTGCATATTGTGATAAAGTTCATTATTTTCCATAATGTAATGATAAAAATTAAACTTTCATATATTTTAGTTCATTGCACACCAACTGAAATATTTCAGGTCTTTTATTGTTTTAATACAGATGATTTTGGCATACAGCTCATGAAAACCCAAAATTCCTATCTAAAAAAATTTGCATATTTAATCCGACCAATAAAATAAGTGTTTTTAATACAAAAAAAGTCAACCTTGAAATAGTTATGTTCAGTAATGCACTCAATACTTGGTCGGGAATCCTTTTGCAGAAATGACTGCTTCACTGCGGTGTGGCATGGAGGCGATCAGCCTGTGGCACTGCTGAGGTGTTATGGAGGCCCAGGATGCTGCGATAGCGGCCTTAAGCTCATCCAGAGTGTTGGGTCTTGCGTCTCTCAACTTTCTCTTCACAATATCCCACAGATTCTCTATGGGGTTCAGGTCAGGAGAGTTGGCAGGCCAAGTGAGCACAGTAAACCATTTACCAGTGGTTTTGGCACTGTGAGCAGGTGCCAGGTCGTGCTGAAAAATGAAATCTTCATCTCCATAAAGCTTTTCAGCAGATGGAAGCATGAAGTGCTCCAAAATCTCCTGATAGCTAGCTGCATTGACCCTGCCCTTGATAAAACACAGTGGACCAACACCAGCAGCTGACATGGCACCCCAGACCATCACTGACTGTGGGTACTTGACACTGGACTTCAGGCATTTGGGCATTTCCTTCTCCCCAGTCTTCCTCCAGACTCTGGCACCTTGATTTCCGAATGACATGCAAAATTTGCTTTCATCCGAAAAAAGTACTTTGGACCACTGAGCAACAGTCCAGTGCTGCTTCTCTGTAGCCCAGGTCAGGCGCTTCTGCCGCTGTTTCTGGTTCAACAGTGTCTTGACCTGGGGAATGCGGCACCTGTAGCCCATGTCCTGCACACGCCTGTGCACGGTGGCTCTGGATGGTTCTACTCCAGACTCAGTCCACTGCTTCCGCAGGTCCCCCAAGGTCTGGAATCGGTCCTTCTCCACAATCTTCCTCAGGGTCCGGTCACCTCTTCTCGTTGTGCAGCGTTTTTTGCCACACTTTTTCCTTCCCACAGACTTCCCACTGAGGTGCCTTGATACAGCACTCTGGGAACAGCCTATTTGTTCAGAAATTTCTTTCTGTGTCTTACCCTCTTGCTTGAGGGTGTCAATGATGGCCTTCTGGACAGCAGTCAGGTCGGCAGTCTTACCCATGTTTGCGGTTTTGAGTAATGAAACAGGCTGGGAGTTTTTAAAAGCCTCAGGAATCTTTTGTAGGTGTTTAGAGTTAATTAGTTGATTCAGATGATTAGGTTAATAGCTCGTTTAGAGAACCTTTTCATGATATGCTAAATTTTTGAGATAGGAATTTTGGGTTTTCATGAGCTGTATGCCAAAATCATCAGTACTAAAACAATAAAAGACCTGAAATATTTCAGTTGGTGTGCAATGAATCTAAAATATATGAAAGTTTAATTTTTATCATTGCATTATGGAAAATAATGAACTTTATCACAATATGCTAATTTTTTTAGAAGGACCTGTGTATATATATGTATATATATATATATATATATATATATATATATATATATATATATATATATATATATATATATATGTATATGTAGTTAACATTTGAAGTGGATCAAAAAAGTTCTTGTCTGAAGACAATAATGGGTATTGTTTAAAATTCATGTATAACTTGGATGAAAGGTGTTGATCCACTTCAAATGTTGACTACAGGTAGGTAGATTTTGCTTGATAAATGCTGTAGAAAATAAGCATTTTGCAGTGGCTGCTGCTTACGTGTGTGTGTGTGTGTGCGTGCGTGCGTGTGCTTGTGCGTGCGTGTGTGTGTGTGTGTGTGTGTGTGTGTTGCAGGGCCGCTGGCAGACACAGATGCAGCAGCTCAGGGATATGGGCATCCAGGACGAGAGTCTGGCTCTGCGAGCGCTGACGGCTACGAACGGGGACCTGCAGTCGGCACTCGAGATCATCTTCTCTGGAGGACTGTAACCTCTGACCCCTCCAGTGTTCTCCTTTTTTTAATTACTTTTCACTGAAATAATAAAAATAAAAAGTTATGAAAAATATATAGAATTGTATTTGAGTTTAAGTGAGACTGCATGAGTGAATGAGTGTTTTATCAGGCCTGTCTGCTAACGTCCGTATATGTCCACTAGGTGGCGCTGTGAGACAATTTAAGGGAATCCAAAAATATTAAACTCCTCCAAAAGTGCATACACATCCATCTGAACTACCAACTCAATATCAATCTTGATTTTGGATTATTAAAATTTATATAATATAATACTTATAATAAATAAATATATAAATAAATACATATAATAAATTTCATTTCAAAACATTTGACTACCAAAATACTAGAATTTTTAGGAACATTTTTAAATCAAAGCATTTTTAAACTCAAAGGCTGTACATGTTTTTTAAATGAGTATTATTATAGCATGAGAATATTTACTATTACTAATACAGTAGTATAACAATGATATTTTTAGCATGGAGAGTGTGTATGTAAAGTTTTAGCTCAAAGTTCTCCACAGATATTTTATATAGCATGTTAAAGATGTGTAGTTATCTTCTAGACATTGATTAACATTCTGTCTTGATAATCTATAAATCACGTTCTTGGGGGTGGGGTTTATGTAAATTTTAGGGTTAGTGATGTCACTAACTAGAAGTGCACTTGAGCGGATCGTCTGCAACAGGATAAACACCCGTAAATCTCAGCAGATCTCAGCTTTTGGACAAGATGAGTCCTTAAACACAACTGGACACACACACACACGCATACACATTTACACACACACTCTCATTCACTCGCTCACACACACTCACTCACATATATACACAATCTCACTCACAAAGATACACACGCACACACACACACACATGTGAATGAGATCTCACCTTTTGTACAGGATGAGTCTCTAAATACAGCTGGACACACACAAACACACTCTCACTAACACAAACAAACAAACACACTCTCATTCACTCTCACACACACACAAAAACACACTCTCATTCACTCTCACACACACAAACACTCTCTCACACACAAAAACACTCATTCACTCTCTCACACACACAAACACACTCTCATTCACTCTCACACACACACACACAAAAACACACTCTCATTCACTCTCACACACACAAACACTCTCTCACACACAAAAACACTCATTCACTCTCTCACACACACAAACACACTCTCATTCACTCTCACACACAAAAACACTCATTCACTCTCTCACACACACAAACACACACTCTCACTCTCTCTCACACAAACACACTCTCACACACACAAACTCACTCAGACACAAACACACACTCTCTCACTCACACACACACTCACTCACACACAAACACAAACAAACACACACACTCATACACAAACACACACACTCTCTCACTCACACACACACACACTCACTCACACACAAACACAAACAAACACACACACTCACACAAACACACACTCTCACTCACACACAAACACACACACACACTCTCACTCTCTCACAAACACACTCACACACACACACTCACTCAGACACAAACACACACTCTCTCACTCACACACACACTCCCTCAAACACAAACAAACACACACACTCATACACAAACACACACACTCTCACACACATACACTCACTCACACACAAACACACTCTCACTCACACAAACACACACTCTCACTCACACACAAACACACACACACACACTCACACAAACACACACTCACACACAAACACACTCTCACAAACACACACACACTCACACACAAACACACTCTCACAAACACACACACTCACTCACTCACACAAACACACACACACTCACTCACACACAAACACACTCTCTCACAAACACACACACACACACAAACACACTCTCTCTCACACACAAACACAAACACACTCACTCATACACAAACACACATACTCTCACACACATACACTCACTCACACACAAACACACTCTCACTCACACAAACACACACTCTCACTCACACAGAAACACACACACACACACACTCACTCACTCACACACTCACACTCACACTCAATTTCCTGAAGCCGTTTGGTTGGTATCTGCTCCACTGTAAAGACTCCAGCACACACTGATTCTGGCCCTCCTGGTTACTTCCAGTTAACGAACGGAAACGCTGCAGAAACACAATAACAGTATCTTCAGGAGAGTTGCTATGGAGACCGTTTCTCTGACATCACACTTCCTGACACACCAGATTCTTTGACATTGTTTGTAATAATGTTACCATAGGCTATCTCGAATAAACATCTGTAGTGTCTCAATGAAAGACACAAACACTATTGAAATGTACACACGCCGGAATGAGTTCACACACACTCTTTTCTTCTTTATGGCACATTTGAAAGGCTGAGTAATTAATACATCAAACAACACATGCAATTGATATGATAATGAGTGTTTACAAAAATATACATAAATCATGTTTAATTTTTAAGAGCATTATATACACTCTTAGGGAGGACGATCTAAATAGAACTCGACTCAAATAAAAAAATTTACTCATTACTGAGTATTTAATTTTCTTCCATTGAGAAAGTATGTTTACGAGCTGTTTCATTCGTAACATTTAATTGAAATAAAAAATGTATTAAAACAAAATTCATTTACAACTATATACATTTTTTGCATGATAAATATAGTATTTTTTTATTTGTTAAACTACAAAAAATTGTGAAATATTATTATGTGAATATATAATAAAGTGTAATTTATTCCTGTGATCAAAGCTGAATGTTCATCATCATTACTCCAGTCTTCAGTGTCACATGATCATCAGAAATCAGGATAATATGATGATTTGATGATCAAGAAACATTTATGATTATTATCAGTGTTGAAAACAGCTTCATATTTTTGTGGATTCTTCGATGAACAGAAAGTTCAAACGAACAACATTTATTTGAAGTAGAACATGATAATGTCTTTAATATTATTTTTGATCAATTTAATGCATTCTTGATGAATAAAAGTATTATATAAGATTGTGAAGTTTTTTTGTTTGTTTTATGTTGTTCAACAGTCATGTCACACTCGTATCTGGATCTATCTGCTTCATCTTTATCTCATTCATCTCCTAGATGTTTCTTGAGCTGATCCACCCATACAGGCTCGACCAGAACACACACTCTTAATTACACATTCTGTTCAGTAATGCAGGAAAACACCTTCACAACACAAAGATAAAGTTTCAATATCTCACGGGACAACATGTAATTTACTCTCCGTCACGTCATTCATGTCACAAACACACACACACACACACACACACACACACACGCACACACACACATACGCACATACACGCACGCGCACACACACACACACACACACACACGCACACACACACACGCACACACATACGCACACACACGCACGCACACACACACGCAAAGTCTCACACACACACACACGCACAGTCTGACACACACACGCACACACACACATACGCACACACACGCACGCGCGCACACACACACACACACACACACACGCACACACACACACACATACGCACACACACGCACGCACACACACACGCAAAGTCTCACACACACACACACGCACAGTCTCACACACACACAGTCTCACACACACATGCACGCACGCACACACACACACGCACAGTCTCACACACACACACACACATGCACGGACACACACGCGCACACGCACACACACACACACACACAGTCTCACACACACACACACACACACGCACACACACACACAGGGAGTAAATCACTGAAATGTCATTTTAACCCTTTAATTATGTCTAGAAGTTCATCCTGGTTGTAGTGTGAACACACTCACGTTACCTCACAATCCTGACTGTTAGAATTATAAGATAAAAAAAAGTCAGAATTGTGATGTCTCAATTACTTTTTTTTATTTCTTATTCCATGTTGAAAACAAGCTTCTAATATCAGTTTCCTCACTATAAATACATGTACATTTATTTATAAATAAATCAAACAAACAAGTTCTTTCATTTCAGGGCAAGTTGAATCTCAAATTATCTCAATAACATGATAATTATTTTGATGAGTTAAAGTAATGGAAAAGCATATTCTGCCATATTTATCATATATCACATCATGTAAAGCGTTGTCCTGAACACGTCTAATTACACGATGGTTTTACTCTGTTTCCTGTTTCAACGTAACTGCGTATTACGTGAGTCACGAACGATCATCACAGAACAGAGCAAGGCCAGCATTTGTGCTTTTAA